>BSBM01001166.1:0-455000 GCA_027924585.1 Larix kaempferi | reverse complement strand
AATATGAAAACAGTTGAAGTTTGCAATTTTGAATAGAAAAGGGATAGAATGCCCCTCAAAATGAAGCGGCGATCCACAGGAAAAGAAGAATTTTTGGTGAGAAGCAACAGAACCAAACAGGACAGAATAGAAATATGACCTGGAAGAGCAGCATCATGGGATGGATGGAGCGAACCTGCAAATGTACATAATCAAACAAATGACAGAAGGAAATACATTATGAAAAAAAAGATTAAAGGACAACTGCAGATACTGGTAGTGGGGGAACAATGAGACAAAGAACAAGACTGATGTAAATCTTTGAGTATTCTGGGCAAAGGATTTTTACTACAATTTTTTTTAACTCTAAAAAAAGCACAGGTATTGTGAAATATTGAGTGCGTCTAATGAAATTTTCCACCACAAGTATGTAATCTTCAACGAAATAATTAAAACAGATTTGGCTAAACTGAAGATGACAATTAACAGAAGTGCAATAGAATAGATCATGAGAATGTTGGAATTGTAGACCATGAAGTGATTTATGCATTTTACCAAGACAAACTAGGCACATAAGGTTGTTTCATGATAGTTGTTGACAATTTAACAATTTTGGCTGAGGAAGTCACCCTATGTAAAATGAGCCACCCCTATCTCTTAATGCCTTTAGTTGCATCTATTGAAAGAAACTCTCACAGAGTTTATTCTTAATGACCCATTAACCTCAGTGGATATTGCAAATTACAATATTTGGGTAATCTAGCTGTCATGCATATAGTATTCTACTATTGCAATCTAAATTTATGCCGTTGTTCTACTCCTTTCTAAATAAGTGCCAGCATAGCATGCAAACATTCTGGTTTCTATTCACTGAGTCTTACAAGTGTTATTCACTTTAGATAAAAATAACAGTGATAGGGGTTCTTAAATGAAATTTTCTCAGATGCTTTCTTAAACTATTGCAGCTCACAAAACTTTTGTAGTTTAGTTAGAATCTTCGGAAATTTATCCTTGTTTAAAACTAATGTGAATATTTAAAGATGCTATATTATATTCACAAGGTAAGACTGATGCCAGAGATCATATGCAAACATGGTGTTAATGCTTTAAAAAAATCCATTTTTCCTTTTTACATTTACCTCATCTGAATAAAGGGTTGTTTGATTTGGATGGCTAATGGCTATCAAATTTTGGCTAAAAACACCCATACTGCATAATGAGATTGCAAAATGTGTTCACATTAACTCTCTGTTTATTTCTTAATTCCTTTACGTGTTTTGACATTCTAAACGTGACAACAATATGCATATTTTCTTGAAAGAAGATATTCTACACCGTTAATGTCATGATTATATTTCAAAGTATCTAAATTTTACACTTTTTTGTGTCTTGACATTTTACTCATTTACATTTGCATGGCTACTATGCTAGATGCAGAGAAATTGGATTCCATTTTATTGTTTATCGATGATATTTACGTAGAGTTGTAAGCCTCCTGACAATAATGTCAAATATTCTGAAAATGTCATATATTAAAGCAAATCTTTGAGCTGCAAGATCTAATTTTCAATTTTTTGGCAACAACTGATTTTTAATCATAGAGAAGACAAGCTATGACACAAATTATCATGCTTCATATGTAGACCCTGGAAGAACTAGTGGCTTTGTGATATACTTACCAGTAGTGTGAGAAATGTAATTCTATAGTATAGGAGGACCAGTTACAGCACAAATTATAATTTTTGTTACACAATACATAATGTAAATCAGTGTCTTTCTTCTCCTTTCCGGAGTCATATCTTCCATAATAATTCATACAGTATTATTTGTAACTATAAAACCTTCTAAGGGGCATATTACATGCAAGGAAAAAATTGTAATTCCCTGTGTAAAACATCTTAGCATTATAAACTAAGTTTGAAATCAGAAAATATAGAGCATGATTCTTTGGAGACTATTATTGTTTACCTCTTAGCAGCTCTATGCTTCATTGCATATATCTTACAATTTTGAATTTTATGATTTTTCCCTGGTCTGTCTTAATTTTTTATAGATATACAAACGTCAAGGAGTAGAACCATTCCTATGTAGATTAGCATCACTTGTACTAATATTAAGTTCTGTCTTAATTTTTCTACTACTGCCTTAAACATCTTAAATTGAAGAAAAGCATCATATTTCTTATTAAAAAAGTGATCCACATCTTCTTAAATGTGATCCCACAATTGTAAGTTGTAATTTTGGGACTACTGTAGGTGTATGTTGAGTATATTCAAAGGAACCTTCAATTATAGATACCTCAAAATATCATTAATTTAGAAGAGCCTAGTCAACGACCCTTGGTTTCCTTATAAAAATCTTGATCTAGTTTTTTATACTGCAAATGTTGAAATAGACCTAGATGCATTACTTATACATGATGTTGTTTTAATGCATGCCATGACAGAGATGATGAAGAGAACTTCCCTAACCCTTGAGTCTTCATTTGAATGATTTATTACTTGATGGCCTAGACATAGTTACTATATTGATGTCGAAATTGCATTTGGTTAGTGCTGGGAAACACTTATTCCTGTATGTAAGTACATTTAGCATGAATGAATTTATTTGACAGCCATGAAAACCCTAAATCAGTGCCCTACCTAGATGAAGAAACTATATGTCGAAGCCATGTCAAATTTGTTGGTTACTTGGACTGTTGGAATAGGGAGAGGAATAGAATATTTACAGTGCTCACCATCCTCCATATGCTTTATTTGATTTGCACCATAAAAAACATAGAGCTACCCTTAGAGGATACCGCTGCAAAAGGAAAATATTTCATCATTCAAAAAAATATGTTGCTACAGGAAAAAACCAAGATTGTTTGCTGACAAGATATACCAGGTATGATATATGATATTCTACATTGAGAAAGTACTAAAAAGAGGTGTGAATTGCCACATGAGAGTTCACCAAGAAAAACTGAAAAGTCTACCAAAAAATTTCACCTTAAGTAGGCTTCCCAAAACTGCCAACAATACCACACTTTAAACATGCTGATTCAGGGGCCTCTAAATAAGTACCTCTTCAAAGGTATCCGTAAGTGCAAGCTATCTTCCAAAGATCAAAATGGTCCATGAAACCAATAACACATGTGGTCTAGATGAAAAATTAGATCAAGATAACTAGGGTGCTTCTTAATATGAATGTCCATGTGAAGTTTACTACCAAACCCTCATAAATCAATCAAATAAGACTGCCTCAATATCCCAACATCATGAATAGGCCAAATCCATATCTACTAGCACAATAATGTCCATCAAGCTAATCATATAGGGCATCATCAATATGAAGCAATGCTTTATCATCAAGAACCTAAGGCATTAAATCTCCCTCAACATGTCACCCCAACTAAGGATTGTAATGAAGATCACAAGTGGACGCCCATGCAAAATGGGGGGAACACATCATTTCATGGGATAGTGTTCCACTATTGGATGACTTTTGGCACACTTCTTAACATTTTATTGGAGAGCGTTCACTATTGGAGGGTTTTGTGCACATCTTTGGAGGGTTTCAATGCCATATTTGGATGAGCGTACACTTTGTGAGGCATCTATTGTACATTTTATGGTTGCATGCACTCTTTCTCATGCTATTTGGATGGAGTGTTCACTCCATTGGAGTTACTTGGCACTTGATGGAGATTCCCTATACCTTGCTCACATTTCACAGAGTGCTACACATTTTGGACCATTTTCATGGGAGGCCTTCACCTTGGGAGTCTCTCACTCATCACTTTGTGCTATGTTTTGAGGGTGTGTTCAACCTTCAAATGGCATGAAATGAAGCTCAAGCACCCAAAATCTAGGAACACTCCAAACGTTGGCCATGACTGATGAGTGAAGTGTCTTCCAAGGTAGATTCCATAGATATCAACAACAAATTTCTTATTTAGAAATTCAAAGAAAAAATTATATCCCTCATGAGTCTATTGTAACTTGGCATGAACCCTAGCTTCTCTAGGCATTATACTCCTCCAACCTATGAATAAACAACTCCAATAAAATCCAACAAAGAATAGATAGAGTGATGGGTGGGGTCCTTAGTATTTCATTGTGAGAGGAAGGTATTAATGTTAGGGTGCGTAGGCCACCTCAACCAAGTCGTAGACAACATGGAGAAGTATTATGTTATAAATGTATCGAATTCTTCTGAAAAGATTTTCAAACTTGCATATAAACCTACTCGTTGTCCATATATATAAATAAGTTGTTTAATAAGAGTGTGGAAATTGTTTGAGAATATTTGTCAAGCCCTAACTTTTTCTTTTACAACAACTAATAGTATTTGCATTGATATATAATAGGCTACACTCGAAGCAGTGATTGTAGGTACCACCAAAATAATCAATTTTCCACCTAAATAACGTTTGGATGCAATAAATAATACCCAATTTTAATGATTGTAGGTACCACCAAATAGGTCCTTGTCGGATCTATCTTCCTCAAGTGAGGAAGATAGACTAGAAGAGGTTGAAAGTGGGACGTCTAATACAAGATCTAACAGGTCAAGATCAACTAGAGGTGAAAAGGTAAGGAGAAAATTTGGTAGACGCATGGAACTTTTTGTTTATGAAGGAGGATTATGTGGTTATGATAACGAGTGCATA
This sequence comes from Larix kaempferi, assembly GCA_027924585.1. Taxonomy (NCBI): domain Eukaryota; kingdom Viridiplantae; phylum Streptophyta; class Pinopsida; order Pinales; family Pinaceae; genus Larix; species Larix kaempferi. The sequence continues at coordinate 450,367 of BSBM01001166.1, read as the reverse complement.
GGTGACATTGAGTTTCCCCTGAGGTATAGACATCTTTTCAAATGATGGATACCCAAGCAACTACCCCAAGTGGACACGGATTTCTTCATCAATGGGAGGACTTATCGCATTGCTTCTTCCTCTTTACATGGACTAGGGCTATTTTCCATGGATGGCATAAAGGTGTCATACGACACTGAAACTGAATTGATGGATTATGTCAGTCCATGCTACAAATACAATGACTGGTTGTTGTTGGTCTGATATACGCGAAGTCTGCAGACATACGGAGTGGCAGCAAATTATTGTCAGCTACTGGACAACAGTCTGAACAAAGGAGAAACTGTGTATATTGATGGAAGGCTAAAATATTCAGGAAATATCGCAGGGTTTATAAATAGCACATGACCAGGTTCAACACATAAGCTACCCAATTGCATATTTGAGGGGCGTGAAGGAAATCGTGTATTCGTATGTGCAACAAAATCAATAGCTGCAGTTGAAGGGGTATTGATCGATTACGGTTTGAATCGAACAGATGCAGGGTTTTCTATTATGGGGGTAAGTTTCTTATACAACATTTAACTCAACCTTTGATCGATAACTTGTTATTTTTCTCTTGCATCAAGTTTATTTATGTCATGATTTTTATAATATACACATGGTTAATTATATGTCATGCTTTTCATTAATCACATTTAAGAGACATTGTTATATATGTAATTTTTCATTTTTAATATGTCTTAATTCTTATATTGTGGCAGGGTGATCGTGGCCATATGCCACAAGTTGGCCATGGAAATTCACCAATGGTGATGGATGAGGTAAATGTTAGTTTAATAGTACCTAATAGAATCAATGTAATAGTAACCACAATTCATGTTAACATTTGACATTTTTTTTTACATTGAGCTCAATATTTCAATATGATATCATTCTTATTGTATTGTGGCAGGAGGTCGGTACTATGATCACACCTAGAGATTTTGGATAGGTAAAGTTGACTCTCATAGTAACAATAAGGTTTTTTATATTAATCAAGTTTATTATACATGGTTGAATTTTAGTTATCGATATGAATATGTCTTGCTTATTGTATTGTGGTAGGGTGACCATGGGAAGGAACCAATGCCACCGCATCAGGTAAATGATAGTGTAATAGTACTTAAACATGATTATAGTATTTTTTTTGTTATTATATGCATTATATATTTTTTACGTGATATTTTTATTAACGTTTGTAGAGCACACCACATCAAGGTTATGATCTGGTCAATGAAATAAAGATACGTTATTCAACCGACTCAATGGTTACTGTGAAAATGGCTTTGAATAAGTGCAATGACGACCTTCTTGAAGTGATTTTAATCGATCCAATGACTGAAGAAATACAAGCACAAATTGATGAATTGAGGAGAAATATAAAAAAATACGGGGTAAGGGGCATCTTTGAAAGTTTTTACGAACTATATATATTCATTTATGTTATTTTAGTTCTTTTTTTATATATATTCTAATCAATTGAAGTTGTATTCCTTAGTTTTTTTGGAGCCAAAACCCATGTATCAAGAACGGCCTGTAGAGGGCGGTATAGTTAGTAGTGATGCTTCAACACTTCGTAAATCTACCGTACCAACGAGGCTATTTTCCTCTCCTACACAACAATGCACTTTAGATGCCACACCCTCAACGGATGTTGGAGGTGAAGATGGCCCTTCAAACACTGCTACTCCACATGATGATAGAGAGGACGGTGGCATCGATTGTGATAGTTGCTATCCTGGCTCAATGCATGTGGTTAGCAAGGGATCATTGCCCATTAGCTTCTTGGTGGACGATCAGTGTATTCCAATCAAGATACTGAAGATTGCAGGTATTATTTAATTTATTATGTGTTCTTTATTCATGTAATTCAAAGCCACACAACTCAACCTAGTTTTAATTAATGATCATATGTTTTTTGCTGGAAATAATGTATTTTATAAGAACCTGCATGAAAAGTCGTTAGATATTTTTGGGCCCACCATTCGTACACAGTGGAATACCCAAAATGACAAATTGAAAGATGATTTGATGAACCACATGGTCAGCTTGTTTGGTGAAACCTTCAACAAAAAAGGTGTCACGGTAGTAGTTGGGTTAAATTTGAAATATGTCAGGGCAGATTATAGGGACAATCTACAAATTAACCACAAGTATGAGCATCCTCCGATGGTTCCACAGAATGAGTGGAAGGCACTCATCGAGGATGCAAAGGAGAAGGCATTGAGAAAACAAGGAAAGACTAAGCCAATCGGTTCAAGAAGGTATGGCACATATCATATTTTTTTTTAATTTTTAAATATATTTAAGTTGCAATATCTAACGTATTTGAAACCTTTCATAGGCTCTCTGAAACATCTAAAGCAACAAAGGAAAGAATGGAAAAACATGGGAAACACAAACTGGGCTAGGGTGGATATGAGAAGCTAAGGTCACGAATTGTAAGAATCATTTTATCATTATCTGCAGCCAACAATTAATTGATTTTTCTAATCGTAGCGAACAATTAATTGATTTATCACAAGCACTTTACATGGTGTTATGCATTGCAGGGAAATGATTTTCTTGACGCAACCACTGATGAAGACTTGAAGCTCAACTTCAAGTACAGTTTTCAGCATGTGCTGGAACATCGAAAAAGCTTGGGGACACAAACCCCAGTTTCCCCATTGATTCACGCTAAGGTAAATAAAATCAATAAGAATGTTAGGTCTGGAATTGTACCTAGTCCCTATTTGATTTTTCCTAAATTTTTCATTCCTTTTTACTTCTATCTTATTTTATTTTAAATTGAATAGTTTTGATTTTCTTTTCATTTTCTAGGTTATGAATGTTATTTTATTTTACCTCTACCCATAGTGGCTTACTAAAATATTTCATTTCATTTAATAGTCTTCAAAATACTTATTTAAAGTTTTCCCTAATTCCTATGATTAAATTTTAAACTTTATGTTGATCTTGGTTGCAAAAATATTCGTATGGGGACATTCCCGCATCGTGGTAATTAAAACTGCATACACTAAGGCACTGTTCGAATCTGAAATCATGGAAGTTCGTGGTTGATTCATAGAAAAAGTTGGCACACTCATTTTATTGATGATCGAAGACTACTAAGGAGTTGTTTGTTACATTATAACACTTGTCAAATTCAAGATGAGAGATGAGATAGGGGAATGCCACGAATATTGGAAGCCACATATTCTCAGATTTGTCAAAATTTCTAATTCTGTTTCATTCCAAGAAGACATTCGGTGAGTAGAAGTTATGGGTAAGAGTGGCAAGCTGAGTCGGTTTGAGCCAATAGATATTACCAAGGTAGCGAATTTTCCTGAGTGTGCAGCATTGTTTAAGGAAGTTGGATGGTTTGAGTTTTTTGAAAGAATTGCAGGTTTCAATGTCAATGTTACCCACACTTTCGCTCAGAGTCTTATCAATAGCATTGTAAGATTTAATACTTTGCAGTTTGAACTGAGAGAAGATCTAATTGTTGAATCTATCAGTGTGCCCTTGGAGGGAGAATCATGGTTTAAGAAAACCCCTTTTGACTTCAACCCTAGTATGTTCTTGCTACCAGGATGTGAAGCCCTTGACTGGAGCAAAGGAGTGCAGTTAAAGAATTTCAAACTGGATTGGAAGGAAGTTATTGGAATTGTGCAGAGTTATATTACATGTGAAGGTAGGTTTGCATCAGTATTCAAGTATCATATTAGGTTTTTGTTGCACTTAAATCAACAATCTAAGATGAATTTACCATTCTTCCTACTCAAAAGCCTTCAGAAGATGTTGAGTAGGATCAAGAACCACGTTGACCATACAAACCCGTCATTATTTCATCATGGCTTGATTAAGTTGATTGTTTTGTTAGTCCTGCAGAAGCATAATCGAAGTTGGGACCATTTTTGTTTTGGTCAGGGTTTTTAATCAAGCAATACGAGCATGAAAAGAAACATATGCCTAACAAACAATCTAGTTTGGTGAATAAATTAAAAAGGGATGCAACTGTAGACATAATACAAGATGATTTGCAGAATGATAATGTACAGGGAAAGTTTATAAACCCTGATGACGCAGAGCCAGAAAACATGACTGAAGATGAGCATGAATGCATTCATGCAGGTCATACAATGAAACATGTAGTTGGTTCGAATCAAGAAGAAGTTGTAAATTCAGTTGAGCTAGAGTAAAGTTATGTCTGCAAAGAGGAGAACTTAGCCCTAATTTCTCTTACTACCAATACAAAGGAGAAAAATTTTCAAGTTCCAGACTTTAAAGCTGATGTAGAATCTTTGGTACAGCTTGAAGGACCTAGATGGAGACCTAAGACTACAGCCACCAATAAACTTAGACTGAACATGACGAGGATATTGAATCCTAAGCTAGAAAAGGAGAAGGTGACTATCATTCAGGATTCTTCAAGTGAAGAAGATGAAAATAGCAAAGAGGATTTGAAGCTATAGCAGGTTCAAACAAGTATAGAGGAGGATCAAGTAATGATACCAGAATCATCTAAAGTGTGCGAAGAAGTTGCAGAACAGGAAATTATTCCTAGTGTTGAACAGGGAATGACTTCAAAGGCTTCATTTCCAGATGCAACAGAGAGGAATAGATAGGAAGAAGACTTGATTTTCAAGAAGTTGAATATTCCATTGCGATCAAACCAAGATTCAACATTGCATGGAGATGTTCAAATGGACTCAGAGATAAAGAATTTGAAGAAATCATTACAGCAGCAAAGAACACAAGTTACATTTCTGACTGAATCAAATGAGAGACTTATGACAAAAAATAAAAGGCTAAGGGAAGACCTGGAAGATGTCGATTCTCATTATCAAGAGTTGATTGTAGTAGAAAAGAAAGCCTTCAGAAGAAAAGGAGAAACAAAGATTTAGGCTGAGAAATTAACCAAGCAAATCCAGGATTTGAGCAAACAGAATTAGATGTTGTCAAACAAGGTTCAAAGCATGGAGGCAGAGCAGGCTCGACATGGTAAAAAATCTCATGCATTGGAAGGAATAGCAATGTTAGAAGAAGTTGCTAAGCAGTTATAAATGCCACCTAGTGCACAGTTGTCCAAGTATTTTTTTTACTTATCTTATGCATAGTTGTTAATAGTAGTTTGGGTAATCTTAAGACATTCAAAAGGTATTGTATAACTTCTTTATGTAACTGTTTCGAAGCTTGACCTAAAAGTAGTTATGAAACTACTTCATTTTAGTGAATGATAAAAGGAAGAAAAAATACATTGAGGGAGTTGGTATTTTGTTCGAGAAGGGATATAGAATTGATGCACTGTTGTATTATCAGACTGATGCTATATACTCTCATGTAATTTCTTTTTGAAGACTGATATTGATCTAAATATATATATATATATATAATCCACTTAATGTCTCTCTTCTACTAGTTATGTTTATGGCCTGTTCGAGCACTCAATTTATAATTTCATTTCTTGATTAAAGTGTTATTCATGTAAATGCTTATGATTTTGTGGATATAACCAGTTACTTGTTTTATGAATGCTAATGGTTTATTTATGTGTTTTAAATCTTTATATATGAGTTCTTCTAGATTGCTTTATGATTTAGTGTTTTCATTTGTTTGATGCTTAAATATTTATCTTCTTATGAATGAAACGTTCAAACCAAAATCACACAAAAAAAACAATTCATTTTCCTTTAGTTTTTATTGATATTTTCCTAGCTTGTACTTTCGTAGTCTAGGTACAATTTCTAGCACAAACATCTTTGGCGCCGTTGTCAGGGATGAAAGTGAAGTAAAATCTTCCCTGGGATAGCTTTTGAATCTGATTTTGGAAGGTGAACGAGATCAGACATTATTACAGACTGCATTTTTCCCCATTAATAGTTCATTGTGGCTTCAAGGAAATCAAACACATGGGGTATACCTACCTCTCCATTACATCTAGGAGTCTTAGATCTAGAGAATATCTTGAAAGAATCTAGATAAATTCCAAGATATCAATCTTATCCTTCTTTATTTACTCTTGATCATTTAGAACCAGTATCCCCTTTTGCATATTCAGAACTTCAATTAGAAGAGAAAAAACCTAATTTTTCTTGGCTAATCCCTTCTACACCAGTTGATACTTTTCAGATTTTCACTAATCCACTGACTTGTCAAAAAATAAAAACTGAGCTCCCTGGAAAGACTCCCTTGTTTCAGTTCAAACCTTGTAAACTCTCTTTTCATCCAAGCCCGAGCAAATTTAGTAAGCCTTGTTCTTCACTAATCCAAACTAGCTCCGAGATGGCAGGACAACAACCTCTTGATATGATGGACCGAATGGTAGCAGCTAGATATGCTCCTTTAGTTCTTCCCCAGCCCCTGAATGCTCTTCCAGCTGGAGACTATCAGAAATACCTTCCCAGATTTAATGGTCAGGGTGAAACCACTGTAGAGGAACATTGGAATGCATTTCTAAGTTATGCAGATAATCAGAATATTGAAGCTAAAGATGTGTAGATGAGTATTTTTGTATAGAGTTTAGATGGGGAGGCAAGGAAATGGTTCAGAGAAATACCTGCTAATTCAATAACCGTAATAGAAGAAGTCCAAGATATTTTTATGAGACAGTGGGGGGATACTAAGGATCACACTTATTACATTACAGAATTTGCAGCTTTGAAAAAGAAGAAAGATGAAACTGTAGTAGATTTCTCTAAATGTTTCAATAAGATGTATGGAAGGATCCCAGTTGAAATTAAGCCTTCTGAAACCTCAGCCAAGTTAACCTATTCCAATTCCTTTGATCATGAGTTTTCCTTGCATTTAAGAGAAAGAAGGCCAGTGACTTTGTTGAACATGCAGGAAGCTGCTCTAGAGGTTGAATCAAACATTTTGGCTTTCAATAGGTTAAAAGATTAGTCATATTATCAGGTGCATGACTGGAAGGGTAAAAATGAAATCATCCCATTTCCCTCTACATCAAAAACAACAGAGAGTAAAATGGATGAGATGACTAAGTTGGTCAAAAGATTAGCTGTAAAGTGAGTAAAATGGAATTGGAAAAGAATCCAAATAAACCTACATAGGAAGGAGAAAGAAATCCTAATCAGATTAGGAGTCCATTTGTTCCTAGATTCATCCCTAGAGAAAGAAGAAACAATGACATTCAGAGGGAAAGAAGGGAGAATGAAGATCAAAGAGTTCCTCCCCCATTCCAAAATAATTTAATGGATGAAGCTGAAGAAGTTGAAGACTTACAGTATGAATATTTAAATCAGAATTTAAATTAATTTGGAGAGCTGTCATCAGAGGGTTTCCTTACTAAATATAACTATCAGAATTCTGAGTTTTTTTATTCAACTATTCATCAACAAGAAAGTGATCATGGCCCTGAAGTTTTAGCTGGTATGTATCAATCTGAACCTAAGAAATATTATGACCTAAGATCAGGTCCAAAACAAATTGTTTTGATTCCCAAAAAGAAGATGGCTCCTCCTGCCAAGCAGTTTCCTAATCAAGCACTGGAAAAGAGACAAAATCATGGTGATCAAACCAAAGCTGCAGAAATTGAAGAAGGTAATAAAAATGTGCAGGTTTTTAATTTTGAGAATGAATTGTGTAAGGCCAAGATTCCAATGCCATTAACAAAATTGATGAAGACTCCTTGTTAAAGAGATCCTACACTTAAAACACTGATTTCACAAGCTAATCATTTCCCTTCAGACACTGTAAATTTACAAGAAGAACACCCTACAATCATTCTTGGTTCTACCTCATCTGATAAGCCTAAAAATAATTCAAACTTTCCTCCATCTTTTTATATTACCCTGACAGTCCATGATCAAATGATCCACAACTTCCTGTTAGATTCCGGAGCTTCCCATAACTTGATGCATAAAGCAGTCATGGAGGTCCTTGATCTGAGTGTTACAAAACCCTATCATGATTTGTTTGCATTTGACTCCAGAGCAGTAAAATGCCTAAGGGTAATTAAGGATCTTGTGGCAAGTCTAGCTTAGCTACCTATGAAGAGTGTGATTATGGATGTGGTGGTTGCTGATATCTCACCCAAATTTGGCATGTTACTTTCAAGGTATTGGGAAAAGAAAATAGGAGGTACGTTGCAAATGGATTTAACATATGCAACCATTCCAGTATTTGGAGGAGAACATAGAATATTGTACAGGGAAGTGCAGCTTGCTTTTATAGTAAGTGATGATAAAAACCCAACTAACCATCCCATTTATGTTGTAGATGAAGATTTGGGATCTTGCATGTTACATTTCAGCAATGAGGACATAGGAATATTGCGTGTAGAAAAAGAAACACCAGTCAGACCTGTTATTGAACAGCAAGATGAATTATGGCAAATGTACTTTGATGGATCATCATCTAGGGAAGGAGTTGGAGTAGGTATTGTTTTGGTTTCTCCATGTGGGGAGGTGATTTTTTTAATGTACAAATTATTATTTCTGACTACTAATAACATAGCTGAATATGAAGCATTGATACTTGGGCTAAGAGCTGCAAAGGATTTGGGAATTCAATAACTTACTGTTTTTGGCGACTCTGAATTAGTGGTCCAGCAAGTGAAGGACATTTATCAGATAAAATAGAACTTGTTGAAAGTATATAGGAATGAAGCATGGGACATTATTGACAATTTCTTTGTAGCATTCAATATTTCCTTTACTCCCAGGGATCAAAACCAAACAGCAGATTCATTGGATTTGGTAGTCACACATTTCAAAATTCCAAAAAAAAACCAGTTAAAGTATCCGATTGAAGTTAAGTACAGGCCTACAGTACCAGACAATATTAAACAATGGAAAGTTTTTGAGGATAATTTGGAAATTAAAAAGTTCTTATAATTAACTGGAGAGTTTTCTAATTCACTGATTGACCAGGACTAGGATGATGAAGTGATACTACTGCATATTCAGAAAATACAATTGTTGAACATAAGACTATTGAGTTGAAAGGAAATTTCATTCCCAAAGGTTTGGTTCCCCTTGAGAGGATTTTTTCTAAAGATGATATTCTGTTAAATCCTACCATGCAATCCTCAGAAGAGAACATTATAAGTTGTAACATTGGTATAGAAGATCAGCCTAAGATGGTGAAAGTTTCCAAATCTCTTCCAGTTGAAGAGAGGAATAGGTATGTAAAGTTGTTGATGGAGTTTGTTGACATTTTTTCCTGGTCTTATGAGGATTTGAAAACCTATGATACGAACATTATTCAACATAAGGTTCCTTTGAAGCCAAATGTGAAACCTTTTAGACAAAAATTGAGAAGAATTAACCCAGCTTTGCTTCCAGTCATAGAGAAAGAAGTAAAAAAGTTATTAGATGCAAAGATAATTGTTCCACTGAGATATTCATCATGGGTAGCAAAATTTGGTTCCAATGCGTAAGAAGAATGGAGAGATCAGATTATGTGTGGATTTTTGCAATTTGAATAGAGCTCCACTGAAGGATAACTATCCATTGCCCAAGATTGAAATTTTTTTGCAGAAAGTGGTAGGTACCCAGAGAATTTCAAATGGTTGATGGATTCTTCGGGTTAGAATCAAATTGATGTGCATCCACATGATAGGGAGAAAACAGCCTTCACTACCCCTTGGGGTACATTCATGTATGACAAGATGTCGCTTGGTTTGATGAATGCTGGTGCAACATTTCAAAGAGCTATGGATATAGCTTTCGTTGGAGAAAATGAAAAATTTGTAGTAATTTATTTGGACGATATCACTGTGTTTTCTAAATCCGATGAAGAGCATTTGAAACATCTTAGACAAACTTTTTTGAAGTGCAGAAAGTTTGGATTGTCTTTAAATCCAAATAAGTCACATTTTGTTGTTCAGGAAGGTAAACGTTTGGGACATCTAGTTTCAACAGATGGGATTAGAATAGATCTTGAAAGAGTTAAGGCTATTCTGAAGATCAGTATTCCTAGAAGTAAGAAGGATGTCCAATCATTTATTGGAAAAATCAATTTTTTGAGATGGTTCATCCCAAACTTTGTTGAAACAATCAAGCAGATAATATCTATGTTAAGGAAAGATTGGGAGGTGAAATGGACAGCAGAAGTTAGAGCTTCATTTGAGAATATCAATAGGCCATGACAGAAGCTCTAGTGCTAGTAAGCTCTGATTTTTCAAAATATTTCTTTACTTTCTCTTTTGCATATCAGGACACTATCACTGTTGTTCTAATACAAAAGAATGCAGATGGATTAGAGTAGCCTATTGCTTTCTTTAGCCAAACTTTGAGGGATTCGGAATTGAAATACAGTACCCTAGAAAAGAAAGCATATGCACTGCTTAAGGCCTTAAAGTTTTTCAGAATTTATATTTTGCATTCAAAGATTATTGCTTATGTACCTAATGCTGCCATCAAGGAAACTTTGACACAACCAGACAGTGAAGGTAAGAGGGGAAGATGGATTGCGAAGATTATGGAATATGATGTGGAGATAAAACCTACTAAGCTAGTCAAAGTACAAGGTTTGGCTAAACTTTTGGTTGATTCGAATTGTGAAGCTCTTGGTCTTCATTTAGTGGAAAGTCAACCAACACAGGAGGAGTTGCAAACAAGGAAAAATCAAGAACAAATAATGGATAAGTATGCAAAATCAGTTTGGTATGCTGATATAGTTCATTTTCTATTGCATTTACAGTGTCCTTCTCATTTAGATAAACAAGCAGCTAGATCATTAAAGTTGAAAGCCACTAAATATTGTTTAGTAAATCAACAGTTGCATTGTAAATATCCAGGAGGATTCTTGCTCAGGTGTTTGCAGAAATCAGAATCAGAAGAAGTCATTTCAGAACTACATGAAGGTTCCTGTGGAGGTCACAAATATTGGAAAGCTACAGCTTACAAGATTCTAAGGTCTGGGTATTACTGACCTTCTTTATTTTTAGATGTATATCAGCAAGTCAGAGCTTGTGTTCAATGTCAAAAATTTGCTGGTAAACAGAAACTTGTATCCTTACCTTTGAAACCTATTGTGTTGAATGCTCCTTTCCAGCAATGGGGATTGGATTCCATAGGTGAAATCAATCTTGCTTCCAGTGGACAACAAAAATGGATACTAACAGCTTCTGATTTTTTCACGAAATGGGTGGAAGCAATTCCTACACGGAATGCAACTGATAAGGTCATCATCAACTTTATACAAGAAAATATTTTGAGTAGGTTTGGTTGTCTGAGAAATTTGTTGATTGATAATGCTCAGGCTTTCAAATCCAAATCCATGGTTAATTTTTGTGAGGAGAATGGAATTATCTTGAAACATTCTACTACATATTACCCCCGGGGGAATGGTTTGGTAGAATCAACCAACAAGAATATCATCCAGAGTATCAAGAAGTTGTTAAGTCAGAATAAGAGATCTTGGGATTCAATGTTAAAGTATGCTTTGTGGGAAGATCGGATAACTACTAAAAAATCAATAGGTTTGTCTCCCTTTCAATTGGTATATGGTACTGATACTGTTTTTCCTATTCAATTAGGAATTCCAGTGATGAATTTTTTTCAAGACAATCAGGAGGAACCAAATGATATTCAGAGAAGAATCTTCTCATTGATTGAACTTCAGCAGGAACGAGAAGCTTTAGCAGAAAGATCTCAGGCTTATAGGAATAATATCAAAGAGAAATTTTATAGGAAGGTTAAAGAAGATACTTTTTCTCTTGGAGACATTGTGTTCAGGTGGGATGCTAGGAAAGATCAAAGAGGTCATTATGGTAAGTTTGATAATTTATGGTTGGGCCCTTTCATAATTTCTAAAATTTTGGAGAATAATACTTTTATACTACATAGTTTGGAAGGTGAAGAATTGTCCAATCTAGTGAATGGATGATTCCTTAAGAATTTTTACAGTCACTAAAGGTAGGAGGCTGTCACTCATTGTACATATCGGTGTGAGATAAGATGAATAAAGAGTCCAATTTCCCAATGGATGTTTGTAGAATAACAGGGAAGTTTCAGTTTTGATTGCAGAAGACACTAGTCTACAGGATCTTGAAACCTCACAAGGAGGATTTCATCCACCAACTGGAGCCAGATGTTAGGATTGGAATTGTACCTAGTGCCTATTTGATTTTTTCTAAATTTTTCATTCCTTTCTACTTCTATCTTATTTTATTTTAAATTGAATAGTTTTGATTTTCTTTTCATTTTATATGTTATGAATGTTATTTTATTTTACCTCTACCCATAGTGGCTTACTAAAATATTTCATTTCATTTAATAGTGTTCAAAATACTTATTTAAAGATTGTCCTAATTCCTATGATTAAATTTTAACCTTTATGTTGAGCTTGTTTGCAAAAATCTTCATATGGAGACATTCCCGCAACGTGGTAATTAAAACTACATACACTAAGGCGCTGTTGGAATCCGAAATCATGGAAGTTCATGGTTGATTCATAGAAATTGTTGGCACACTCATTTTATTGATGATTGAAGACTAATAAGGAGTTGTTTGTTACATTATAACACTTGTCGAATTCAGGATTGGAGTTGAGATAGGGGAATTCCACGAATTTAAAAATTGGAAGCCACGTATTCTCAGATTTGTCAAAATTTCTAATTCTGTTTCGTTCCATGAATCCAGTCAGAGAGCAGAAGTTATGGGTAAGAGTGGTAAGCTGAGTCAGTTTGAGCCAATAGATACTACCTGGGTAGCGAATTTTCTTGAGTCTGCAGCATTGTTTAAGGAAGTTGGATGGTTTGAGTTTTTTGAAAGAATTGTAGGTTTCAATGTCAATGTTACCCATGCTTTCGCTCAAAATCTTATCAATAGCATTGTAAGCTTTAATACTTTGCAGTTTGACCTCATAAAAGATCTAACTGTTGAAGTTATCGGTGTGCCCTTGGAGGGAGAATCATGGTTTAAGAAAACCCCTTTTGACTTTGACCCTATTATGTTTCTACTACCAGGATGTGAAGCCCTTGACTGGAGCAAAGGAGTGCATTTAAATAATTTCAAACCGGAGTGGAAGGAAGTTATTGGAATTGTGTAGAGTTATATTACATGTGAAGGCAGGTTTGCATCAATATTCAAGTATCATATTAGGTTTTTGTTGCACTTAAATCAACAGTCTAAGATGAAATTACCGTTCTTCCTACTCAAAATCCTTTAGAATCGAAGTTGGGACCATTTTTTGTTTTGATCAGGGTTTGTAGTCGAGCAAGACGAGCATGAAAAGAAACATATGCCTAACAAACAATCTAGTTTTGTGAAGAAATTCAAAAGGGATGCAGTTGAAGACATAATACAAGATGATTTGTAGACTGATAATGTACAGGGAGAGTTTATAAACCCTGATGATGCATAGCCAGAAAACATGACTGAAGATGAGCATGAATGCTTCACGAAGGTCATACAATGAAAAATGTAGCTGGTTCGAATCAAGAAGAAGTTGTAAATCCAGTTGAGCTAGAGAAAAGTGATGTCTGCAGAGAGGATAACTTAGCCCTAATTTCTCTTACTACTAATACAAAGGAGAAAAATTTTCAGGTTCCAGACTTTAAAGCCAATGTAGAATCTTTGGTACATATTGAAGGACCTAGATGGAGACCTAAGACCAGAGTCACCAATAAAATTAGATTGAACATGAGGAGGATTTTGAATCCTTAGCTAGAAAAGGAGAAGGTGACTATCATTCAGGATTCTTCAAGTGAAGAAGATGAAAATAGCAAAGAGGAGTTGAAGCTACAGTAGGTTCAAACAAGTATAGAAAAGGATCAAGTAATGATACTAGAATCATCTAAAGTATGTGAAGAAGTTGCAGAACAGGAAATTATTCCTAGTGTTGAACAGGGAATGACTTCAAAGGCTTCATTTTCAGATGCAACAACGAGGAATAGACAGGAAGAAGACTTGATTTTCAAGAAGTTGAATATTCCATTGCGATCAGACCAAGATTCAACATTGCATCGAGATGTTCAGATGGACTCGGAGATAGAGAATTTGAATAAATCATTACAGCAACAAAGAACACAACTTACATTTCTGACTGAATCAAATGAGAGACTTATGACAACAAATAAAAGGCTAAGGGAAGACCTGGAAGATGTCAATGCTCATTATCAAGAGTTGATTGTAGTAGCAAAGGAAGCCTTAAGAAGAAAAGTAGAAACAGAGATTCAGGTCAAGAAATTAACCAAGCAGATCCAGTATTTGAGCAAACAGAATAAGATGCTATCAAACAAGGTTCAAAGCATGGAGGAGGAGTAGGCTCAACATGATAAAAAATCTCATGCATTGGAAGGAATAGCAATGTTAGCAGAAGCTGCTAAGCAGTTATAAATGCCACCTAGTGCAGAGTTGTCCAAGTATTTTGTTTTACTTATCTTATGCATAGTTGTTAATAGTAGTTTGGGTAATCTTAAGACATTCGAAAGCTATTGTATAACTTTTTATGTAACTTTTTCGAAGCTTGACCTAAAAGTAGTTATGAAACTAGTTCATTTTGGTGAATGATGAAAGGAAGAAAAAATACACTGAGTGGGTTGGTATTTTGTTCGAGAAGGGCTATAGAACTTATGCATTGTTGTATTATCGGACTGATGCCATATTCTCTCATGTAAGTTATTTTTGAAGACTGATATTGATCTGAATATATATATAAGCCACTTATTGTCTCTCTTTTGCTGGTTATGTTTATGGCATGTTGAACCACTCAATTTATAATTTCATTTCTTGATTAAAGTGTTATTCATGTAAATGCTTATGAGTTTGTGGATATAACCAGTTACTTGTTGTATGAATGCTAATGGTTTATTTATGTGTTTTAAATATTTATATATCAGCTCTTCTTGATTGCTTTATGATTTAGTGTTTGCATTTGTTTGATGCTTAAATCTTGTTAATTTTGAGCATTAATTCAATATACTCTAGGATCTTTACTGAGAGAATAACATGTATAGTATATCAATGCATATCAATCATAGAAAGCATATCAATCATTACAAGATCCGAACATAAGAGAAAATAGACACACAGAGTTTCCGTGGGGAAAACGCTAAGGTGAAAAACCCCACAACTTCCTCAGAGATAGATAGAGAAATAATACAACCAAAGTACAAACCAAGTACACAGAGATAGTCTCCTGCTAGCAGCTGATCCTCCTCCTCACATGTGCACCACTTTCCAAGTGATGGATAAGTGAGTAATGAAGTGATCAAAATAGAGATCTCCCGATCTTTATTTATACTTGTCCTGACTACCCAATAAACGTATGGGGCTGACTTGTCTAGCTTATCATAATAACCCAAGGTTAACTTAATCAGGGTGGACCCCACACATAGTGGTCTAATAACCCATCGGCAAGTTATGACACTTGCAACACTTGTCAATACAAATGATGACACTTCCTTATAGAGGAAAAACACATCTCTATAGGAGTACAATATACATAAATGAAATACATAGGTGAAATACATTTCGAAGTTGCATATACATCAACACTCCCTCTTAACTAGGAAGGTATTTCTCGACACAGATCTGCTAGCACAAGTATTCTTCTTTGGATCATCATTAGCGAATCATCGTCCTTGAATCATCATCATCATCACTGCTGCTGCTATCTCAATCAATCTCTAAATCTACTCGTCATAGGAAGTTCTACAGAGCCAGTCCTTTTTCATACTGGATGTAGGCCCACCACATGCAAGTCTTCATCACCACTAGCCATACTGTGGAATCCTGAGGACTTATTACGTGCATCACAAAACCTCGAAAGAGCATCCCAGGACTATTACGGGCACACAGCTCTAACCTATAGGATCTCCCAGGGCGATATTACATGTGACCCCACCACAAAACCTTGCAAGAGAATCCCAGGCTATTATGGGCACACAGCTCCGACCTATAGGATCTCCCAAGGTGCTATTATATGTGGTCATGGAAAAACCTCGAAAGAGCATCCCAAGCTATTACGGGTACACAACTCCGACCTATAGGATCTACTAGGGCGCTATTATATGCCATAGGACAAAACCTTGAAAGAGCATCCCAAGATGTTACGGGTACACAACTCCGACCTATAGGATCTCCCAGGGTGCTATTATATGTCCTCCCAGAGCAATGCCTCGAAGGAGCATCCCAGGTTGTTACGGGTACACAACTTCGACCTATAGGATCTCCTAGACATGCTCATCTGCACAACTTGTTCCATGGCCACAGAGTATCAACCTGATACTCCCCATACATCATCCTGATGTACACATGATCATCGTGATCATCATCACTGCATCATCCTGATGCATGCCATCTAGAGCAACATCCTGAAGCTCGTCGTCCATGATCATCCTGATCATACAATGCATCCTCCTGATACATACCAAGTATCTACCTGATACATATCATCATACATGATCCACCTGATCATACAATGTATCTACCTGATATATATCATACATGATCTTCCTGATCATACAACATATCCACCTGATACATATACAGATACATGGTCGAAGCATCAACATGATGCATATACATATACATGATCCAACTGATCATATCTAGTATCCAACATGATGCATACATACATACATATAAATGATCCAACTGATCATATCCAACATCCAACATGATGCATACATGCATACATATAAATGATCCAACTAATCATATCTAGCATCCAACATGATGCATACATACATAAATGATCCAACTTATCATATCCAGCATCCAACATGATGCATACACAGAGTAGTAACTGGAGCATCATCCTGATGCTCATCATCCAGCGCTTACATCCATAGCCATGTGAAGGATCCTCCTCTCACCATGCTCGAAATGGCTCCAGCAAATGTGTCCATCACTTCTTCCTCGAAGTGTCGTCAATATGAAGAACACCAAGCCTCTCCCTGAAGTACTCAAACTTCACTCTGGCTAGTGGTTTCGTTAGCACATCCGCAACCTGCTCCTCTCTGCACCATATCCCTAATATAGTGATATTTGATTTCAATGTGCTTCGACCTGCCATGGAAAACTGGGTTCTCAGACAGCTTCACACAACTCTGGTTGTCACAAAAGATACCAGTAGCATCCAATAGGAGATCAAATAACTTAGACAATATTTTTCGGAGCCATACTGCCTCACAACTAGTCGAACAAGTTGCAACATACTCTGCCTCAGCTGTACTCAGTGCTACGCAGGACTGCTTCCTTCTAAACCAAGAGATCACACCTGATCCCATACTGAAGTAGCACCCAGAAGTGCTCTTCCTATATACAACACTGCCTGCCCAATTGAATCAACATAACCCTGTAGGTTAAACTTTTGATTTGCATCATACTTGAGCCGATAATCAACCGTACCCTTCAAGTACCTTAGAATATGCTTTGCAACAACCAAGTGAACACCTATCTGATCAGTCAGGAACTGGCTCAATGTGTTCACCGCAAAGCAAATATCTGGTCGCGTGTTCGTCGGGTACATCAAGGACCCAATCATCTGGTGATACATACTGACATCAACCGGCTCAGATGAAGAATCACACAAAAACTTCAGTTTCGATGCCATAGGCGTGGCCATGGCCTTGCAGTCCATCATCCCAAACCTCTTTAGGATCTCTACTGCATACTTCCCTTGTCCAAGGAAGATCCCATCTGCACTCTGCCATACCTCCATGCTTAGAAAATAGTGCATCATCCCCAAGTCCTTCATCTCGAACTCGGCTGCAAGCTTCCTCTTGGTATCGGCAATCTGTTAAATTTTCAGAATTTACTTCAATCTGATCTAGGATCTTAACTGAGAGAACAACATGTATAGCAAATATACATCATATCAATCATGGACACAATAATGGAAGCACACAAGAGACACAGAGTTTACTTGGGGAAGACCGTAAAGGTGAAAAACCCCAATAACTTCCTTAGAGATAGATAGAGCAATGATACAACTAGAATACAAGAGATAGTCTTCTCCTAGCAACAGAGCCTCCTCCTCCACAAGTGTGCCACTCTCCCAAGTGTGAGTGAGATAATAGAATGTGTAAAATGAGAGAGACACACTCTCTATTTATACACTAACTTGACTTGACCTTTACTCAACTAGGTCGGCCTCAACTTAACCACTTAACATAATGCTGACTGGGCCGACCCCCACAAGGGTGGTCTAATAACTCTTTGACCCACATGGCCGACCCCCAATAGGGTGGTCTAATAACCCTTTGACCCACAAGACTTATACAGGGCCGACCCCAACAAGGTGGTCTAATAACCCATCAAGTATAAGTTAAGACACTTACAATATAAATGACAACACTTCCGTATAGAGGAATAATAACATCTCTATAGGAATACAACCACTTCCGTATAGAGGAATAATAACATCTCTATAGGAATACAATATACATATATGTGAAATACATTCCAAAGTTACATATACATCAACACTCCCTCTTAACTAGGAAGGTATTTCTCGACACAGGTCTTCTAGCACAAGTCATATTCTCTGGATCATCGCCACTGCTGCTGCTATCTCAATCAATCTCTGAATCTACTCGTCATAGGAAGTTCTACAGAGCCAGTCCTTTTTCATACTGGATGTAGGCCCACCACCTATAGGTCTTCGTCATCACTGGCCATACTATGGAAATCTCAGAACTTATTATGTGCATCACAAAACCTTAAAAGAGTCTCTTGACTAGCAAGAACCCTAAAGAGCATCTGAGGCCGTTTTCATCCTGTCCAGATCTCCAAGATTTATTACATGTGACCCCACCACAAAACCTCGAAAGAGAATCCCAGGACTGATTACGAGCACAAGGCTCAACCTATCGGATCTCCCAGCACACAAATTACATGTGGTCACCACAAAACCTCGAAAGAGCATCCCAAGACTGATTATGAGCACAAGGCTCAACCTATCAGATATCCCAGGGCACAAATTACATGTGGTCATGGAAAAACCTCGAAAGAGCATCCCAGGACTGATTATGAGCACACAGCTCAACCTATCGGATCTCCCAGGGCACAAATTGTTGAATATTGTAACTTCAAAGAATATTATATTTGTACTTTATTATTCCGGAGATGTTTCATCCCTCCGAGGTAATCCCATCATGTATCCGGAGATGTTTATTCCTCCGAGAGTTTGTATTAACTAGGGTTATTAGACCCACCATGTGGGGGTCGGCCCTGTAGTTATATTTTAGGGGTTATTAGACTTCTCCAGGTGAGGTCGGCCCCATTAGGTCTTTTAGTCAGTTGAGAGTCAAGTATAAATAGAGGAGGTGAACTCCTCATTAGATCACTCACTCACTTGTGGAAGAGTGCGCACTTGTCTGGGAGATCTGCTAAGGAGACAAAGAAGGAAGGAGCACATCTTGTATTTTGGTTGATCATCTTATTGAGGAAAGCTTTGCTGGGTTTTCTACCCCATGAGGGTTTCCCAGGGTATATTGTGTGTCTATCTTGTGATTGTGTTTATTTCAGTGATCTTGCTTGTCTATTTGGTTTAAACTTAACATGGAATCAGAGCTAGACTGAATAGGACATCTTTCACAAGGTAAGAATACCTCTTTCTCTATCTTTGGTGAAGTTAGGGTTTCAGCCCAAAGTTGGTATTATTGATTTTTGGTTGCATGGCTGGATAGCTCTTTTCAATACCTTTCTTTTGAGCTATAGATCGAACTTTTTTATTGGGTAGAA
Organism: Larix kaempferi; assembly: GCA_027924585.1. Lineage (NCBI taxonomy): Eukaryota > Viridiplantae > Streptophyta > Pinopsida > Pinales > Pinaceae > Larix > Larix kaempferi. The sequence goes on along the minus strand of BSBM01001166.1, from coordinate 430,703 downwards.
CTCCGGGAAATCCAAACCCTAATTCTACCAAAAGTGCGATACGTCAGATTTTGGTTTCAGAAAAAAGTTGTAATTTTTGAATTCTGATTACATGGCTGGATAGCCCTTCTCAAGAGAATTCTTTTGAGCTATAGATCGAACTTTTTGGTTGGGTAGAACTCCGAGAAAGTCAAACCCTAATTCTACCAAAAGTGCGATAAAATTCTGTTCCAGATTCCGGAAAAGTAGAAAGTAACTTTCCAGGTAAGTCTACTCTGTCTCTTGGACTCCCCCAAGAGAAGATGGCTCCAAACACTAAGCTTGAAGACAAGCTAGAAGGCATAGAGAATTTCCGGGCATGGAAATACAGAATTGGTCTCATTCTTGAGGAGAATGATCTTGCTCATTATATCAAGGAGGAAGTTGCAGAACCAGAAGAAGATGAAGCCAAAGAAAAACACAGGAAGGATTTGATTAGGGCAAAGAAAATCATAGCTGATTCTATTAAAGACCACTTGATTCCCCAAGTGGCTTCCAAGAAGACTCCAAAGGAAATGTATGATGCCCTAGGAAGAATGTATGAAGGAAAGAACATCAATAGGAAGATGAATCTAAGGACTCAGTTGAAGAGTACCAAGATGCACAAAGGAGAATCCATTCAAGACTACTTCTCAAGAGTCTCTCTAATCAAAGAGAAACTAGATGCCATTGGTGATACTCTTGATGAAGATGAACTTGTGATGACAGCTCTAAATGGTCTCACTAGACCTTGGGAGTCATTCATTCAAACTATGTGTGCCAGAAAAGAAAGTATGAAGTTTGATGTAGTTTGGGAGGATTGTGTACAAGAGGAGTCTAGGGTTGCAAATAGAGAAGCCTTGCTCAAAGAAGATGACCAAGCTTTGGCTACCCACACCAAAAGAAGAAGGAGTCAATCCTACTCCAAGAAGGGTAGTCACAAGGAGTCTCATCCTCCTCACAGATTTCATAAGAAAAGAGGATCTACTCAAAGAAGGGATTACTCTTCTTTCCAGTGCTATTCTTGCCACAAATTAGGACACATTGCTAAAGACTGTCCTCTACAGAAGAAAAAGGGTACCTACTACAAAAGACACCAAGCACATCTCGCAGAAGATGATAGTGAAGAAGAAGAAGTAGAGGAAGAAAGGTCTCACAATAAAAGGCCTAGAGATGAAGAGGAAGAAGAAGAAAGGACCTTCTCCAAAAGAAGGTCAAGAAGAAATACAGAAGAAGATGCAGAAGAATATGTTCTCTTCTCCGCACTCTCTGGATCCATAACCCCTGGAGAAGGTACATGGCTTATTGACAGTGGTGCTTCAAAGCACATGACAGGACAGAAAAGGACTCTCTCAAATCTTGAAGAAAAGACTTCTCCCCAAAAGGTATCTCTAGGAGATGACTATCAATATCCCATTAAGGGAATTGGTGAAGCAAACTACAAACTCGATTCTAGAACTCACATGAAGATGAAGGAAGTTCTATATGTTCCAGGATTGAAGAAGAATTTGCTTTCAATCTCAGCTTTAGACAAGAAAGGCTACAGAGTTGCATTCATTGATGGACAAGTGTTAATGTGGTCCAAAGGAAAATCCATTAAGGATGCAATTGTTATTGGTGAAGAGGAAGGAGGTTTATATAAACTCAAGGGTCATCCGGAAGCTGCTCCTGTTCATGAAACCTCTAGCCCCAGTGAGCTATGGCATAGAATACTAGCTCACATTAACTACAAAGCCTTACCTTATGTAAGCAAAGTGGTCATAGGACTACCAGACTTAAAGGTTGATCATGATGGCTCATGTAAAGGATGTAAGAAAGGCAAGAATGTCAAGAACCCCTTTCCAAAGAGTGAAACAAAGACTAAGGGTATCTTGGAGTTAATACACTCAGATGTATGTGGTCCAATGCCCACCACCTCTCTAAGTGGGTTTGAATACTATCTTTCATTCATTGATGATCATTCAAGGAAAACTTGGATATACTTTCTAAAGGGTAAGAATGAAGTTTTTGGAAAGTTCAAAGAGTTCAAGGCTCTAATAGAAAATCTCTTAGAAAAGAAAATCAAGATTCTCAGAACAGACAATGGTGGAGAATATACTTCAAAAGAGTTTGAAGAATTCTGTAAAGAAGCCGGAATCAAGAGAGAACTAACCACTCCCTACAATCCCCAACAAAATGGGGTTGCAGAAAGGAAAAATAGAACCATCATGGAAGCTGTGAAGACTATGATACATGATCAGGATCTTCCCATGTATCTGTGGGCTGAAGCAGCTAGAACAGCAGTATATGTTCAAAACAGATTATCTCATAGTGCTCTTGATTTCAAAACTCCAGAAGAAGTGTTTTCTGGAAAGAAGCCCGAGGTAAGCCATCTTAAAATATTTGGGTGTCCGGTGTACATCCACATTCCAAAGGAAAAGAGAACCAAGTTGGATCCTTCTGGTAAGAAAGGAATATTTGTTGGCTACTGTGAATCATCCAAAGCTTTCAGGATTTACATACCAGGCTTTCATCATATAGAAATAAGTAGAGATGTAACCTTTGATGAGGAAGCAGCTCTCAATAAATCTAGAAAGTGTCAACTTGAAGAAGTTTATGAAGAAGATACATCTCCCAGAATCTCAGAGACTGTTCACATCCCTGAAAAGGACATACCAGAGGATCATGACATGCTGGAACCACAAGAACCTCCTGTTGCAGAATTATCTAGGAAAAGAAGACCAGCATGGGCTAGAGATATTATCCAAGGAGCTAAAAGATATGGCGCTCCTGAAGGCTCCACTAGAGAAAGGAAGAAACCAAAGCTAGTGTCCAACTATATGGCCCTGATGTGTGATCTTGTGGATCAACTACCTACTAGCTATGAAGAGGCAGCTCAAAAGAAAGAATGGGTAGAAGCAATGACTGAAGAATATCAGTCAATAATGAAAAATGATGTTTGGGACATAGTTCCCAAACCAAAAGATAAAAGTGTGGTTTCTTCCAAATGGATCTTCAAAATAAAACATGCTGCAGATGGTAGCATTGAAAAATACAAGGCAAGGTTTGTAGCCAGAGGATTCTCTCAAAAGGAGGGAATTGACTATGAAGAAACATTTGCACCTGTTGCTAGGTATACTTCAATTAGAACTATCATGGCACTTGCATCCATGATGAAATGGAAATTGCATCAAATGGATGTTAAGACAGCTTTTCTGAATGGTGTAATTGAAGAAGAAGTATACATAGAACAACCTCAAGGCTTTGAGGTCAAAGACGGAAGGACACATGTATGCAAACTAAAAAAGGCATTATATGGATTGAAGCAAGCTCCCAGGGCTTGGTACGGAAGGATTGACAGTTTCTTAACAAGCATGGGCTTTACCAAAAGTAAAGATGACCCCAACCTTTATCTTAAAGTGATGGATGACGAACCTGTTATATTGCTGTTGTATGTAGATGATCTATTTCTAACCGGAAATGAGAATCAAATCATTGAAAGCAAGAAGAAGCTTTCTTCAGAATTCAAAATGAAAGATCTCGGACTAATGCACTACTTCATAGGCCTAGAAGTGTGGCAAGAGCCAAAAGGAATCTTTCTAAATCAAGGTAAGTATACTGTGGAGATTCTCAAAAGATTTGATATGTTGGAGTGTAAAGCCATGGCCACTCCCATGGACTCCAACCTGAAACTATTAGTTAATGATTCATCAGAACTAGTGGACATAACCCTATATAGACAAATCATTGGATCATTGATGTATTTGACAAATACTAGGCCGGATATATGCTTTGATGTAAATACCCTAAGTCAGTATCTAGTAGAACCTAGAAAGGTTCACCTTATAGCTGCAAAGCATATAATGAGGTACCTAAAAGGTACAATGGACTTTGGCCTATACTATCTTGGAGGTAATGAACTCAAGTTACATGGTTACTCAGATTCTGATTGGGCAGGCAGTGTCTCAGACAGAAAAAGTACTTCAGGCGAATGTTATGGCCTTGGATCTGCCATGATCTCCTGGTTCAGCAAGAAACAATCTAGTGTGGCCCTCAGTACTGCTGAAGCAGAATATATAGCTGCTTGCTCTGCCAGCTGTGAAGCAGTGTGGCTTCGGAAAATCTTATCTGGAATTTTTGACTTAGAAATGGATCCCACTGTGATTATGTGTGATAATCAAAGCTGCATTAAGATGACTGAAAATCCTGTATTCCATGATAAGTCAAAACACATTGAGATCCGTTACTTCTATATACGAGACATGGTGCAGAAGGGAGCCATCAAGCTCGAGTACATAAGCACTGAGGATCAGATTGCCGATATCCTGACTAAACCTTTGTCTCGAGTAAAGTTTGAACACTTCCGAGATATGCTTGGTTTAGTCCAGAAGGACCCTCCTCGAAAGGGGGAGTAGTATAGCATTTGATAACATTTTTTGTTTTGTTGCACTTAGCTACTTACAATTATTTAGATTTAAAACTCTTATATATATTTTACTTTTACGGATAAATGTTTTGATGCTAGATGTATGAGTGAGAATACATGCTAGATGTATACATGTTTTGGTGTGATGTATACAATGTTTTGATGCTAGAATACATGCTAGATGTATACATGTTTTGGTGTGATGTATACATGTTTTGATGTTAGATGTATTAGTAAGAATACATGCTAGTTGTGATGTATACATGTTTTGGTGTGATGTATACATGTTTTGATGATTAGATGTATTGGTGAGAATACATGCTAATGTGATAACTGCTCTTGGATATTTATACCTGTATAGATGAGAATACAGAAGGGGATTGGATCATCCTTGGACTTTCAGTCCTAAAGAGAGCCGTAGACGTGAGGTCTCCGAGAATGAAGTCCTTAGTGGACAGTTGAGGGGATTGGATCATCCTTGGACTTTCAGTCCTAAAGAGAGCCGTAGACGTGAGGTCTCCGAGAATGAAGTCCTTAGTGGACAGTTGAGGGGATTGGATCATCCCTGGACTTTCAGTCCTAAAGAGAGCCGTAGACGTGAGGTCTCCGAGAATGAAGTCCTTAGTGGACAGTTGAGGGGATTGCATCATCCCGGAACTGCTAGTTCAAAATGTACGTGATGGGGATTGCATCATCCCGGAACTGTTAGTTCAAAATGTACGTGATGGGGATTGCATCATCCCGGAACTGCTAGTTCAAAATGTACGTGATGGGGATTGCATCATCCCGGAACTGCTAGTTCAAAATGTACGTGATGGGGATTGCATCATCTCGGAACTGCTAGTTCAAAATGTACGTGATGGGGATTGCATCATCCCGGAACTGCTAGTTCAAAATGTACGTGATGGGGATTGCATCATCCTGGAACTGCTAGTTCAAAATGTACGTGATGGGGATTGTATCATCCCCGGACTTCGGTCCCTGAATTGATCCGTAGACGAATGGTCTCCGAGAAAGTGATTGTATTGATGATATGGTTACTTGTATCGGTAGGATACTTGTATTGATGATGTGGTTACTTGTATCGGTAGGATACTTGTATTGATGATGTGGTTACTTGTATCGGTAGGATACTTGTATTTGATGATGTGGTTACTTGTATCGATAGGATACTTGTATTGATGATGTGGTTACTTGTATTGGTAGGATACTTGTATTGATGATGTGGTTACTTGTATCGGTAGGATACTTGTATTGATGATGTGGTTACTTGTATCGGTAGGATACTTGTATTGATGATGTGGTTACTTGTATCGGTAGGATACTTGTATTTGATGATGTGGTTACTTATGCTGCTGATCGTGTGATGACGATGCTGCTGATCGTGTGATGACGATGCTGCTGATCGTGTGATGACGATGCTGCTGATCGTGTGATGACGATGCTGCTGATCGTATGATGACGATGCTGTTGATCGTGTGATGACGATGCTGCTGATCGTGTGATGACGATGCTGCTGATCGTGTGATGACGATGCTGCTGATCGTGTGATGACGATGCTGCTGATCGTGTGATGACGATGCTGCTGATCGTGTGATGACGATGCTGCTGATCGTGTGATGACGATGCTGCTAATCGTGTGATGACGATGCTGCTGATCGTGTGATGACGATGTTGCTGATCGTGTGATGACGATGCTGCTGATCGTGTGATGACAATGCTGCTGATCGTGTGATGACGATGCTGCTGATCGTATGATGACGATGCTGCTGATCATGTGATGATGATGCTACTGATCGTGTGATGACGATGCTGCTGATCGTATGAAGACGATGCTAAAGATCGTGATGTTGATGTTGATGTTGACACTGATGTACCAGTAACTGTCTGAGTTACTGATGAAGACAAATTGAAGAAAGCTTCCGATGATTTATAGATGTATCATGTGTAGTGACTCCGTGCTCCTGCAGATGCTGTTATAATATCCTTCTCGTTAAGGGGGAGTGTTGAATATTGTAACTTCAAAGAATATTATATTTGTACTTTATTATTCCGGAGATGTTTCATCCCTCCGAGGTAATCCCATCATGTATCCGGAGATGTTTATTCCTCCGAGAGTTTGTATTAACTAGGGTTATTAGACCCACCATGTGGGGGTCGGCCCTGTAGTTATATTTTAGGGGTTATTAGACTTCTCCAGGTGAGGTCGGCCCCATTAGGTCTTTTAGTCAGTTGGGAGTCAAGTATAAATAGAGGAGGTGAACTCCTCATTAGATCACTCACTCACTTGTGGAAGAGTGCGCAGTTGTCTGGGAGATCTGCTAAGGAGACAAAGAAGGAAGGAGCACATCTTGTATTTTGGTTGATCATCTTATTGAGGAAAGCTTTGCTGGGTTTTCTACCCCATGAGGGTTTCCCAGGGTATATTGTGTGTCTATCTTGTGATTGTGTTTCTTTCAGTGATCTTGCTTGTCTATTTGGTTTAAACTTAACACAAATTACATGCCATAGGACAAAACCTTGAAAGATCATCTGCCAGATATCCCAGGGCACAAATTACATGCCATTGGAAAAACCTCAAAAGACTATCTGTAGATCTCCTAGGGCACAAATTATATGTCCTCCCAAGCAAAACCTTGAAAGGGCATTTGCCAGATATCCCAGGGTACAAATTACATGCCATAGGAAAAACCTCGAAAGACTATCTACAAATCTCCCAGGGCACAAATTACATGCTTATCTGCACAACCTGTTCCACGGCCACAGAGTATCAACCTGATACTCACCATACATCATCCTGATGTACACATGATCATCCCGATCATCATCACTACAACATCCTGCTGCATGTCATCTGGAGCAACATCCCAAAGCTCGTCATCCATGATCATCCTGATCATACAATGCATCTACCTGATGCATACCAAGTATTTACCTAATACATATCCTCATACATGATCCACCTGATCATACAGTGTATCCACCTAATACAAATACAAATACATGATACATATCACCATACATAATCCACCTGATCATACAATGTATCCACCTGATACATATACAGATACATGGTCCAAGCATCCAACATTATGCATATACAAAAATACATACAAGTGATCCAACTAATCATATCCAGCATCCAACATGATGCGTACATACATATAAATGATCCAACTGATCATATACAGCATCCAACATGATGCGTACATGCATATAAACGATCCAAATGATCATATCCAGCATCCAACATGATGCATACATAGAGCAGTAACTGGAGCATCGTCCTGATGCTCATCATCCATGATCCTCCTGATCATCATAGCATCGTCCTCTTCAAATCATCTCATCGTCCACGAAGCACGGCCCAGATGCACATAATCCAGCACTTACACCACCGATATGGGAGAACACATCTACTGCCATTCGGGGAAGGCTCCAACCCTTACTTTTTCACCATGGGAGAACACATCTACCACCATGTGAAAAATGGCTCAGCAATTACATCACGACCAAGGGAGAACACATCAACCATGTCAGAAAAGCTCATGTGCATCTTCATCTTCCAGACTCATCACTTCCCTTTGGAAGGAACCTCGATCTGAAGTGCACCAAGCCTCTCTCTAAAGTACTCAAATTGCACTCTGGCCAACGGCTTGGTCAATACATCTACAACCTGCTCATCCGTCGCAACATACTCTGCTTCGGCTGTACTCAGTGCTACGCAGGACTGCTTCCTGCTAAACCAAGAGATCACACATGATCCCTATTTGCAACATTGCCTACCCAATCTGAATAACCCTGCAGGTTAAACTTTTGATTCACATCATACTTGAGCCCATAATCAACTGTACCCTTCAGGTACCTCAAAATATGCTTTACAACAACCAGGTGAACACTCCTCGGATCCGTAAGGAACTGGCTCAATGTGTTCACCGCAAAGCAAATATCTGGTCTCGTGTTCGTCAAGTACATCAAGGACCTGTTATCACCCAAACTGCAGTTACCCCTGTGGATGTATCCAGTCATGGATGGCAATAGGGAAGGGAAACTCAAAGGGTGCAACCACGATCACCTCGACCTCCAATATATGGTTGTCACGCCAGTCGAGGCAACCTTCGCTTTATGTTATCTATCCCAGACAACAAAGGGGGAGACCCGATCTACTCCCGACAGGAGAGATCAAAACCAAGACACCAAATCAGGGTATTTCTAAGTGAAGTTAGGTGTATGGTTTATCCTAGACCTAAGGATGAAGTCACAAGCCAAGTGAGGGGTTCAATAGGTATAGCTTTGGTTCATAGTTGATGTAAGAGTGACTTATAATGTTTGTAGTGAGATCTAGGGCTAGTGTACTAGTTCAATGTCAGAAGATCCACTGCCTTGGGAACCGTGTCCAATGCAGGGTAGTTAAGGGTTGTATTGGGGCTAACTAGTACAGGTGACAAGCTTGACCATGATACATGATAGCTTCAAGGGTTTAGTTCACCATGAATAGGTCAATCCACAAGTCAATCCAACAATCTAGGAAAGTCGAATTAACTTGGAGAGAAACCAGTGCCTTGGGAATTGGGAAGTGGAGTCAAAGTAGGTTTGACTTGTGGTTTAGGACTCCTAGTACATGGGACAAGTAGGCAATAGAAGTCTTGATGGATGAATATGTCTAGATCTAGATTTGACCCAAGTCGACCACAATCCCTTAAAACAAGGAATGCTATCCCCAAGGCAAGATTTGACCAAGTGATATTCTAGACCTAGGTTTTGAATTATTCCCGTTCCAAATCCGCAAGAATCTCAAGTACCCACGTCCTAGAAGTGAGTTAACTCACTTCTCCAAGGTGGTGCGACTTTACCTAAGGAGGCCAAAAATGGGGGTTAGGTAGGTCAAAACAAGTCGGATGGCATCCAAACTTTAGATCCGGGTAGGTTAGTCAAGTAGGAGTATGGATCTATAATTTCGTGGCAATCCAACGGCTAGATCTTAGTAGATCTGAGTTTAAGTTTTCCAAGTGGTCCAAAATGGGGATTAAATCCATTAAAATGTGGAATAGGGCCCACAAGGTGAATTTCAAGAAAGTAACAATCTGGGTGTATGTTATTGGATGTGTAGATGACGAATCAAGTGGAATCTCAAACACCCACCACCTAGATCTAGGTCAACTTGCTCAAACTAGGAAGTGTGCCTTGCTTGGGAGAAGCTAAGTTGGCATGGGAGGGGGGTCAAACGGAAGCCAATCCTCACCAAACTATAGATCCGGGATGCCGTGGATGCTATAGAGGTGGGTTTTCAAAATTATGCCCAACAACCCACTAGATCTAAGTAGATCTAAGAAAATGTAAAAATGGGGTTTTGATTAATTTAGGGTTTTAAAATATTTTAGACAATTGGATAGATCATGGAGATAGAACTTACCTTGAGATGATACCTGAATGATGTGGATGAGATGCCTTGATGTTGAGGAAGATTCCCGCAGAGATCAAATGAGAGATTGTTGATTTGCTTGCCGAATTGATGCCCTAGCCCACAAGTGCGCCTTCCTCTACCTGTCAAACCAAGGAATGAAGATTCAATCAGTAAGATCAAGTATGGAAGAAATACAAGAGAAATGCAATAGTAACATGAAATAGAAGGTCCTGGGACAGTAATACTCCCTGTTACCAACGAAGAGCTCCAAAGAAGAAGTAGGGAGAGTCTTCCCCTACCAATACCTCCTCCTCCAAGCAAATCGGCCTCCACCTGTAGATGCAAAATCGTGGTACAAAGATATGGCAAACAAGATCTCCAATAACTCAGTGCAAAGGAAGAACCAACGAACGAACACCAAAAACATTCACCACAACACTGGAGATAGATGCAATAATAATTTTCTATTCCAATAATCCAGAGCCAAAAGTCCCCTTTACAATGAGAGGCTCTCTCCTTTAAATAGGAAGGAGAGGCACCAAAACCCTAACCACTTTTTGAATGAGTGGCTAAGATTAAAAGATACAAATGTCTAATCAATGGTTGAGATGAGCTCAACAATAAAATACATGGATCACTAATAAAATATAATGTAAGTGGACAAAATCGCCCTATAAGAGGGGAATCCCACCAAATCATGATGACAAAATATCATAAAAGGATTATGGTGGGTCCAAGGGGTAATTTTATCCCTCCTTGGTCAATCCCCATAGCACAATAAATATAAAATAATCATCAAAGTACCAAATCGTGCCTCCATGGTCAAGTCATGGTCCTCAAAAGACCTCAGAAATCCACAGAAAGTGCCATAAGTGATGGATGCGGGCCCCGATGAAGCTGAAACAGCTGGAGAAGGTGTGGAAGACCCCAATCTATCATCACTGATCATCCCATGCCATAACTTGGCCTCAGTAGCCCAAATCCATTACCTCAATAGCCATTTCTACCAATCCTGAAATGCCTCGGGAAGCGTGAAACTGCCCCAAACAGCCTCCTGGAGTGCCTGCGCTGTCAAGGTGAGGGCACCAATGTGTCTGGGAGGGGGGTAATATGGTAAAAACAAGTGGCTGGACCACCCCCTCCATCATCAGCGCCCTAGGTCAACTGGATAAAAATCACATCTGCTCCGACAGGGCCTCCGACAGACCAAAACTGCACTGGGACAGCCTACTGAGGCTCAATCATCACTGTAAGTGCCCGGAACTGAAAACAAACTGTCCCAATGGACTCAGAAGGTCCAAATCTATCCAAGATGTGTACTCATACACCATATGAGTCTCTGCATGATCAAAATAAATATCCAATATACCGGAACAAGGCCAATAATAATGATCTGTAAATGACCAAACACTACTGTAACCCAAGAATCATCATCATAACCCTGTAGTTGCTGCATAGAATCATCATGTATGTATACATAGACCATATATCATCTATCCATATCATCATAAGGTCTAACATCTCATGTCCCATGGTCCTCCAAGGTCAAACTAGGTCTAACCAAGACCAAATATAACTCAGACCATCATCCAAGGCTGCTGCAAAGTGTCAAGGTTAATACATGCTCTACAACTTATTAAAATAGCAATTATAACACAGATTAATCATAACTGGCGATCTAAATCCAAATATATAGTGTCGTTAATTATTATTATTACTCAGACTAGACTTTCAGGATCATACTCACTTCATAGCTGTGATCAATTTGCTAGTGAAGGGTGAAGGCTAAATTAACTGGCTAGGCTAAGGGATGACTTGACTGACTTGACTTTGTGACACTTTGGCAAGGGAAAGGGAATACACACCATAGTATATATTGAATGAGCAATAGCACAAGGAATGGCGGTGTCTCACAAATGGATGAGTTGTTTAAAGAGGGTTTATTCACCTTCACAGATGCGCACAATCCATAATACAAATAAGGCCAGCAATTGTTTAGATATAGCATTTAAGTTCCATTGCTTTTTGGGCCTGAAGTTTCCATAGCCTTGATCTATGTGTGTTTACAAACACATTGCATAGATTTACATTTTTTCTTTAGGCTTTTTGCTGCAGGTGTGTTTTTAAGGCACTTGTTTACCTGAGCACTTATAGGTGTGTCATGGACAGCTTGTTTACCTAGGTATTTATTTTTCCCAAAGATATAACATTTTATTTTCATGGCCATTTTCATTTGGCATGCCTTTCAATCATGTGTGTTTAGAAACACATTGCATGAATGGGCTTTTCATACAAGATATAACATTTCATTTTTCCATATTTTGTATTCATGGCAGCACCAAAAGTTTCAGGTTTAGCCAACACAACTTTAGTGACTAGGGGGAATTCACAAGGAACTCCAACTCACCATAGGTAAGTTTTGTCACTAACTCAGAGCCGAGACACAATAAACAGGGAAGCTCATCCAATACAGAGGCTACAGTGGGGGAAAGATCCTCCATGTCACTAGTCAAGTAGTAAGTCAGGGTGATAAACTAAAAGGTAGGCCATGGATGGATGGAGACAATGAATGGTGGAACCGACACTAGCAAGTCAAGGTATGGTTGAATGATCACCTCTATTCTCCCTAGGGAGGGTAAAACCAATGAGTATGAATAGTGAACTTCTAAGTCTGAGTAGGGACAATATAATATATATAATAGATCAACCAGGTCCAAATATCTATATGATCGCCAGATCATGACACTAAGTGCTAAGACATGCTATAAGAATAAGTATAAAAGCAATCTAACCATAACACCATGATATACCTGCTGAGTCATATACCTGAAAGCTCATCAACCTGTACCATCATCTGTCCTCTGAGACTGCTACTGCAACTCTGGGCACTACTGACTGCTCTGTACCAATGGTATAATGACTACATCGGTCATCTCTCTGAGTGTCCTGAGACTCAGTCATGGCATGGGGAATACAACTGCTGTCCACAATCTGATAGTGATCCAATATAGATGCTCATCTCAGCATCTCAAATGTAAGGGAACTGGCTGAATAGTGTACTGGAATCAGAAAAATAATATATGGTAGCCCGGCTACTATGTATGTGATAAAAGGACCCAATCATCTGACGATACATAGTGATATCAACAGGCTCAGATGAAGCATCACACAAAAGCTTCAGGTTCGATGCCATAGGTGTGGCCATAGCCTTGCAATCCATCATCCCGAACCTCTTCAGGATCTCTACTGCATACTTTTCTTGTCCAAGGAAGATTCCATCTACACTCTGCCACACCTCCATGCCAAAAACAAATAGTGCATCATCCCCAAGTTCTTCAACTTGAACTTGGTAGCAAGCTTCCGCTACATATTGGAAATCAATCTATCCTCACCTGTTACAAACAGGTCATCCACATAGTAGTATCACTAGATTTCCTTCCTCAACCTTGTAGTAAAGGTTGGAATCCGCTTTATTCTAGGTAAAGCCCAAACTGGATAGAAAGCTGTCTATCCTGGCATACCAATTTCTGCACATATATGACTCCCTGTCATGTTTCTCAGAACCAAGTGGCTTCTCCACATACACTTCTTCTTCAACTACACCATTCAAGAAGGCTATCTTGAAATCCATCTGGTGTATCTTCCACTTCATCGCTGCAGCCAGAGCAAGTATGGATCTAATGGAAGTGTATATGGCTACAGGAGCAAAAGTCTCTATGCTACCACCTACCACATGCTTGATCTTGTAGATTCTCTTGGAAGTCACTACAGACTACCCTTTGGGACTGCATCCCAAACATCTTCATGATCGACTGGTACTCCTTGATCATGCAATAGATAACTTTGTTGCTGAACAAATGTTGTAGTCCTTCTTTTTGTAGGTGATGGTATACGATCTTTCCTACACAACAAGTTAAATTGCATGATTAAAAAACATCTCATAATTTTCAGAACAAATTCTTACACATAAAGAAATATGTCATACAGTCATGCAATTATCTTAGCCAATGCTTCAATACAACATTTATCCATATTCCATAACTTTCTAGATGTCTTCCAATCTCTACCAGAACATTGTTAAGAGTGTGCACAACTCCTAACACGTCAGCAAAGAGGTTTCATTCTAGACAAGTAGCAATGGAATGTTGTACAGTGCCATAGGCCACTTACCCATGTATATTAGTAGTATACTGTTCATCAATGCAACTATTCTAATATGCATAATACACAACCTAATTCTAGGAACATAAGCATATACATCATTGAATAACATTATGTAAGAAATGACAATCCAAATACTTATCTTTGTATGGTTGCTGGGTGGACTCCCTCTGAATCTTTGCAACTCCATTCTGATGTGGATTGTGAGAAGTGGTCAACTCCCTCTGAATATCTGCATCCTTGCAGAAACTACTGAAGTGTGCTCCTTTGCTTTCTTGTAGGAACAACTGAAGTGTGCTCCCTCTTGATCTTTGCTTCCTGGATTACCTATCCTTGAACTTACATCCATCCTTAATCACTATGCATGCTTATTAGTATCATCATTGTATTATCCTTGAGGTCTCATACATAATCACACATTTATTAGTATAATCTTAATACTATCAAAACACAATAATCTTAAACATGTATAGTCATGATCATTCACAGATAATAAACATTAGTATTCAAGGTTTTAGGGAAGTCTTCTTTTACTCGTACATATTCTTATTTGATCCTAGGACTCTTCTGATTAGTTAAATCATCAATGCATAAACCTGTGATTACTCAAACCTATACCTTCATGATTCTTCTGGTTAGTCATATCATCAATTGTGGTAAGAAACATAATATGCATACAACCATGACTATTCAAACCTATGACTTCATGAATAATCATTATCAACAACACAACAGTATAATATCCTAACACAAGGTAAGATTCTAGCTTGATATAGGAAAAACATACCTGGATTAGCATGCTAGCTAGTTATGTCTAACATACCCGTATAATGTCTTCTGGTTCTTTTCAATGGCTTGTGCTAGTAACCTGCATGTCTCATAGGTTAACCATTGTAGGACCAAGTTATACATACCTCGAAAGTAGATCTTCTATGTGATCCATGACAATGGATGAATCTTTGTCTTCATGTCACCATGATCATATGTTCTTGAAGTAGAACATGATTTGTCTTTCTTGATGTACCTTTTATGTTAGCGAACAACATAAACCTCATACAACATCACAATGCATTAGTACATTCATAAGTGTCAAAACCTTAATCAATGAATATCTTCTATTAAGGTGATATGACAAGTCTAGTAATTAATCAAGATTGTACTATAATGATATGAAGACAAACATATGATAAACTTAACCATGAAACATACCTGTAAGCCATACCTGTCAAGATTGCTTGTAATCTTCTTATGGAAGGCCTTAGCCTCATCTCTCTCTGAGATAGGAACTTCTTCACTTATGTAGGTGACCAATCCATATTCTTCTAGGATTAACCCAATCCACTTGATTTGTAAGAACTGGACCTGGAGCTGGATTAGGGTTTGTCAAAGAAACCCCAAAAATTCAAACTTTGAATTTCAAACTTCCAAAAGGATAGAAATATGTGCCTTTATGAGTTGATCAAGTTGGTATATTCAGAATTTGAAAATTGCAAAGTTTCACCCCTCGAAATTGCCTTTTAGAATTTCAGATTCACTAGGGAGGACCCTGAATTAGGGTTTGAGTTTCCTGGAGCTTCACCCAACCAAAAGATTTGATTCAAAGCTCTAAGCTTCGATTTTTTTGAGGAGCTTCCATCCGTGGTCACATATTTCCAAAATTCCAATTTTTGCAGAAGCCCTAATTTTCCATCTTTCTGATCAAATTCCCGAACTGGGGTTTGATCAAGCCTGGCCTTCTGCCCAACCAAAAAATTTGATCTTGGTCTCTAATTTCTATTTTGATGAGTAGCATCCATCCGTGGTCTCCGATTACAAAAATTCCAACTTTCTCCGAAGCCCTAAATTCCGGAAGCCATGAATGGAGGTGCTAAAAAATAATTCTATTTTGACAGAAATATGTACCTGATTGTTTTTGGTGTAACTCTGAACTTTTCAATCCACAGGGTCTGCCAAATTTTCTTAAGATATCTTGACCTATTATCTTTCCATCCCGACAGGTCTGACCTCAATTGGATTCTCTGAGAGAGAGAGATATGCCAAGTGTCACAACGTGACCTGTTTATCGGATAATACCAGAGAGCGAACTTGTACGGCGTGCCACATGTCACTGGTTTAACTTCAGCCTCTAAAAATTTTTTATAAGATAGTACAGTCTGTGTACTATCTGTCAATTTTTACAAAATTTCATTTGGAGCTTCCTATCCCAAGTTATGACCTTTTTCCCAAGGTCACCTGATTTTGACTCAGATCTGGAAGAGACAGAACCCCTATATTGTACTGATCATAAATCACAAAGTACAACGAATTAGAGGTTTTTCTTTGGACACAAGGTACATGGGGATCTGATCTTCGACCTGTAAAAGTTTCAAATCCGAAAACATCGCCAAAAAATATTTATAGTGAAAGTTCTACGATGACTGGTTTTTGCTATATCAAGCCCTAGCATTGTAAGTGCAACAAGTGTCATACATGCCATATCATGCCTTCTTTCAGGATAGCTCTGATACCATGCTAAATTTTCAGAATTTACTTCAATCTGATCTAGGATTTTAACTGAGAGAACAACATGTACAACAAATCTACAGCATATCAATCATGGACACAATAATGTAATCACACAAGAGACACAGAGTTTACTTGGGGAAAACCATAAAGGTGAAAAACCCCAATAACTTCCTCAGAGATAGATAGAGCAATGATACAACCAGAATACAAGAGATAATCTTCTCCTAGCAGCAGAGCCTCCTCCTCCACAAGTGCACCACCCTCCCAATTGTGAGTGAGAGAATAGAATGTGTAAAATGAGAGAGACGCACTCTCTATTTATACACTAACTTGACTTGACCTTTACTCAACTAGATCGGCCTCAACTTAACCACTTAACATAATGCTGACTGGGCCGACCCCCACAAGGGTGGTCTAATAACCCTTTGACCCACATGACTTATACATAGCCGACCCCAACAAGGTGGTCTAATAACCCATCAAGTATAAGTTAAGACACTTACAATATAAATGACGACACTTCCGTATAGAGGAATAATAACATCTCTATAGGAATACAACCACTTCCATATAGAGGAATAATAACATTTCTATAGGAATACAATATACATATATGTGAAATACATTCTGAATTTACATATACATTAACACAATCAAACTATCATTACCTGTTACAAACAAATCATCTACATACAACAGTAGTATCACAGGATTTCCTTCCTCAACCTTGTAGTAAAGGTTGGAATCTAGTTTACTCTTGGTAAATCCCAAACTAGATAGAAAACTGTCCATCCTACCATACCATGTCCTAGGAGCTTGCTTCAATCCATACAAGGTTTTCTTCAACCTGCACACATATGACTTCCTGTCATGTGTCTCAAAACCAAGTGGCTGCTCCACATACACTTCCTCCTCGACTATACCATTCAAGAAGGTTGTCTTGACATCCATCCGGTGTATCTTCCATTTCATCACTCCAGCCAGATCAAGTACTGATTTGATGGAAGTGTATCTGGCTACAGGTGCAAAATTTTCTTCATAGTCAATCCCTTCTTTCTGGGAGAATCCACGAGCCACAAATCTCACTTTGTATTTCTCTATGCTGCCATCTACAGCATGCTTGATCTTGTAGATCCACTTGGAAGTCACCACTAACTTCCCTTCAGGTCTTGGGACTACATCCCAAACATCATTCTTCATGATCGAATGGTATTATTCAACCATGGCATCCTTCCATTCTTTCTTTTCCACTGCTACTTCATAACTGGAAGGTTCTTTGTTCATAATATCACAGAGTAAAGCAACATAGATGGTGCGTGATCTAGTTCTCTTCTTTGCTCTATGTTCTTCTTCTAGAATGCCATATCTTTCTGCATCTTGAATGAGCTCTCTATCCCATGCAGGTTTCCTCTTGTGAGAGTCCTTCTCACGAAGTGGATCTAGAGGTTCTTGCGGATATTCAATTTCACGATCAACATCTAGAATTGCTTTAGTCATAGTAGTGTCTTGAAATCTGGTTTCCTTTGGTTCTTCATGATCTTCAACAGGTGTCTTCCTTGATTTGATGAATGTTGAGTTTTCATCAAATGTTACATTCTTGCTGACATCAATCTTCTTGAACCCTGGAAAGTATATTCTGTAAGCCTTAGAGCTTTCACTGTAACCCACAAAGATACCCTTTTTTCCTGGAGGATCTAGCTTTGTCCTCTTTTCCTTTGGAACATGTGTATATACTGGACAACCAAATATCCTGATATGGTTGACTTCGGGTCTCTTACAAGAGAAGACTTCTTCTGGTGTCTTATTGTCCAATATCTTGTGGGGTGTTCTGTTTTGCACATACACAACTGTCCTAGCTGCTTCTGTGCATAGATACATAGGCAGATCCTGGTCATGCAACATTGCCCGTGCTATTTCCATGATTGTTCTATTCTTTCTTTTTGCAACTCCATTCTATTGTGGATTGTAGGGAGCAGTCAACTCCCTCATAATCCCTAAATCACTGCATACTTTCTTGAAATCACCTGAAGTGAATTCACCGCCATTGTCGGATCTGAATGTCTTGATCTTCTTGTCAGTTTGATTCTCTATCAATGTTTTGAATTCCTTGAACTTATCAAAGACCTCATCTTTGTTTTTCAAGAAGTAGACCCAAGTCTTCCTGGAGAAATCATCAATGAAAGAGACATAGTATACATACGCGCTTAGTGAAATGGATGACATTGGACCGCATACATCGGAGTGGATAATTTCCAAGATCCCTTTTGTTTTGCTTTCACTGCTTGGAAATGCCTTCTTAATGTTCTTTCCTTTTGCACATCCTTTGCAAACACCTTCATGCTTTGACTTGATTTCAGGAAGACCTTCTACAACTTTGCTTGCAATTGGTAGTGCTCTGTAGTGCACATGTGCAAGCCTTCGATGCCAAAGTTCACTTGGCTCCATGGATTCATGTACCATGGCATGTCCAGGTTGTCACTTCAATTTGTACAATCCTCCCTCTTGCTCTCCAATCACCACTGCATCATCAAAAGTTTTACCCTTTGGCCAGCTTAGGACTAGGCCATCTACAAATGAAACCCTCATGCCTTTTGCATCTAATGCAGAGATGGCGAGTAGGTTCTTCTTGAGCCCAGGTACAAATAAAACATCTTTCATTTTCAAAGATAGATTGTAGGAGGCTTTCCCACTTCCTTTGATAGGGTATTAATAATCATCCCCAAGTTTCACCTTATGGGGTGATTCATGTTTAGATAAATTTACAAAAGATTCTTTGAATCCAGTCATGTGTTTGGAAGCCCCACTGTTAATTAACCAATCGTTACAACCATGAGAAATAGTAAATGTGAGATCAGATATTAGAACATATTCATCTTCGCTTGATGAGTCATCCTCATCACTTTCTTCTCTAGCCTTCTTCTTGGGAGGTTCACCATCCTCAGCAACATGAGCATGATATCTTCTTTTGTTTTTCTTCTTCTTCTTGTTAAAGTTGTTGTCTTTCTTCTTCTTGGGACAATCTGTAGCAAAGTGTCCCTTCTCATTGCATGTGAAGCACCTGAGATCCTTCTTATTCTTTTAATGATAGTGAGTGCATCTCTTGTGCTGAGAGTGCTTTTTGTTAGGCTTGCTTCTTTTGGTGTGTGCTGCGAGGGCTTTATCTTCATTTCC
Source organism: Larix kaempferi (assembly GCA_027924585.1). Lineage (NCBI taxonomy): Eukaryota > Viridiplantae > Streptophyta > Pinopsida > Pinales > Pinaceae > Larix > Larix kaempferi. The sequence goes on along the minus strand of BSBM01001166.1, from coordinate 411,060 downwards.
CATCTTCTCTTCTCAGGCTACAAGCCTTGCTTCTTCTTGTTAGAATTCTTCCCGCAATCTGTTGAAGGAGATCAACTTCCTTCTTGCACAAATTCCTTGAATAAAGGAATCCCATGACCTGGGTAGGCCATTCAGAGTGGTCATGACAACTTCACCATTTTCCACCATTTCATCCACCGCTTCTAGTTGTTTCTTGATCTGAGAGACCCTAGAAAAATAAGATTGAATGGTTTCTCCATTCTGAAGCTTTACCTCTTTCAATTGGTTCCGCAGGGTCATCTTCTGATTTATGTTCTTCCCTTCAAATAGCTTGGTCAAGGAATCAAACATCTCTTTGGGTGTTTTTAGAGATGACACATAGGGGATGAGATGGTCCTTGATAGAATCAGCAATGATCCTCTTTTCCTTGACCAAGTTCTTCTTGTGGAGGTCTTTACCTCTTCCTCTGGGACAGGGACCTCTTCCCTTATGTAAGTGTCCAACTCATTTTCTTCTAGGATTAACCCAATCTTATACTTCCATGCTCAGAAGTTATCAGCCCCTTCAATCTTATCCTCAAGCTTGGTGTGGTGAGACATCTTATAGAGTACTTCAAATGGAAATAGAAAAGATTTAGGTCTTACCACTTGAGTTGCTGAAAACTGGATCTGGTCCCGGATTAAGGTTTGTCAGAGAAACCCTAAAAATGTGAATTTCAACTTTCTGAAAGGATAGAAAGATGCGCCTTGATGAGCTGATCAACCTGGTGTATTCAGAATTTGAGATCTGCAAAGTTTCACCGTTCAGAAATTCCCTTTAGTCTTCCCGAGTTCACTAGGGAGGACCTTGAATTAGGGTTTGAGTTTCCTGGAGCTTCACCCAACCAAAAATCTCGATCCAAAGCTCTAAAATTTGATTTTTCCAAGGAGCTTCCAGCTATGTCTTTAGATTTGAGAAATTACTATTTTTGTGGAAACCCTAATTTTTAGGGTCAAAACTAAAAGTGCTCAAAACTGAATTTTGATTGGACAGGAAGATTCTCCTTGTTGAGTAGAGTCAATCTACCTTGCTTCTTTTACAAAATCTTTGGAGAGAGACCCAATAAACAAGAAACCCTAGTTTCTGCCATTGCACAATGTCTTCTTCTCAGGGAAGCTCTGATACCATGTTAATTTTGAGCATTAATTCAATATACTCTAGGATTTTTACTGAGAGAATAACATGTACAGTATATCAATGCATATCAATCATAGCAAGCATATCAATCATCACAAGATGCAAACATAAGAGACAATAGACACAGAGTTTCCATGGGGAAAACCCTAACATGAAAAACCCCACAACTTCCTCAGAGATATATAGAGAAATAATAAAACCAAAGTACAACCCAAGTACACAGAGATAGTCTCCTCCTAGCAGCTAATCCTCCTCCTCACATGTGCTCCACTTTCCGAGTGATGGATAAGTGAGTAATGAAGTGATCAAAATAGAGATCTCCCGATCTCTATTTATACTTGTCCTGACTGCCCAATAAACTTATGGGGCCGACTTGTCTATCTTAGCATAATAACCCAAGGTTAACTTAATCAGGGCCGACCCCACACATGGTGGTCTAATAACCCATCGGCAAGTTACGACACTTGTGACACTTGTCAATACAAATCACGACACTTCCTTATAGAGGAATAACACATCTCTATAGGAGTACAATATACATAAATGAAATACATAGGTGAAATACATTCCGAAGTTACATATACATCAACAAATCTTTCTCTTCTTATTAATGAAACCTTCAAACCAAAATTAGACAAAAAAAACCAATTGATTTTCCTTAATTTTTTATTGAGATTGTCCTAACTTGTACCTTTGTAGTCTAGGTACAATTTATAGCACAAATAAAGGACATCTTTATAATGAACTTGCGTAATATATCCATGAATGATTACATCGAAAAATGAATGTCTTTTTTTTTAGGGTGAGACCTACAAAAGCAATGAAGGTAGAGGTACCGAACCGGTACCACGCGATGGTGGTGAGCTGCCTAGCCATTTTGGTATGTATACTATAAAACAGATGTATTCAATATGATTTTAAATACATAATTGATGACGCTTACTAATTAATATTTTTCTATGAATGGAAGAGCATGTACCTTCTTATGCTATGTCGGGAGAGGAACAAATGACAGAGCCAATGAACACTCCAATTGACTCGGCTACTCAACCAGCAGGTAAAGATCATTGTAATGAAATTGAAAATAATGAAAACCATATATCAATAATAACTTCGCACTTATATCTATATAATTGTCTTGGTTTTTGCAGATGATGCCCCTGTCCATCCACCTCCACTCCTTCTTAATCGACATACCAAAAGTATGGGGTGGGGGTGCATATCCAGACAATCAATGGAAAAAGAGGGCACAACAACTACAACAGGGAAAGACACCGAAGATGAATTGCCCCTCTTAAAATTTATGAGAAAAATACAAAAACATAAAAAAATGTAGTTGTAAACATTTAAGATTTGTATTTGACTGAGTGAAGCCATGAACTATTTTTAGTTTTGTAACAAGTTTATTGATCTAGTTGTTTCATGGTGATATTTTGGAATTGAGGTTTCACATCTGTATGTTATTGCTCAAATCATATGTTTGAATATAGGTGACCTATTTAGATGACTATGGTTATCCTCATGGGACTAGCCACTGTTAGGATATCTCATCATCACTTTTTATGTTTGCATGCAGTCATGCATTTGCAAGCATCCTAGTCATCAGTGAGGTGTCACCCAGCACCTAGTCCCCAGTTTACTAGCCCCAAGAGCCTCTTTCCATTCATTTTTATCCCTCCTAGTCAGTGATGCGCCCTCCTTTCACCTACTACATGTGAAAGGCACCCTTCTTCACCTACCACTCAGTTACACTTCAGTTAGTTGCGTAATTTGTGGCTCTTTCCTTGATTTAAGGCTATATTGACTTGTTAACTAACCAAAACACTCTGTTGGGCCCCTAGTGAGACTAGATTTCCTATTTTGACTCCAGTCAACTCCTCATGTTCCCTCCTTGGATTCTCCTTCACTACATTAGTGCTCCATGCGCCAGTTACACCTACCTACATTCAGTTAGACTTAGTTTGACACCTGATTGATCATTACTTGTGCATTGATGACACCACTAATCTGATGGTGAGGACTCCTAGTGGAGACAAGCTACACCATGCAGGCTATTTGATTGACCTCCTTGGTTAATTTGAATTTCTTGGCTTGTCCTATTCAGTCATTGTGTCTGCACATTGTATTGTATTCTTCTTCTGAGTTCAATAGAGCACTGCTGCAATTCTCTTGCATAGTTTACACATTGTATTCTTTATGCATCTGTTGTAATTGATTTACTTGTTCAATTAGATCTGTTGTGCTCAATTTCACATGGTATCATAGCCATGGTAGGGACAAGAATTATTTTATGCATGGATTATTCATGAAGATTGAGCAATTTTTTGCTCACTTTGTAGTAGTTTTCTGCAGTTGCAACACTTTCTACAGTTGCAGCTATTGCACCATAATGGTTCTTGTTTGCTTGTGATTTGCAGGATTCTTACTTCCTCCATTTGCATTTGCTATTGTAGAGATGGAATATTCTTCTTCACAAAATATTCTTACTCCATTCAACTATGATGAATGGAAACCAAATATGATTGCATGTTTGAAGAGACAATGTCTTTTTGATGTGTGCATTGGTATTACAAGAGATTTTGATTCCGATGAAGAGTAGAATGATTGGCTTAATGATTGTGACAAAGCTTTTGGGACAATATGTCTTGCTATGTCTCCTTGTATGCACTACCTCAGTACCACTACTGAAAATCCAAGAGATATATGGTCCCAACTCAATAGAGATTGGAAAGCAAGGAGAAGAGGATCATGCTAGCCATTTGGAGAACAAGCCTAGTGAGACCTCCTTATGTGTTCTCTCCGATTATGTCTCGGCCTCAACAATTGTTCAAGATGAAGAAGAAATTTTAGATTCAACACTCATTTTCACACTATATTCTATTTCGAATTTTGAACAAGAAAAACCAACTCATACTCTAGAATTTGAAGAGGTTCTTCAATCCTCTCTTTCACATGAGTTTTCTGGTATGCAGAATGATGATCTACTTGATATTTTGGAGGTAAAATCTGATTTTCGAGGTGAGGCATTCGCTCTCCTTGATCACATGCTTCCTACATACTTCACTTCGATCATTGGCACAAGTTCTCAGTGTTTTAATGAACATGAAGATCACTACCATTCGCTTGAGTTCAAGTCTCATGCAATTTTTGCTGATTTTGTTTTTGATCTCACCCCTGTTGGTTCAAAGGAGATCTCAAGAAACCATCTCTCAAATCTTGGAGCTGATTGAACTTCCATTGATCAGAAGTTCAAGTTTCAAGAGCTATTTGATTTGATTAGAGCTATTCCTACCTAATTTGGTTCGAATTACAGGCCCCGGGATCATATTCATATTTTCATATTTGTTCTCACCATTTTCGGTCTAAAGAGCAAGTTTATAAAGTCTCCATATTCGCTTGCATCCACTGATGGAGAATTCAACCACATGTTTTTGGAGCATGATCCATTTACTCCCAAGAGTAAGATACCCTCAGACATATCTATTTGAGTTTGGAGTAGTTAAATATTTTGGTGTGTTACAGTCCATTTTGGGGGGGGGGTTTCCCATGAGTTTTTCTCCATTTCCTTGGTTCATGGACTGTTCTTTATTTGGATTATTATTGTATTGGGGTGACCTTTGGTCTTAGTTACCAGGGCCCTATCATTTATTTTTATACCACATAGTATAGCTTGTGGGGGGGTGTTAGGATATCTCATCATCACTTTTTATGTTTGCATGTAGTCATGTATTTGCATGCATCCTAGTCATCAATGAGGTGTCACCTAGCACCTAGTCCCCATTTTTCTAGCCTTGAGAGCCTCTTTCCATTCATTTTTATCCCCTCCTTTCACCTACTACATGTGAAAGGCACCCTTCTTCACCTACCACTCAATTACACTTCAGTTAGTTGAGTAATTTGTGGATCTTTCCTTGATTTAAGGCTATATTGACTTGTTAACTAACTGACACACTCCGTTGGACCCACAGTGAGACTAGATTGACTATTTTGACTCCAGACAGCTCCTCATGCGCCCTCCTTGGATTCTCCTTCACTACATTAGTGCTCCATGCGCCAGTTACACCTACCTACATTCAATTAGACTCATCTTGACACCTGATTGATCGTTACTTATGCATTGATGACACCAATGATCTGATGGTGAGGACTCCTAGTGGAGACAAGCTACACCATGCAGGCTATTTGATTGAACTCCTTCGTTAATTTGAATTGCTTGGCTTGGCCTATTCATTCATTGTGACTACACATTGTGATGTATTCTACTTCTGAGTTCAATAGAGCACTGTTGCAATTCTCTTGCACAGTTTACACATTTTATTCTTTATGCATCTGTTGTAATTGATTTACTTGTTTGATTAGATGTGATGTGCTTAATTTCACAGTTAACCTGAGGAATATGAGATGACCATATTGTTTATAATTGGTTTATTGCTATTACTACTTTTGTTTTTCAGTACTTTAATGATTTATGTAGCTCTATGTTTGATAGTACTGTGCTGATTAGAACAATTAATATAACTATGTTTTTGCTTTTTGAAATTTATATGCAAAATGTTTATTCACTTTGTTGCATAGCTTATTATTGAATATGTGTGACATCTTCCGAGGAATATGGTTATCATCAAGGGGTTGGCCACCCCTTGCTGAGTTAACCTAAGGAAGATGAGATGACCACATGACCTTCCTTATCCCGGGATGATGATTATGAGCTTCCTCTCATTGCATGAGACACATGAGACATATGAGAACATACAGTTGAGAAGGTCGGGTAACCTACCTTTGACAATGAATTGATGTGCATGAGCCTAGTATGACACCGTGTTGCCTTATTATGATATGTTGACTTTCATGTTTACTTGTATGTGATGTTTAGCCTTGCATGTTTACTTGACTTGAATGTTTAGCCTTGCATGTTTAGTTGTATGTGATGTTTAGCCTTGCATGGTTCATGACGCTTGGTTCATGATGGTTACTTGACTTGCATGTTTACATTGACTGGCATGTTTACTTAGCCTTGCTTAGCCTTGCATGGTTCATGACGCTTGGTTCATGATGGTTACTTGACTTGCATGTTTACATTGACTGGCATGTTTACTTAGCCTTGCTTAGCCTTGCATGGTTCATGACTCTTGGTTCATGATGGTTACTTGACTTGCATGTTTACATTGACTAGCATGTTTACTAGTATGGGATGATTTTTTTTAGGGTCTTTTCCAGTTCAGCGTTCTCTCCTTTAACCTATATGTTGGTCTAGTTGAGTCTCATGAAACTATCCTAACGCTAAGAGGTTTAAGTCTGAGGATAAGGGAGGTCTGCCCCAAGATCTAAATAAATTTTCTTTCTCCTTAGTCATTTAAGCATTGCAAATGATAATGTGACATATCCACAATACTGAATTTGTTTGTCTTCTCGGTGTCAATGGGCATGTTGTAGTTTCCATATTCAAATGCAACTCAAAATAGCAGTCCAATTATTGAACTTGTATAATTCCTTATATTGCTAATATGTTTATTTGTATATGATTAACTGACATCTTCATACATTGCAACCTATGCATGACTTTAATGGATGTGCATTTATACAGGTTGGATACATTGTGACTTCATGCTTATTAAATCAGAATCATGACTTCTTACGATTGGTTATCAATACTATTCGCAATGATATTATTGAGTGGAATGAGATGTTTCAATGTTTGGCACTTACGATGGTAAGATCTTGTCTTGGAACCTCTATTCTGAAATAAATTATGTTGCTTTCTAATTGTAGTAGTTTTCCTATTTAACCTATGGTGTGCATCCATACCACTACATGATTGGGAGCTAAACGGGTTGCTACTTAAGTTAAATGTAGATTTCCCTGTGCAATTGCAAAGATGTCAAGTGTCATTTTTCCAACAAGTGTTTGCAATATTGGGCTTTGGATTTACATAGAGATATAATCTATAGACTATAATGTTTGCTAGAAGAAATTTAGCAAAAAAACAAATTTAAGCATTGTTCCTTTGATCAAAGCCAATTCTATAACAAATTTAACCATTGTCCTTGTAATGGTTACTTGTGATGACCTTCACGTCTCTCTAATTACCCAACCAAATATGTTGCTTGATATGGAATGCATTTACCAAAGATATCTCCAATAATTAGCAACTGAATAGTAACTTCCAAAGCTAAGCACAGATTTTCATTGCTTTCAACACAAGATTCTCATCTTCTTAAGTGCTCTCTTGATGTTGACCAAGGGAATGACCCCATCTAGAAAGCTCAAGGTGGACGCTAACTCATGAAGTAACCTCCAAGTAACAAGGGATGTCCGCTTAGAAACCCAAAAGGCTACTCCAAGGTATGTGCCCCAGCTAAAATGTGCAATTAATCTCGAGAGTGATGAAAGAACTTTCGTTAGGTCAATGTTATAATGTGAGAGTGTCCACACGGCAATGAAACAACTCAAAATGAAAATAACTTCTACAATCCATGTCCAAAAAACACTCCATTTGACCTCCAAGAGGGTCTGCTTCCATAAAGTGACCTCTAAGCATGTAATACCTCTCATCAATGGCATATAAAAGAGTGTTATCATTTCACAATAAAGTTGGACGTCCCAAGGCTAGATAGGGCATGGAAATACTACTCCAAAGTCCAACGATTTGTTCTAGACATGAGGTGAGGACTTCAAGAAGGGTGTGGCCCACTAGTGCTTCCTTTAGGGTTGAACATTGAAGCAAAACTACTGGTTTATTGCTTATTCTAGTCAAATGCATTCCCAGAACCTCCTTAAGGCTGTTGTACATGCTTCAAAAACCACCCAGAACTTGTCAAAGCTTGGTTTTGTTGTTGTCTATCACTGTTTTAGGGTTGTTTTGACCTTAGACATGTCTAGATTCGACCTTAATGCTTTTTAAGAGGATCCAGCATGGCCAAAATTACCAATAAATGGTCAGAAATGCTGGAAAATGTGTTTTTACTGTGCCTATGACTCTTCTACAAAATGTGATAATAGAATAAGATATGAATCATCCATTCGTTTTCCAAATTTATTTTAGATACACTAATAATTGGTTACAATACCTACCTATATCATTAGGAATTTTACAAAGATATTTGTCATTGTTTCCCAAGATGGATGTTGTCCTATACCTACAATGTTCATATCTTGCCTCAGGGTCTTGTTCATTCTCAAGTAGGATGTTAAGGATAATTGCTACTTGTATAAGCTTCTATATCTCTTGCATGCATTAATTAGGGATAGTTGTTTTAGGCATTCACCATAAAAGACAATAGATCCATAGCCTATCCTTTTTAGGCATTCATATTGGATAGGTCAAGGAAATAGGTTTTCCAACACCTATCATTTGTAAGTGTTCGGTCACTCCTGCAATTAGAACTTTCATTGGTACAATCGGTTATGGTATTACAAGCCTAGATTGTTGTGGCATAATTATTGGCAAGACCTATTCTCGACTGAAAGTGCACCCTCCTACAGTAGAAACAATCCACAGAGCCAAAGTTCGACTCCTCTCTCAATATAAATGATCTTCTCTCCACAAAGGTGCATATGCAAAGCTGAGAGAGTAAGAGTAACTAGCTCCCCCTCTGTCTTTGGCCAACTCAACCTCCACAAGAAAAATGGCATAACTCCTCAACCAGTTCTCTCTTCAACAATGACTGGTAGAAACCCTCATTAAACCTTTAGATTAGCTTGGAAACTTGATGTCACTTTATCGCAGTTGGAGGACTTGATTCATACAACAAAATTGTAACACACATGTTGTCTTTATATTATGGGTTCTTTAAGACTGTCATAGTTTTTTAAGCCTAGAATGCCCCTCTATTATGCATGTCGCAAAACACAAGCATGATGCCCACTTTTGGAACCCATGACACACTTTCAACCAGGAGACAAGGAAATTTTAAGGAGGATATACTCATTTGACTTCATTAATAGCAAGCCCAAATGGATTAAGGTTCAACATGAACACACAATGAAGTATCATAAGTGATTATGGACCCAATTAGGGGCTTGCACCCCTATATAAATCCATGAACTTAGGAAATACCTCAAATTTCAAACATAAAGGGTCAAAGAAAATCAAACCCACCACTAACCCAAACTTGTTATTTAGAGATTCTTTCATCCACGATACTTCCCAACAGTTATCTAAGGTGATTTTCATGACTTTTTACTGTTGCAAAGGGTCACACATGCACATGTTTTGCTCCAGAACCATTCGATGAGGGTTTGAGCAACCTCAATCGATGCCCAAAATGCACTAGAACTTGGATTTTCTTATGTTTGTCTGTAAACTTTTCCAAAACAAGCTCAGATTCAACCCATATTTGCTTTTGAAGGCGTGAAATTAACCAAGTTTTGGTTTTTGATGCTAATTCATGTCCATATTTGTTAATTTAGGGTTGTTTTTTCCTTCAAACTTCCTCAAAACTGCCATGTTCTACTTCTCTTGTGCTATCTTTTCCAACAATCAACCCATAATTAGAAGTGTTGTTTTAGGGATATTTTGACCCTAAGACTTGCCCATATTAGATAATTCACACTGCCTATTACTTATTGAGGTCTGAAAAGTGCCCAGACTTGAGAAATAAGGTCATGGCTTGTATTTTAGAGGTGCCAATAGTTGGTCATTGTTGAAGTTGTAATGAGATGGAGAAAACTGTCAATCTGAGCATGTGTGAAATTGCAATGTTGTCATTGTATCACTGTGAGGAATGGATGAAGGAACTTTGCTGACGATGTCCACATTCTTAGTGATCCAATTATAAATAGTTTCCTCTGAATCGAAGTCCATTGGGAGAGGAATGTCTTGCTCTAATTTAGCTCAAATTCATGTATTTGTGAAATAATCTACTAGATGTACCTCTATGTTCCATTGTAATGGCCATTGTTAGATATATTGATTTGTCATTAACATTTCCAAGTGTGACTTTGTAGTGTGTTACCTCCCTATCTGAATAGGGTTTTCACTTGGTTTCTTTAGAGGATTCCTAGGTTGGTTTAGGCAAAGAGTAGGCATTCATAGTTAGTTCTATGGGTTCATAAAGGAGATGTGGATTGTCTTAGGTCATTTCTACGTAATTTTTAGACCTCAAAAGGTATGAAGCAACACCTAATCAGTAAGTCTAGGCAACATTGAATCAATTCCTACCATTATTTGGACTCTCCTACCCTTCATAGCAGCAGTAAGAAGGGTCAAAATCAAATCTGGGTAGATTGGTATATAAAAGAAGCATTTTTGGACAAGGAATGAAGGCTGAACAACAATAAAATTATGCTTCTAGGGCATTGCCTCACCTAATATCAACATTAGAAGGTTCTATTTCCAGTTCTAGGTACAAATTTGAAATGATTTCTTGAGGATGCAACCCTAGATCCAACCACTTGTGTGCATATTAGACTCCTCATCCATCTTGTTCAATTATGGGAAACTTTGTCGATGAAAGCATCCTTCAAGTCTCCTTTCTCCACCTTATAACAATAGTGCCATGAATTCTGGGAAAATAAAAAGCATGAAACAAACATGTCTACAATTATTTGGCAATCTCAGTGAAATTTGGGCATAAAAAACAATCTCGGAGTGACATTCTGAGTGTCTAAGAGAACATCAACAAAAATAAAAATCATTCAAGGATTCCTTAGTTGAAATTCATTTGGAGTGTTTTACTAGTAGCTTTCAACTTTTGGATTCCACTACTTCTTTCCATGCCTTCAACTGTGGCAACATTCAGTTTCTACAAGTTCATAGTTATGCGGATATTTACCTTGGGAGCATCACATTCATCTTTTTATGCCTTATCTTGAGACAGTGTCTAGTTATGAAAGGTTCCTGAGCCATATTTTGGAGTTCAGTTACAGGTTTTGGAGGTTATAGGTGCAAATCTTGTAGCTGGAACCATATAAAATCCAAAAGTAATATTGCAACTATGTAGAAGTTATTCTTATAGAATTTCATTATATTGGTATTGTACCTCCTACGAGAGAAAGTATTAATGTATTTGATCATGTAAACCCTTGAAAGAATCAATGTAAACCATGGGGTCAAGATACACAAAGAAATATCTATGCTAATAGTCATAGATTGTTATGGCTCTCCTAGGATTTAATGCTTAGCCAACTGATTGCTCTTTTTGAAATTGGATTTGTCTTCTTGTTTACAGCTTAGTGGTATTCATTTTCTGGCTTTTGCAAACTTTATAAGTATTATTTCCAATACCAAAAGGCATCATACTTCACAAAATTATGAGGTTCACAAAAAACATATTCATTCTACATACCTATCACAAATCCATTTTAGGAACAAATTTGTTCAAGGTATGTATGTTTCCGAGTTGATTGTTGTCTGTACCGAGAGCTGATACAACCCAAGCCATTCTAAGAAGAAAATTTAGTGATTCCCATAAAAAGTCCTTAACAAACATTAATTGTAAAATGCAACCAAGTAAGCCTGACAATCTACTGTTGGGCATATTTTGAAATACTAATGTGTATTCGTCTGCTATTACTTGTATGTTCAATATTTAAAGTTAGTATTTGATCATGTATGTGACTTATCTAGATGAAAGAGTGCTTCATCAACATTTGACCACTCTTCATAACTAATGTTTAGGCAACCATACTAGTTTTCGTAAGACAAATGAATCCCTAATTAGTTACGAGGGAAGTGAAACACATTTCATAAGTTAGAGTTCCTTCCCTGCTCATACAACATCAGAATGGCATGAACATATGACAATATTACATATAAGGATGTTATGTTTATCTTCATGTAAAGACAATACTTCTGTCATTTCCAAAGAAATCAATCTCAGGGAAGATAATAGATATGTCAGGTTGTAATAGATATCAACCATTTTGGATTGTCATCAGTTCAGGTTTTGGATATTCAAGGCATCATTTAGGACTTTATCATGAACCTATTGTGTATATTTAGTTAGACTAAAACTGTGACAAACAACATGACAATGTAAAAACTATTCTACACTATACAATGTACAAACTATTCCAAAATAACGTGTTCTAAAGACTAATACCAAGTCCTCTTTATATAGATGACTTCCCATCATTTTCATTGAGTGAGAGAGTCTCTTCAATAGTAGCATGAATGGGAATTAGCATTTGCAAGGTATACGTTTGTGCGTGCACTTGTAATGAAATTTTATATGTATGTGGACTAAGGGAATTTCTTCTTAACAAGGTGATTTTTCCAATACCTTGTTAGGTCTAAAATATGTATGAATATCAACTTTTGAACTACAATTCCATGGATTGTCAGCTGGTTAGATAGATTTTATTTCATGCCCATGTTGACCATGGTAAGGATGGATTTCTTGAGATATATATATATATATATATATATATATATATATATATATATATATATATATATATATATATATATATATAATATTCCCAGAAGTAATAAAAACTATTGTTTAGAGGATAGGTAAGGCTGAAACCAGTCGAGGCATGCCCATATTTATCCAAAACCTGCTCAGAATGAAGTATGAGGTGTCAACACTTTCCTATAGCATTTATTGATTTCCAAATTATGGGATGTTTATGTCGTTAGAATGATTGTTCTATGGAATGTGAAACCCTTTTTAGAAAGATGAAGGCAGATCAATTTCTATTCCAATAGATTATGCCACCAACATCTACATGTTATTGAGTTTTACTAATGAGTCAAAACCCCTTTCTGTTGCTTTTGCCATACACAATGTTGTGAAATACTCCTCAATTCACTACTATGTCTAAATAGTTGTTGTGACTCTCCTATGCAGGACTAGATGTATAGTGTTGTTGGTTAGTGATATGCATTCATAATTGCTATAGATTGCTAATTTTTACTATCCCTAGACTTCTCTCACTACCATTCATATCCTAATGTGTACATGCTTGGATAGGTTGAATCTCTTTTTTTGATAGTTATTTATGTCAATGAATTACTAATCATAGGGAGTTCACTATCATCCATTGCTTGGGTTAAATCTACCTTGCATGATAGATTTTCCATGAGTTATTTAGGACTGTTTCGTTACTTTCTTGGTATTGACATCACTTAGTTTGGTTTAAGATTCAATCTGGCATAGTCTAAGTATGCACATGATCTTCTCACTAGATTTCAGAGGATTGATTGTAAACTAGCTACATCACCTTTTATTTTCAAGGTAAATCTTGAGGATGGTATTAATACACCCTTGGTTTACATTCTACATCCCAATTACTAGACTAGAGTTTTAGATCTACCATGTAATATCAGAGCCCATGATATTTATAGGTGCAATGAATGACTCCATCAAATTTGAGCTCGTGACATTTTTATTAACTACATGTGGAGAGGACTATAGCATTCCTTTGAGATTGTAAACTTGTACTTGTAAATGTCTTTGAGCCATATAATGGATAATTCCATCTCAACAGTGGGGAGAATATTATACCATCCTTACTATTGTGAATAACTACATATTTTTCAAATCACTTCCTTTGACTAGTGCTCTATCCACTCTGATATTTTCCTAAAAAAATTCATCACTACTTCAAGAGCTGCTTGGTCATTCGAGGTATGAAATATGATCTACAAGATAGAGATATTTGAGGTCAAGAAATTGTTCAACAGGATAGGGTTTTAATTAATCCCATGTTTCCATTGATTGTGTCTTCCAATTTATTGAACATAAGGGATGCACTAGCCTTCACTAAATTATCCATGGTTCGAAGGGATTAAGCTGACCTAACTTGATATTTGTTCCACAAACATATTTTGTTGATCATTGTTTTAATAAGCCAAGTGTATTTCATTTCAATTATAACCTTTTCTAGGTGGAGTATGGGAAGCAAAAGAATTATAGAACCATCAACAATAATAGGAGAGGCTCTTAATTGAAAGTGAAAAGGAAAATTTGCAGGAACCTTAGAAGTAATGGTCTCAGCTGCAACAAGTGGACTAGATGCAATGGTAAACCCTCCATTTTGGCCTTCAGGATTTGTCACTTTACTTTTCACCTTTGAACTTCAATGACCTTTGTAGAGTTTTCTACCTCTCTGGAAATCTTAGAATGAATTAAAAAGATGAAGAATGGTGAATTTATTCTTTTGTGAAATGTTTTCTATTCTATGTTAGATGCAATGGTAAACCCTCCATTTTGGCCTTCAGGCTTTGTCACTTTACTTTTCACCTTTGAACTTCAATGACCGTTGTATAGTTTTCTACCTCTCTGGAAATATTAGAATGAATTAAAAAGATGAAGAATGGTGAATTTTTTCTTTTGTGAAATGTTTTCTATTCTATGTTAGTTGAGTTTGGTGATTGAACTCAACGAGTTTGATGAGTCTTGTCCAACTTATTGAGTTCTTAGTGAATCTAGTCAATTTCACTAAGTCTTAGCGAGTTTGACTGGTTTTGACGAATTTTAGGGATTTTGAACATACCTGGGTGGTTTTAGAGAGATTCCCAATAGGCTCACTGAATTATTGTTAAACTTGGAAGGTCTTGTAATAGAGATTGAGAACAACTTTTCATATTTGTTGTATTCAAACATTTGTAAAGAAAGCTAAAAGCATTATTCTTGGTGTGTCCATAATGCATATTGCATGTTTGAACCAAGTAATGGATTTACTCTAATGAGTTATGTGTTAGACACAATGCTCACTAAGAAGGGGGGGTGAATTAGTGAGCCTATACTTAATCAAAATTTTAACTTCAATTACAATCTTAAATCATTATTCACTTTAATAACATATCCATCAATGAACTATCAACATGAATACAAGTTAACCTCATCACATTGCACAAGATATAGTTTTTGTAAACTTTATATAATTGGAGACTTCAATCTCCACTATGGGATACAACCCATAAGGTGGCACCACCCACCAGAATGGTTCAGTCAACTACAACTGACTAGGATGCTACAACACCCCCAACAAACTAGTATATCAGATTTTTGTAGGTTATATACATCTACAAACAAGAAACCTTTGTTTGCTTCCCAATCACTTTCATTACATAACCAGCACTTCATTACTTATTGTCACATATCACAATAATCGACCTTGCATTTCAGACTCTCCTTGCATCAAACATATTTAATTATGTACACACATATCATCAGCATCAACAACACATTCACAATTATTATCATTCTGATCATTATGGTTCTATCCTCATGTTCAATTCTGCTGCCCAGATTCATTCTTTCCAGCATCATGTCTTCATCTCAATTCTGTCCAGATATAAAATATTCAACAACCATAGCTTCACTGATGTTGTTGCTCCCCATCTTCTCACCAATGTTGAATTTCTTGCACTTTACTGTTTGCTGGTTTGTGTCAACATTTTGTGGTTTTCACCTACAGCCGGTTATGCATAGGCTGTAGGTTACTTATAAAAATTTCTGTAACAATCAAACACACAATAGAATGCTACTAACAGGCTGAAAAACACATTTCAACATTCACACATGAAAACAATAGACTCAAAAAATTTTGGCCAAAATCGAGCCCTGGAAAAACCCCCACGGGTAAAACCAGTTAGAGAGAGATATATTTATTATTTCTTCAGCAAAATTAATGGAACAGCAGTACAAGAAAAATACAACTTATCTCCACATTAAATGCAACCCCAAACTACCTCGATTTCTGTGCACAACAGCTACCTAGAAATGCGTGCTGAAGCTTCTTGATTTTTGTGCAAATAATGACCTTGGTTTCAGTGCTATACTCTCCTCGATTCTTGTGCAAACACCCTTGAAATCTGTGTTGACTGTTCCTCGATTTCAGTGCATAAGTCAACCTCAAAAACTGTGACTGAAATGACTGCTGTATGGACCAGAATTGTACCAGTCACTTCTAGAAAACCGTGCAGACTGATATCCTTGAATTCTGTGCCAGTTTACCTCGAGATTTGTGCCTGGTTTTTATGTCTTGATATATGTGCCTCAAAAAGTGTGAAGCCGCCTCGAAAATAGATCCCAGAATCTTCCTTGAACTACGTCCAGGAGGGTAATGCTGCTGTACGGTATCACCTCGGGATTTGTGTTGAAGATGACAGCTGCTCTCTATAAATCTGTGTTGATAATAAATGCCAAGTGCATGCCTCGATTTCAGTGCCCAACTTGTTGAAGGTGCCTCGAAAATCGTGCTGGTCTCCAAGCTTTTCTCACTCGACCTCTCTCTATCACAAACTCTCAAGAATGAATTGAAAATGAGCCTCCCTCATCTTTTTGTCTAACCCTAAGTGGGTTCTGATCCAACGGTGGACAAATGATCTAATCCAATGGCCAAGATTGAATGAGAGTAAAACAACACTTTATTTAATTCACATAAATAAATATTTACTCACCCACTTAACTTTAGCAAAAAGTGACTTTAAAATTATAAAGTCTCATTAAGTGACTTTTAATGTGAGGGTCACTTTTTCCCCCTTCTAAGTGACATTAGGCTATTTTCACTTGGGGAACACTTCCCTAGGTACAAAACTAACACTCCCTCTTACCGAGGAAGGTGTTCCACACCACTCCCAACTTATCTCTGAAGAAGACAAACTTCCCCCTCCCCAAAGACTTCATCAGGACATCTGCAACCTGCTCATCAGTGGATATATACTATAGCTCAACTGCCCCTCTCTGAACGTAGTCTCGAATGAAGTGGTACCTGATCTCAATGTGCTTTGACCTATCATGGAATACCGGATTCTCAGAGAGCTGAATGCAACTCTGATTGTCGCAATAAATCACCGTAGGTCTCAGCTGCTGATCAAATAAATCTACCAATAACTTACGAAGCCACAGTGCTTCGCATGTCGCCTGACTGGCTGCCATATACTCAGCCTCAGCAGAACTCAATGCAACGAACTTTTGTTTCCTGCTGAACCACGACACTGCTGCCGAGCCCAAGCTAAAACAATAAACGGAAGTGCCCTTCCGATCCCTCACACAACCTGCCCAGTCTGAATCTGTGAACCCAACCAAGCTGACTCCATCCGAACCCCTGTAGTCCAGACCATAATCCACTGTCCCCGCTAGGTATCTCAAGATGTGCTTTCCGGTCGCCCAATGCACACTCCTAGGATGCACCATGAACTGGCTAAGAGTGTTGACCGCAAAGCTCAAGTCTGGCCTGGTGTTGACCAGATACATCAACGATCCAATGAGCTGACGATATAGTGTGGGATCCACCAAATTACCCTCTGAACCATGAAGTTGCTTCAAGTTGGTGATCATAGGTGTAGACATAGGCCTGTAGTCCTCCATCCAATAACTCTTCAGAATCTTTGCTGCATACTTCCCCTGTCCTAGGAAAATATGTCCAGGCTCCTGCCAAACCTCCATCCCCAAATAGTAATGCATCAGCCAAATATCAGTCATCTCATACTCAGCTGCAAGATCTCTCTTGCACTGTGCAATAAGACGCTCATCTCCAGTGATAAATAAGTCATCAACATATAACAGAAGAATGAGTGGATCTCCACCAACCACAATGTAGTATAGGTTGGGATCATCCTCACTCTTCTGAAATCCCATCGAAGTCAAATATGCATCGATCCTAGAGTACCAAGCTCTAGGAGCTTGCTTCAGACCGTACAAGGCTTTCCTAAGCCTGCACACATGAGAATCTCTCCCATGTATCTCGAATCCCTGTGGCTGCTCCAAATACACCTCCTCCTACAGAAGACCATTGAGAAATGCGATCTTCACATCCATCTGGTGGATCTTCCAACCCATCTCTGCTGCTATAGATATCACTACCCTGATAGAGGAATACCGAGCAACTGGAGCAAATGTCTCATCATAGTCAACTCCCTCAACCTGTGAGAACCCCCTAGCCACAAATCGAGCCTTGAATTTCTCCACACTGCCATTTGCAGCATGCTTGACCTTGTAAAGCCACTTGGAAGTCACAACTGACTTCCCCTCAGGTCTCAGCACAATCTCCCAAGCATCATTCTTCATGATGGAATGGTACTCTTCCATCATGGCATCTCTCCATACCTGATGCTGAGAAGCCTCCTCAAATGTAGAAGGTGCAGAGTCACGAAGACTCGCAAAAAGGGCCATCCCATATCTGTCTGGCTCAACAACTGTCCTGATCACCTCCTGAGGTCTACCAAATGCTTCTGCTTCCTTCAAGGTGTCCTGAAGCCACTTAGGCTTCTTCTTCCTTGAAGGCTCCTCCCAAACTGGTGTATCCTCATCTGAGGAAGTGCCAGAAGCATGAGGTATAACACCCCGAGGACCTGTAGCTGATGAACTAGTCACTGAGGACCCTATAATCTGTGAGCCTAAAACCTGTGATCCTAAACCTGTGCCTGTCCCTGAACCTATCCCTGAAGTACCTGTAATCTGAACCACTTATCCTGTAGAAGCTGTGCCTGTACCTTGTGATCCAGTCACCCCAGAAACCTGCGGACCTGAGACCTGTATAGAAGAAGCCTGTATCAACTGAGGTGTGGGAGCTGGTGACTCCCCCTGCTCCATCTCTCTCGACTTCCTGAAGGCCCTCTCCTCATCAAACTTCACCTCCCGCCTCACTACAACTCTCCTCTGGCCAGGAATGTAAAGCCGATATGCCTTCGAAGTCTCATCGTAACCCACAAATATACCTCTCTCTGCAATGGGATCGAACTTCGTCCTCTTCTCAGAAGGGATGTGAGAGTAAGTCAGAGAGCCAAATATCCGAAAATGGCTAACCTTAGGCTTCTTTCCTGAATACATATCCTCAGGAGTCATCCTCCCCAAAGCACGGTGAGGACTCCTATTCTGCAGATACACTGCAGTGTTGCAAGCCTCAGCCCATAGAAAGAAAGGCAACCCCTAATCATGAAGCATGGCTCTCCCTGCTCCAACGATCGACCTGTTCTTTCTCTCTGCTACTCCATTCTGCTCAGGAGTGTAGGGAACTGTCAACTGCTGCTGTATACCCTCCTGCCTGCAGAAAGCATTGAACTCCTTCGAGGTATACTCACCCCCATTTTCTGATCTCAACATCCTGATATTCCTCCCCGTCTGCTTCTCCACAAGGGCTTTGAACCCTTGGAAGACACTCAATACAAGTGGGGACTTCTTGCTCCTCAAGATGTAGATCCAGGTCTTCTTGGAGTAGTCATCAATGAAGCTAATATAGTACTCATGACCAGTCAGAGATACTGAGGACATAGGACTGCAAATGTCAGAATGAATCAAGTCAAGCACTCCTGCTGCTCTCGTGTCACTGCTAGGAAAAGCAGTCTTGGTGTACTTTCCCAAAGCACACCCTATGCACACATCACTCTGCTCAGTGTCGAACTTAGGTAAACTTGTGACCATGCTCCTCAACAATCTCAGAGTGGGGTGATGTAAATGGGCCATCCTCCTGTGCCATAACTCACATAGCTCACTGCTGCTACTGCTGCTGCTGCTATGTGCTAGAGCATGCTGTGGCTGAAACAATAACTTGTACATTCATACACATCTAACTCCAATATCCATGGGGGTAGATACACCTGTGGTCTTGGGAAACACCTGCACTCTCCCATCTGAGAAACACACCCCAAGACCCCTGTCCTCAATAGTGGAAACTGAAACAAGGTTCTTTTTCAGTCCAGGGACATACAACACATCCCTCAAAGTCATGGGACTCATGGACTCCCTCTCAAATGTAATGGTCCCCTGACCCACTGCTCTAACGATGGTGTTGTCGCCAAGTACCACCTCCACCTCTCTAGCTGTCCGTTATAGCTCGAAGAACAACTCTCGAGTACCTGTCATGTGTCTCGAGGCTCCGCTGTCAATGTACCACGTACCAGTGGTGGATGGACCTATCTGATGCCCTGTCAACAATGAATGCTCACTCTCCATATCCATGTCTGTGTTGGTGGCTAAGGAGACTCTCTCTCTCTCAATTTGTCCAGCATATAGGGAAAACTCCCTCTGAAACCTGTCACCAAAGTCATCAACCTCTGCTGAGGCTGCTGTCTGCTGTCCCTGTCCCTTCTTCTTCTTCTTGCTTGGACACTTTGATGCATAGTGCCCAATGCCTGACAACAATAACACTTGATTTTACTCAAGTCCTTCTTCTATCCACCCTGTGGTTGCTGCTGCTGCTGCCTCTTGGCCCCATTCTTCTTGGGACCCTTCTTCTTCTTACCCTTGGCTGTCAGTGCCATGTTCTCCTCATCTGCCCCACCACCTGATGAACCGTCCTGTACGAGACCCCTTCTAGTCTCCTCCTGTACAAATTCATCCCACAGTCTCTCCCAAGATGGTAGGTTCTCTCTGCCCACTATGGCCTGCACAAATGCACTCCAGGACTTTGAAGCCCCATTCACTGTTGTGCGTACTAGCTCAGTAGGAGATGCCACTTCACCAACTGCTTCCACTTCATCCCGAACTACAGAAATCCTAGTGAGGTAAGCTGTGACTCCCTCTCCTCCATTCATCTTGATACTCTTGAGTTTCTCCTTGAGAACCATTTTCCTGTTCTCATTGGAACTCTCATACAAGCTGGTCAAGGCACTCCACATCCCATGTGCCTTGGTCTTCCCAGATATGTGAGGGATTATGTGGTCTTTTGCTACATCAAGGATGATCCTCCTAGCCTTACATTCCTTCTTGTTGAAGGTTGAAAGTGCTGTAGCATCTGTGCCATCTGGAATGGCAATGGGGTTGGTAGCAGTGTTCCTCACCACCTCTACCCATAGCTCATTCTCCTCCAAAATCAACAAGATTCTGGCCTTCCAAGGCACAAAATTTTCTGTCCCATTCAACCTATCTTCAATCCTTAGACCTGTAGCCATCTGAACACCAGCTCAATAGAACGCTGCCCACTAATAGAAGATAAAAATACTGAAGTTTCTGAGATCTGAAAATTTTTGTGTGTCTACAAACTATCACTGTTTTCTGCCCCCTTGCTCTGATACCATGTAGAATTTCTTGCACTTTACTATTTGCTGGTTTGTGTCAACATTTTGTGGTTTTCACCTACAGTCGGTTATGCATAGGCTGTAGGTTACTTATAAAAAATTTTGTAACAATCAAACACACAATATAATGCTACTAACAGGTTGAAAAACACATTTCAACATTCACACATGAAAATGATAGACTCATAAAATTTTAGCCAAAATCGAGCCCTGGAAAAACCCCCATGCGGAAAACCAGTTAGAGAGAGAGATATTTATTATTTCTTCATCAAAATTAATGGAACAGCAGTACAAGAAAAATACAACTTATCTCCACATTAAATGCAACCCCAGACTGCCTCGATTTCTGTGCACAATAGCTTCCTAGAAATGCATGGTGAAGCTTCTCGGTTTCTGTGCAAATAATGACCTTGGTTTCAGTGTTGTACTCTCCTCGATTCTTGTGCAAACACCCTTGAAATCTGTGCTTACTGTTCCTCAATTTCAGTGCATAAGTCAACCTCAAAAACCATGACTAAAATGACTGCTGTATGGACCAGAACTGTACCAGTCACTTCTAGAAAACTGTGCAGACTGATATCCTCGAATTCTATGCCAGTTTACCTCAGGATTTGTGCCTGGGTTTTATGTCTCGATATCTGTGCCTCAAAAAGTGTGAAGCTTCCTCGAAAATAGAGCCCAGAATCTTCCTCGAACTATGTGTAGGAGGGTAATGCTGCTGTACGGTATCACCTCGGGATTTGTGCTGAAGATGACAGCTGCTCTCTAGAAATCTATGCTGATACTAAATGATAAATGCATGCCTCAATTTTAGTGCCCAACTTGCTAAAGGCGCCTCGAAAATCATGCTGGTCTCCAAGCTTTTCTCACTCGACCTCTCTCTATCACAAACTCTCATGAATGATTTAAAATGAGCCTCCCTCATCTTTTTGTCTAACCCTAAGTGGGTTCTAATCCAACGATGGACAAATGATCTAATCCAATGGCCAATATTGAATGAGAGTAAAACATCACTTTATTTAATTCACATAAATAAATATTTACTCACCCACTTAACTTTAGCAAAAAGTGACTTTAAAATTATAAAGTTTCATTAAGTGACTTTTAATGTGAGGGTCACTTTTTCCCCCTTCTAAGTTACATTAGGCTATTGTCACTTGGGGAACACTTCCCTAGGTACAAAACTAACAACCAAGCTATCCTCATCTACTGAGACTAGAAGACAACCTCACTATCTTACCTGAATTCACACCTCACTGCTCCATCGAAAAAGTCTTACCTTTTTTTCACATCGAAACAAATGAATTTGTCTTTTATTTATAGTGGAAGTTGTTTATATCTTAAGGAGGCCGACATGTCTAAGATAGAGAAAATAATATTTTTTTTTTATTTCATTCTGCAGTTGTGGAAGCCGACTTGTGATATGTCATTTTATCAAATGAATTTTATTTTCCCTCCACGTTATCTTCAACATATATGTTTTTTCCTCCACGTAATTAGTTTAGTCTTTGATCCCACATCAACAGGGTTTTCACACCCGTCTCATTCCATGTCGTATGCCTGCACTGGTTCATGAGGAATTCCCGCAGGTGTCATGTTCAAGATTCCCATACTTCATTTAACCATGCTCGCAAGCTTCACTTATTTTATGCTCAAGATGTCCGCAGGGCCTTCATTTAATAATGCCCACAAAGGACAGAAATATGCCCACAATGGTCAATTTGAGGCCCTTCAAATATTCCCACACCTCTGTTAGAGTGCCTGCAGCTGGCACTAAAAACATGCACGCAATGGTTGCCTATATTTGTTAATAAGATGCCCGCAGCAGGTGATAGAGGATGCCCTCCATTGTCCTTATCATGATATTTGTCTTGCTTGCCATGTGTTCTCAATCTTCTTTGTCCATGTCACTTGGTATGTCCAAGTGTCACGTCCCCATTTTGACCCTAT
The DNA here is from genome assembly GCA_027924585.1 of Larix kaempferi. Classification (NCBI taxonomy): domain Eukaryota; kingdom Viridiplantae; phylum Streptophyta; class Pinopsida; order Pinales; family Pinaceae; genus Larix; species Larix kaempferi. The sequence continues at coordinate 388,046 of BSBM01001166.1, read as the reverse complement.
TACATTAAAATTGTAAATGATGTAATATTGTTATTAAATCATGGTGAGGAGCTCAAGGCCAAGGCCCCTCCATTTATTTATCGTTTTATGTATCGACAATTAAAAATTGATGCATATGGTTCTTGTGCTAGCCATGCACAATGGAAATTATGACATCATCTAAATATGAATTTTTAATGAAATACCCACAACTAGCTATGCAATGCAACAAGAGATGGGGGCATGATTTGACAAGGAATAGGGAGGGAAATTATTCAAACCCTTGAGCCAATGGTGTTAATACAAGTTTCACTGAAGGAACCCATAAACCCTCAACTACCCATTTTGACTTATGTACCCAATCATTTAATTCTTCCAAGAGTTGGTTGAGGTAGTTAATGCCTTGAGAATGGAAAGGTATGGCAGCCAATTCCGTGCATGGGAAAGCCATCAATCTGGGAAAATTTATTTTTTCTTCTTGGGCAAGAAAACAACCATGAAATTGTGCTCAAATCCATTCTTCACCCATGGTCTTTGCTCTCTCACCCAGTCTGAGCTAGCTGGGGCTTTCTCCTTCATGTTTTGCATCATTTTCCTGCATTTTCCATGGCTGGGAACTCATTTTTGGTTGGTACAGTGACTGGGAGAAGCGAACCACGATTTGGAGGTGTGATGGAAGTCGTTTTTGCTCATGGAATGTCCATAAACATTTTCTAAAAATGAATTTTCCTTCCCAGGGGTGATTCCCCATTTATGATTTCATTTTTGGTTCCCTGCGTTTTTCTTCATACCAAACACTTGTGATTTTGCTGTTATCTGCATCCCTGTTTTAGTTTGAACCTGTGAGCAAGAAATTGGGAGTGGAAGAGGACCAGAATTGGCTTGATAAACCTAGTGAGGAGAGTAACGTCTCAGAAAGATCAAAAGGGCTGGCTACTCTTCTATGCACACCTTGAACAACACTAGAATGGAAGGTATGGCCTGAGGGACTGTGTACTAGTGAAGGGAATACATCCTTGTGTGGGGTGTGTAGGCATTGTTGGTGCCAAGCTAGATAGATCTTGTAGAGGTATCCATGGCTCTGTGTTTGAGCTCACTAGCTTAGCAATTCATTCCCTCCCTTTTGCCTTAGCGGCCTGATAAACCCAATTGTAGATTGGCTTAGTTGATTTTGGTGTATTTTGGTTATGTGTGAGTCTGTTGTTCCCTTTTTCCTTGTAGAAGTCATGCCCAACTCGGGGGTGGCTATTGTGTTGCGAAATTGAGGAGCACAACTAGCCTATGGTTGGGTAGAACGTTGCAGTTGCATAGCTAGATGCTCGGGACTACTTCCTTTCAAGATAAGTGCTCTCTTGTATAAATTTTGCAATGTCTTCATTTAATATCTATCATGGAAATGTTGAATGTATGTTAGATATGTAGATGATTTTAATTCCGTTGTGTTTCTTACAATATCATATGTATATGTATATTTATTATCAATGAGTTTACTTAATTCACATGGGGGCTAGATGCCCAGTTTTAGCATCACGTTCTCTCCATATTGCTAGTATGATGGGAGGGGACATGACAAAATGGTATCAGAGCCATAGGCTACAGCATTGGGACTCTATGGGATAAATCTGATCACAGTTACAAGGGAACACCCATTTCTGATCACCACAGGTTGCAACATCGGGCCTAAAAAGGCTAAGATTGAATAGTTTGCAGAGGGAATATCACTTCCTGTTGAGCAATGATTATCACAGGAAGAAAGAAAAATTCCAAAATCTTTCTAAGTGTTTCTAAGTGTTTTTGAAATTTTGCCTAAGGCAGTGTCGGAAAAAATTATGTTATTTTCGGCGACACGGTCAGCAAGTTTTAAGCCAGACCGAAGTGACCAGTGGTCGACGGTCAGAGGAATAGCGGTCGACACTTTTTTAGCCTAAATTTTCACGACACAGTCAACGTTTTTTAGCCTATATTTCCGCGATGGTCGATGATTTTTAGCCTAAATTTTCACGATAGGGTCGACGTTTTTTAGCCTCAATTTTCACGACACGATTAGCGCTTTTTAGCCTAAATTTTCGTGACACGGTCGATGTTTTTTAGCCTAAATTTTCGCGACACAGTCGGCGATTTTTAGCCTAAATTTTCGCGACACAGTCGGCGATTTTTAGCCTAAATTTATGCAACATGGTCGACACTTTTTAGCCTAAATCTTCATGACATGCTCAGCACTTTTTAGCCTATATTTCCGCGACACGGTCGCAGTGAAAAAGTTTGGTTGCCAATCAGAGAGAACGGTCAATGATTTTTAGTCCAGATTGTCATGACACGGTCGGAGTAGAGATCGATAAATCCACCGAAACGAGGAAAATACAGTAGCTTTTCAGTGATATTTTTCAGGTGCCGAAAATGGAAAATTTCCATGAAACTTATGCGCCAGATTGCAAGCCCCCTTGACCCCCATCATCCCCCTAAGACAGTCGTTGATTGTGATAAAAGTATATGATTTGGAAAATTGTCAATATAATATTTTTCCATGTGCATGAAAGTAATTTATGAATTTATGAGAATATAATGCAGCTAATAGTTGTGTTTATAAACACATTTTGAAGAATCATAGTCACATCAAAGACAACATTCCAGATAGTGCAAGTGGAAGTTTTGGTTTTGGTTGGGCCAAGAATATCAACATCATGGATGATGCACAGGATCCCTATGAGCCTGAGACAGATGCCATGGGGGAAAACATACATGTTTAGAATGCTGAGACATAATCTAATGGGAGAATAAATCAAGAGACTCCCCTATGTATTGCAACCACCATGAGAATTCTAAGGGTGGAGTTGCAAATTTGTAGAGAAGATAATGAAAGGATGATTAAAGCTCAGGAAGAACAAAATCAGTTGAATGCCACCATGCTACATAGTTTGATAGACATCCAAAGGCAAATAAAATATGGGCATCAGACATCAAATCCAGAAAGGAGTGGGATTAGTTCAAGGAGGAATTCCCGCAAGAGGGCCAATAGCTCAAAAAGGGTTTCTAGAGATAGAACATATACTCCAAAGATCTCTTCTAGTGGATCATTTAACTCTGAAGACTCCATTGAAGGTTCAAGCTCTTCATCTCACAAGAGTAAGAGGAAGAGACATCACAAGAACAACTCACATGGGGAATTTAAGAAGGCAGAACCTACTACATTTGATGGAGAGGTAAAGTTTGATCAAGAAGCTAAAGCTTGGCTTCTTGGAATGAGAAAGTATTTCCAAGTCCAAGACTACTCTGGAAATATGAAGGAAAGGGTTGCCATCTTCAACCTAAATGGAAGAGCATCTATATGGTGGGATCACATCAGGAAAGTGAGGAAGATAAATGAAAGAAAGATTGTGTGGAAGCAGTTCAAGAAATACTTCAAGCAGAAGTACCTCTCCGATAGGTACTATGATGATAAGATCAAAGAGTTCCATGAGCTGAAATTGGGACAACTGACCATGGAAGAATATGCAAACAAGTTCTTCGAACTGCTGAGGTATGTCAGGTATATTCGAGATGATAAGGTGAAAATTCAGTGTTTCCTAAGTGGGCTACCCCAGTCATATAAAGATAGCATTGAATTTGATGAACCTCGAAATCTAGAGGAGGCAATAAGGAATGCCAAGTATTTCTATGATCAAAACAAAAGAAAACTTGATTTCCATAAGGCATGGAAGGACAAGAAAAATGATAATTTTGACCAAAGGAAGAAAGGTTTCAAACCTCCTCGTCTCATAAATCAGCAAATCCAACCATCACAAGTTATGACTAAGCCAACTAGAATTATGGGAGACAAACCAAGAGATCTAAAGGATCCAAGAGAAGTAATTCAATGCTGGGGTTGTGGAGGAGGCCACATGCTTAGGAACTGTCCACATCGAAATGGGAATACAAATCAAGTTCACAACATCCAAGGAGTTGAAACTATGGGTCAAGTGGCGAGGACCATCTCTAGAATCTATGCGGCACTAGAGGAACGCCAGGTAGATCATCAATCAACTGTTGTTGAAGTTGAAGGTAAGATTGCTAAGCAATCTGTTTCTATTTTGATTGATCCTGGATCTACTCACAATTATATCACTCCTAAAATTGTTGAGATTTGTGCTTTCAAGAAATCAAAGCATAGTAAATCATGGTTAGTTCAACTAGCCACTGGAACCAAGAATAAGGTTAGTGAAATTGTAGATAAATGTCCCTTAGAGATGGATGGGCTATTCAATTATGCAAATATGAATGTTTTGCCACTTGGTTCCTATGATATTCTCATTGGAATGGATTGGTTAGAAGCACACAAGGTTAAACTTGACTGCTACAATAAAAAATTTGAATGCATGGATGAAGAAGGAAACCCAAGGGTTGTAAAAGGCATTCCAAAGGTGATTTCTGTTAGATAGGTTTCATCCATGCAGTTGAAGAAGTTATGTAGAAAGGGTTGTCAATTGTACGCAACCCATGTTTTGGAGGCAACGGAAAATGAAACTCTTAAGTTGGAGGACTATCATGTGTTGCAGGAATTTAGGGATGTTTTTCCTGATGAGATTCAGGGACTTCCTCCAAAGAGAGACATTGATTTTATAATTGAACTTGTGCCAGAAGCTTCACCAGTGTCTAAGACACCCTACAGGATGAGTACACTGGAATTACTGGAATTGAAAATGCAATTAAAAGAGTTGTTGGAAAAGAAATATATCGGGCCAAGTGTGTCCCTGTGGGGAGAACCTCTTCTATTTGTGAAAAATAAACATGGAACATTCAGGCTATGTATTGACTACAGGAAGTTGAACAAAGTCACTGTGAAGAACAAATACCCATTGCCCCGAATTGATGACCTTTTTGATCAAATGAGAGGAGCAAAGGTATTTTCAAAGATCCACTTAAGGTCTGGTTACCATCAAGTAAGAATCAAAGAGGAAGATATCCATAAGACAACCTTTAGAACAAGGCATGGACACTATGAGTTTGTGGTGGTACCATTTGGCCTCACAAATGCACCAGCTACATTCATGTGTCTCATGAACAGTGTTTTTAGTAGGTATTTGGACAAGTTTGTTCTTGTTTTTCTAGACAACATTCTCATTTATTCTAAGAATGAAGAAGAGCATGAAGAAAATTTGAGAATGACATTGCAATTGCTAAGGGAGCATAAGTTGTATGCAAAGTTGAGCAAATATGACTTTTATAAATATAGAATTCATTATTTGGGTCACATTATGTCAGACGAAGTTATATCTATGGACCCTGAGAAGATTGAAGCCATTATGAATTGGCCAACTCCAAGGAATGTGGCATATGTGAGATCTTTTATGGGCCTTACTAGTTACTACAGGAGGTTTATTGAAGGATTCTCCAAGGTCGCAAACCCAATCACTTCTTTGCAAAAGAAGGGGATAAAGTTTGAATGGACACCAAGATGTGAGGAAAGTTTCCAACGGTTGAAGAATTTTCTTACGAGTGCACCAGTTTTGAAAATCGTAGACCCATAAAAAGACTTTGTGGTGTGTACCGATGCATGCAATCAAGGACTTGGAAGAGTTCTTATGCAAGACAACCACGTGGTATGCTATGACTCAAGAAAGTTGAAGGAGCACGAAAAAAACTATGCTACTCATGATTTAGAACTTGCATCCATAGTACATGCTTTAAAAATGTGGAGGCATTACTTAATGGGCAGGAAATTCGAGCTAAGGCAAACCATTGTGGTCTAAAATACTTATTTGATCAGCCAAATTTGAATGCTAGGAAAGCTAGATGGTTGGAATTTTTGTGTGAATTTGATTTTGAAATCAAACACATAAAGGGGAAAGAAAACAAGGTGGTTGATGCACTCAGCAGGAAAGTACATGAAATGCATGTGGAAGCGCTTAGTACTTGCCAACCTAATTTGAGGCAGCAGATTGTTAATTATATTGTTGAGGATGAAGTGTATGGGAAAATAAAGGACAAATTGCAGCAACACGACCTTGAAAAGAAGTATGAAGGCTATCATTTGGAAGAAGACAAACTTCTTACTTATAAGAATAGATCCTATATTCCAAATGTGGCATATTTGAGAAGGATTGTTATGGATGAAATCCATAAATCTCCCTACTCTGGTCACTGAATATATTAGAAAACAATTGCTACAGCAAGAAAATATTATTTCTAGCCAGGAATGAAGAAGGACGTCACTGAATACATTTCAAAATGCATGAAATGTTAGCAGGTGAAGGTTGAACACCAACACCCAGCAGGTTTATTGCACCCAGTGCCAATTCCAGAATGGAAATGGGAAGTAATTTCCATGGATTTTATTACAGGATTGCCAATGACTGTGAGACAACATGATTCCATCATGGTTTTGGTGGACAAGTTAACAAATGCAACACATTTTATACCGATTAAGTCCACACATAAAGCAGATTCTATTGCAAATATTTTCATGAAGGAAATTTTCAGATGACATGGGTTGCCAAAGGCAATAATTTCTGATAGGAATACCAAGTTCACTTCCAATTTTTGGAAAGGTCTCTTTAGGTACACAGTTGAAATTTAGTATCGTGTACCATCCTCAAACACATGGGCAAGCTGAAAGAGTAAATTAGGTGCTTGAAGACATGTTGTGCATGTATGTAATGGACAAACCATCCAAGTGGGAGGATTATCTACACCTTGTAGAGTTTGCATATAAAAATGGGTAGCAAGAATCATTGGGAATGAGTCCATATAAGGTTTTGTATGGCAAAAGGTGTAGGACACCAGTGACTTGGAACAATCCGGTGAAATTTTTTTTACTTAGGCCAGAATTACGTAAGGAAATGGAGCAATAGGTTGTAAAGATCAGGTAGAATTAAAAAGCATCCCAGGATAGACACAAAAGCTATGTAGATAAGCATAGGGTGCATAGGGGATTCAGTGTTGGGGATCATGTGTATCTTAGAGTGAGGCCGAGGAAGGGTTCCTTGAAGCTTGGAAGTTGTGCCAAGCTATCCCCTAGATATTGTGGGCCATTTGAAGTGCTTGAAAGAATAGGGCCAGTTGCATATAGATTTGCATTGCCTGCTAGCACTAGAGCTCATAATGTTTTTCATGTCTCTTTGCTTAAGAAATATGTACATGATCCTAACCATGTGATTAATTGGGAGGTGATCCAGGTGGAACTCGAGGGAGAGTTCCAAACCGATCCATTGCGCATCCTAGACAAGAAAGTAACATTGCTCCAAAACCAAGCCATCGGACAGGTAAAGGTGCAATGGAAGCACTATGGTCCCGATGAGGCTACATGGTAGCTGGAGGATGCCATGAGAGTGGCATATCCATTTTTGTTCAATTTTGATGAGCACTAAGGACAGTGCTAATGTAAGGGGAGGGGAATGTCACATCCCCATTTTGACCCTATTACATTAAATTTGTAAATGATGTAATATTGTTTAAAAGCATGGCGAGGAGCTCAAGGCCAAGGCCCCGCCATTTATTTATCGTTTTATGTATCAACAATTAAAAATCGATGCATATGGTTCTTGTGCTAGCCATACACAATAGAAATTATGACATCATGTAAATATGAATTTTTAATGAAATACCCACAACTAGCTATGCAATGCAACAAGAGATGGGGACATGATTTTACAAGGAATAGGGAGGAAAATTATTCAAACCCTTGAGCCAATGGTGTTAATACAAGTTTCACTGAAGGAACCCATAAACCCTCAGCTACCCATTTTGACTTATGTACCCAATCATTTAATTCTTCCAAGAGTTGGTTGAGGTAGTTAATATATTTAGGAATGGAAAAGTATGGCAGCCAATTTCGTGCATGGGAAAGCCATCAATCTGGGAAAAAGTATTTTGGCTTCTTGGGAAAGAAAACACCCACGAAATTGTGCCCAAAGCCATTCTTCACCCATGGCCTTTGCTCTCTCATGCAGTCTGAGCTAGTTGGGGATTTCTCCTTCGCGTTTTGCATCATTTTCCTGCATTTTCCATGGCTGGGAACTCGTTTTTGGTTCGGACAGTGGCTGGGAGAAGAGAACCACGATTTGGAGGTGTGATGGGGGTCATTTTTTCTCCTTGAATGTCCATGAATGTTTTCTAAAAATGAATTTTCCTTACCAGGGGTGATTCCCCATTTATGATTTCGTTTTTGGTTGCCCACGTTTTTCTTCATACCAAACACTGTGATTTTGCTGTTATGTGCATCCCTATTTTAGTTTGAACCTGTGAGCAATAAATTGGGAGTGGAAGAGGACCAGAATTGGCTTGATAAACCTAGTGAGGAGAGTAACCTTTCAGAAAGATCAAAAGGGTTGGCTACTCTTCTATGTACACCTTGAACAACACTAGAATGGAAGGTATGTCCTGAGGGACTATGTAGTAGTGAAGGGAATACTTCCTTGTGTGGGGTGTGTAGGCATTGTGGGTGCCAATCTAGATAGATCTTGCAGAGCTATCCATGGCTTTGTGTTTGAGCTCACTAGCTTAGCAATTCATTCCCTCCCTTTTGCCTTAGTAGCCTGATAAACCCAATTGTAGATTGGCTTGGCTGATTTTGGTGTATTTTGGCTATGTGTGAGTCTGTTGTTCCCTTTTTCCTTGTAGAAGTCATGCCCAGCTCTGGGGTGTCCGTTTTGTTGCAAAATTGAGGAGCACAACTAGCCTATGGTTGGGTGGAATGTTGCAGTTGCATAGCCAGTTGCTCGGGACTACTTCGTTTCAAGATAAGTACTCTCTTGTATAAATTATGCAATGTCTTCATTTAATATCTGTCATGGAAATGTTGAATGTATGTTATATATGTAGATGATTTTAATTCCGTTGTGTTTCTTACAATATCATATGTATATGTATTTTTATTATCAATGAGTTTACTTAATTCACATGGGGCTAGATGCCCAGTTCTAGCATCACGTTCTCTCCATATCTATAGTATGATGGGAGGGGACGTGACACCAAGTCCTTCTGTGCCATCCAATGCTTGCTTTCCATATCACCATAGTCCCATTTAGCATGCCCACAAGCTCATGCTTTCTTGGCATTTGCTTTGTCCACATCTCCCTTGCCCTTCAAGCTTGTCAATCTTTTCCTTTGTCTTTAGCCTTGTCTTCAAGCCATCCACATCATCTGCGTATAGAGTATTAATACCATCTCCAAATCATCCTCATCTAGGGTATTAGGGCCAACTCCAAATGACCACGGTATGGATCATTTGGCTCATGTGGTGTGCCATTGCCCATCACCTTATCCACTTTGTCATTAATGTTGTCATCAATGACAACTATATTCATCAATCTCCCCCTTTGTCATTGATGGAAACCAATTTCTTCTTCTCCCCCTTTGAAATTAATGACAAAGGGTCAAGTGGCAATTAAAGGCTTTACAATGTCAAAAAAAAAATTGACTTTGAACACATCACTTCTATATATTCCCTTTTTGTTGAGCTTCCATCTTCTATTATTTGCCATCTTCAAATTTTCATAGACAAACTCCCCCTTTCATGCTGAGATTGATTTTCCATATTTTGCCACCTATAAGTAGTGCTATTTCAGATTGTTTAATGTTATCATCGGCTGTAACTTCTTGTCACTTTTTGCAATCTTCTCATCAACACCTGCTCTTCTATTCCCATAGCTTCCAAATTTGCATAATGTTCTCATTGATACACAGTTCTCTAAACTTCCTTGTTCTGCTCTTGAGTTCTGCTCACCAAATTTCCATGTAAAATCTTTGTCACAGCAGAACCTAGCTACTATGGATTCCTCACTAGTGAAAGATTGCAACACATTACAGGAATAGGCACAAATCTGTAAAATGAAGAACAAATGAAATTAACACATGAAATGGGTGAAATATCTGAATATTATTAACAGCCCAATACTATGAAATAGATTGGTTCATCCTTATATATAGAATAGGAGGAAAAATATCCACTTGGAGTGTCCACACTTAGCTAGATTAGATTTACCCCAATCCCCCCTAGGTTAACCAAAAAGGTTTCCAAAATAACTCAAATAGGTTCAAAACATGCATGTGAACACTGAGCAAGCATGGGAAGTCATAATGAGGTTCACACATGTGAGGATAAGGTTTGGTGGAAGTTGGTTAGGCTTAGGCATGCCAAAAATGGCCTAGGGAGTGGGAATTGTCCACAGAGCATGAGCGCCCTTGGTCAATGTGTTTCCTTAAAACAGGGAAAGAGGGTGCTTTAGGCATGCTGGGGCAATAAATGCTTGGATAAGCATGCCTAACAACTAGTTTGACCACCTCTTGGCCCATACTTTGGCTCATACACTGTGAACTTGTTCACATTTATCCAGATAAGTCCAAACCACTTCATAATAACCAGTTTCACACCTAGGGATGTATTATTAACCAGTTTAGCACTTAATAACCATTAATCAATTAATGATTAAGGTACTAAGGTATAATATTTCTCTAACACACCCCATAAGCTAGACTTAGTGGAATATCAAAAATAAGGCCTTGGCAACTAAGGCTCAAGTCACCTTTTACAACAGAAATTTATTTGTCCATGTAAAACGAGGAAAGAGGCAAAACCACATGGGGAAAATCCTCCCTCAAGAATGGACATGATACAGAGATGATAAAAAATGTCTTCAACAGGTCTTTTTCTTCACTTGAATGAGTTGAGTAAACAACTTCTTGGTGAAAGACTTGGTGAAGATGTTGTGGATGCCATGATCATGCATCAATGCATCAATGTTGTGTAGACAAGAAACATGTTGGATGGCCCCTTGAAACTCATCATTTGATGATGGAGGAGCATCATAGGAATGCTTCTTTCTGCATACATACTCAGATATGAACACATAACCAAAAATGGAAAATATATCTCTGCAAAATCCTTCCCAAAAAGCATAAAAAATCTCAACAAAATTAGCATTTTGAGGAGCTTCCACATGGCAAATCAAACCATGAATCTTCCTGCCGAACTGATGCAGCACCTTCCCAAATCTGTAATAGAGATCATGTGGCTCTGATATATCAGAATAGGAGCCATATGGAGCAGCAAAAGAAAGAGGTATAATGTCTCCATGATCGAATGGTTTTACAGTAAGAGAAGAGTGTGTAGCTAGATCACACTGACAGTTGAGCAAACTTGAAGGGTCTGGAGACTTGAGTTTTGAACCATAAGTGGTAAGATCAGGTCCAAACATTTGTAACAGCATCCCCATGATGGCCAATGACATGGATGTCCAACCAAGGAATGAAATGCAAGACATAAAGACAACATAGGCAAGTGACACAGTTTTGGAAACAATGAAATTGTCAGATTTTCCAATGTGAGAGCTTGGGGGTTGCATGGTCTTTTGGAAATCCAGTGGTTGGGAAAATGGTTTGAGGTCTGTCATACCCTGTAGATCATCCTACATATTACCTTCCATATCATAATGGAAAGGATCCAAATGAATTTGGGAAGAGCTTTTAGAAGGCATGTCAAAAACTAGTGAAAAATGACGAGTATTGGGGGAAAGCTTCGGTGAACTGGATGGAGATTATTTCAGGGAAGAGACTAAGTTTTCTGAATCTGATATATCAGAATGTAAATCAGAAATAGAGATATCAGAAATAGATTTAACTCTAGCATTCAAAGCATACAACTTTTTACTTTTGCAGGTAGCATAGAGGCAATGATCTTGTTCCAAAGAGAGCTTGGCTTCTTCTCTTCTTGCAAAATATGGAACATCAATGTTATGTTCTTCAAGTAGCTTGGTTAGAATGTATATCTTCTTTATGAAACATGATTTTTCATTGTGAGAACCTCTACAATAACCACATTTGGGCTTCTCTTTCTTTCTCTTCATCTTCTTGACTTTTGAATCTTCATCACTTGAACTTGAGCTTTCATCACTTGACTGCTTCTTCTCCTTCATCTTCTTCTCTTGGGGTTTCAAGATGGGTTTTTGTTTTCCTCTTTGTTTCATATCTCCAGCAGCAAGCACTTGGTCTTTTTTCTTGATGGAACCCATTAAGACCAACTTGTCTTGCTCTTGAGTTAGCATAACCATGAAATCAGCCAAAGATGGCATTTTCCAATTTCTAATTGTGAGCTTTGTGGAGTTGATTGTAGAGACAAAAACTGAGTACTTAGGACACAATTTTGAAAGAATCGACAAGATCAACTATTCTTCCTTCTTATCAATGCCACATTGCTTGATTTGCAAGACCAAGCTCTTGAACTTGGTGAATAAATCCTGGATGCATTCGAAATTGCTCGGACTCAGTGAGATTAACTCATTCTCAAGTTGATGCCCTCTCATCTCATCAGTCTTCCCAAATAGAGACTCAAGCTTGAGCCAAACTTCATTGGGTGTAGCTAGACTTTCCACATGAAACAGGAGGTCTCTCGAAATACTGAGACAAAGGAGGCCGAATGCCTCATCCATTCCGTTAAAAAACATCGATTTCTCCACAGAAGATTTTGGCTCAACCTCTGTGCCCATTGTGATCCTGAAAACACCCTTGGATCTCAACAAAATCACCATTTCAGCCTTCCAATCAAAATAGTTGAAAGGAGTGAGCAAATTTGGATGAGATTGCTCCATATTCTTATACTGCTTGCGCACTAGGTGACAATGGTGCTCTTGAAAACCTGCAAAAAACTCTCAATCACTCAGGAGGGATCTACACTAACAGATTCGAACCCTGTTTGATAGTGGGTGCATTCGGGAGAGCATCACACCTGAGAAGAGCCACTAGATTTCTCCAATGGACTCAATGCAATGGCCTCAGGAATTCTGTGGTTTCTCCACTGCTTCTGGAAAGCCACTAAAACAATCTTGTTGGTTCAAATAATAGCTCCAAGAGCTCTGATACCATGTAAAAACTTAGTCACAGCAGAACCTAGCTACTATGGATTCCTCACTAGTGAAAGATTGCAACACATTTATAGGAATAGGCACAAATCTGTAAAATGAAGAACAAATGAAATTAACACATGAAATGGGTGAAATATCTGAATATTGTTAACAGTCCAATACTATGAAATAGATTGGTTCATCCTTATATACAAAATAGGAGGAAAAATATCCACTTGGAGTGTCCACACTTAGCTAGCTTAGATTTACCCCAATCCCCCCTAGGTTAACCAAAAAGGTTTCCAAAATAACTCAAATAGGTTCAAAACATGCATGTGAACACTAAGTAAGCATGGGAAGTCATAATTAGGTTCACACATGTGAGGATAAGGTTTGGTGGAAGTTGGTTAGGCTTAGGCATGGCAAAAATGGCCTAGGGAGTGGGAATTGTCCACATACAGAGCATGAGCGCCCTTGGTTAATGTGTTTCCTTAAAACAGGGGAAGAGGGCGCCTTAGGCATGCTGGGGCAATAAATGCTTGGATAAGCATGCCTAACAGCTAGTTTGACCACCTCTTGGCCCATACTTTGGCTCGTACACTGTGAACTTGTTCACACTTATCCAGTTAAGTCCAAACCCCTTCATAATAACCAGTTTCACACCTAGGGATGTATTATTAACCAGTTTAGCACCTAATAACCATTAATTAATTAATGATTAAGGTACTAAGGTATAATATTGCTCTAACATTCCAATCCTTGTAACAAAATTCACATGTCTAAAGTACATAAATTTTAGCAATTTATTGTCTATTTCCACACTTTTGTCTGCAAAATTATTTGACAAAATGATATTTTGTCCAATATCATGTTGGGAGGTAACCATACATTATCTAGTGAAAGTTATAATATGTGGAAACAATGTATGTTAGTCATTTTTTTGTACATGTGGATGGATAAAATTGTGTTGGGTAACGAAACTCGACTGACAACAAGTAAAGTCAGGAAAATATGATGAGAAACCTAAAGAAGATATAATTCTCATAGATTTATTTATGACTAATGGGATGTTTCTAGAACTACAAGGTCATGGCACTACAAAGGATGTTGTAACCATTTGGACGCACTTGAAATATTTGCATAGAGTCTTAAACAAATATATAGATTTTTTCCTTAAAAATATTTTTTTTTCAATTAAGATGAATGAGAATGAATCTTTACATCAACATTGGTAAATATTAAGGATATTAGAGAACCACTGAATTCCATTGGGAAGAATATGGAAGAAGAATACATAGTTGTAAGTACACTCAATATTTTACCAGTTGCATTTGAACATTTTATTGAAACACTTAATATCAATGTTGTTGACAAAGAATTGAAGTTTGATGAGCTATGTAGAAAGATTTTACAGCAAGACAAGTGGAAAAATCAATTCAATTATGAAAATATAGTAGTGAGTTCAGAACTAGCATTGTAAAGGTAAGGAAAATTTTTCCTTGCGTCAAGGGTAAGGAAATTTTTTCTTAAAAGAATGATGGAAGTAGTCAAGGCACCATTGATAAATAAGGTAATCATTATTTTGGAAAGGTGGCTCATAAATAGAAGTTTTGTAGAAAGTAGTCATGGGATGAAAAGTACAATTAAAGAGGCTCTCAACAAAAGGATAAGGGCCATGTTGTAGAACACCATCAAGATATTACTCTCTTCGCTTTCATGGCTAAGAAAGCAGATCATGGAGAGTCAATTACTTGGTATATTGGTTTAGGTGCATCATGTCATTTCACCAATATATGTGATTGGTTTGTTCACTATGATGCTTATATTTTGTCTATGGTTTTTGGTAGCGGGGAGGAGTTCAAAATAGAAAGAAAATAAAATGTATAGATTATCTTGGGAGGTAAGCAATTGGTCTTCCTTAATGCCTACTATGTTCCACGTATGGAACATAATTTTCTTTCAATGAGTCAAATTATGAGGCAAATTCCCCACTTGTTATTTTTAGGGACCATAAATGCTACATGGTTGACAAGGGAAGCAAGAAGAAAATTGCTCTTGGTATTGAAGATCACGGTCTCTTTCGACTCATTTATATGGATGAATCCAAAGAACATACTTTTCTAGCCAAGAGTGTTCAAGAAACTAGTGCAATTTAGCATCATAGGTAAGGACATTGAATTTGAATTATATTTCTCATTTGGCTAAAGAAAGGTTAGGGATGGTCTTCCAGAGATTCAACAAAATTTATACGGAATTTGTGAATCTTGTTAGGTGGGAAAGCAAGACTATGCTCTATTTGATGAAGGATGGTTTTGGAGATCCAGGGAGGTTCTTTAGTTGATTTGTGTGTGAGCATAACATCAGTATCTAGTGTTGAGTATTTCTTATCGTTTGTAGATAGATTCACTAAAAATATTGGTTGTATTTTTTAGAGTTAAAATCTAAAGGATTTATTGAGTTTAAGAAGTTTAAAGCAACAATGGGAAAATAGTTTGGTGATTGAATTACAATTCTCAAGTCTTATAATGGTAGAGAATTTTTCTCCACGGATTTAATAACTTTTTTACTCAAGAGGGTATTTAGAGGCAATACACCACACCCTACTCTCCACAACAAATTGGAGTGGTCGAGAGGTGTAACAACATTATTGTCAAGATGTCATGTTGTATGTTAGAAAAAAAATATGTTCCTTATAGGTATTAGGAAGAAGCAGTGCACAATGCAATGTGTTTACTTAATAGATATCTAACAAATGCAAAAGAAGACTCCATAGTGAAGCTCCTACTATGCTTAGAGTGGTAGCTTGGGTAGGATTCTGGTACAACCTCCACTTGAAGAGGGGAGAATTCTAAGGATGATCCTATGGGAACTCCCTACCACGAAATTGTTGCAAGTACTCCAAATCAACAAAATAATAGTGTTTTTATGGAAGAAGAGGATCCTAAGAAGAGACAAACATGGTGGAACAAGACCACTGAAGATGTGTGTCTAGATGAGATGAGGGCGCTAGGAATACCAAGAGGTAAGAAATTTGATACAGTCAATTATGTGTTGATGGCTAAGTACATTCAATACTTATATGAACCTTAGGAATATGAAGAGGCCAATGGAAGACCAAAATAGGAGAAGGCTATGGAAGATAAGCATGCGACTTTGCTGAAAAATTAGACATGATTTCTAATAGAGCTACTTGTATGGAAGAAATCCATTGGATGCAAATGGGTGTATAAATTCAAGTGTAAATCATATGGGACACTGGAAAAGAATAAGGGAGTATTGGTTTCAAAGGGATTCTTATAGAAATAAAGAATTGATTATGAAGAGATTTGTTCTCCCATAACAATGATCACGAGCATGATTCATTTAGTTCTAGCCATGGCAACACAATTTGGCTAGAAACTATACCATATGGATGTGAAGAGTGTCTTGCTAAATGGATATTTAGAAGAATAAGTATGCACTAACTAGCCATAGGGTTTTTAAGTTCTAAGGAAAGAACATTTGGTCTGTCAATTGAAGAAAGATCTCTATGGATTGAAGCAAGCACCCAAGAGCATGTTACAACAAAACTGATAATTATTTGGTTGAACAACTATTCCACAGATTCCTTTATACCCTAATTTTTATGTCAAAATAATTAGAGATGATATAATTATTTTGGTAATATATGTAGATGACATCATCATTGCGAGTAGTAAGGTCAAGGAAATATCATAGTTAAAATCCAATTTATGTGTAGACTTTGACATGATTGACTTAGGCCTTCTACACTACTACTTTGATGTAGAAGTTTGGAAAACAAATAAACATTTTTTTTTGTTTCGCAAACACAGTATGACAAAAGTTTGTTAGAGAATTTTAGGATGGTATATTACAAAACAACATCTAGACCTATGGAGAAAATGTTGAAACTTTCAACCAAGACTAATTTTAAGGTAGTTAATGAATTAATCTATGAGAAAATACTAGGGAGAAACCTATCTTAAGACCACTAGAAATTTATTTACTTTTGTAGTTAGATTAATTTATTGATTTATAACTACTCAAAAGGTAGAACATTAGATAATAGCAAAAAAAGTGCTATGATATGTGAAAGGAACATTAGGTTTTCGCACTGTATATGGAAGGCACAAAGAATCTTAGTTGTATGGTTATGCATATTCACAATGTGCAATATCAATTAATGACATGAAATCCAAATCAAGCTATGTTTTTAGTTTTGGTATTGGAGCAATTACATGGACCAATAAGAAGAAACATGTTGTCTACCTTTCTTCAGCCAAAGAAGAATATCAACCATTAGTGAAAGGATGATGTGAAGAATTTTGGCATAGACAGATGCTTGTAGATATGAAGATCCGACAAAATGAACATATGCTAAATTCTACTATCACAATCAAGGAGTTCTTAATGTAGTAAAGAATCCATTCCTCCACTAGTGTACCAAACATATTGATTTTGATTATCAATTCATCTGATAGCTTGTAGAAGATGGAACAATTGAGTTGAAAAATTGTCCTACAAAGGATTAAATTATATATATTCTCTCCATGCCTTTCGGTCTAGAAAAAATTGTAAAATACAAGGACAAACTTGGTGTATTTCTAGAATCGTTGGCCATTAAGGGAGGGTTTTAGAATATAAATTTCATCTAGACTATAGACCTAGGCATATTAATAAATTCACTTGGTGACTTTAAGTTTCTTTATATCTAACTATTTAATTAGAGTACACATAAGTCATTTTAAAGTTTTTGAAATTAAGATTTATGCCATCTTATTATTATAAAGAGAAGGTTGTTCTTTTCATTTGGTAATATAGAATAACCATTTTCTCTCTTTTAATTCTCTCTTTGTGTTCTTGGTTTATTTGTATGTTCATTTTTTGTAATAGAAGAAAAGTGTGACATATCTCACATATAGTATGGACAGACATACACAATGAACAAGACCATAGTAATGTTTTTTTAAACGTATAACCATCATAACTTGAAGATGGTTAAGAATTTTCTAGTTGTACCATAGTGAAGTATCTCAAAATTGATATACATTATAGCTTGAACATGAGTTAAACACTTGTTAGTTGTATTCAATATAGTTGCAATAGATCCATTTTCACCTTCATTTCTAAGATATTTGTTAGAGGAAGTTTGTGGTCCACATTAGGCATAATAATAATTTGACATGATCATGGTTAGTTGCATTAATGTAATAACCACTTAGAAGTTTATTTGTATAACCAAGGTGATTTTAATTCCTAGGTGATGGATTCTACATGATGTTGATATACTATGCATAGAAATCAATAATGTGATGTCTCATATGGTGTAAAAGATGTGTTGGGGAATATTTTAGGGGGTCATAAGAGAAAATGTAAGAAGGGTAAGGGAGATGGCACAAGGAAATATTCCATGTAACACTTGGTGTAGATGCGTCCCACCCTTTGAAAATCTCAAAGGACCATGGATTATATGAATAATTGTATTCATATGCCTCTCGTGTGATAATTTCATTAACATAACAATGTTTTGATTTATCTCTCTAAATTTCTCCCTTTTCAAGCGATGTTATAATATAGGCACCATCATGCCAACATTTGGTGTTAAATATATGTGCATAAGAGCTTGTTAGCATGAGCATACGAGAACAAGCTAAGTGAGACATGACATAATAGTGCATGAGATTTGAACACTGGAGATGGAGAGGATGTTGCCATGATTTGCCATGTGAAAGAAAATATGACATGCTATTGATGCATGAAGTATTTCTCAAAGTAGTATAAATCTCTAGATAGTTGTGAGATTATGTGAGTTTTGTGAAATAATGCGTACTTCATGAGCTTTGGTCATGAAGATAATCCTAAAAGTTACGAGACATGGAACATAGTGTGGAGTGTTATGCGAGTGTATGGACGATATATTAGTTAGAAGTCATTGTCACTCTATGGGCTAAGTGAAATATACATTTTTCCATAAGATGATGGGACCTTTGGGAAAGCAACAAACATGAGAAACATTGTTTAAATTAGTAGTGGAGTATTGGAGCTTGTTGTTATAAGTTTGTATTTGTGAATCACTATAGCATTGCTTTGTTAGTGAAAGATACCATGATTGATAGGTTGTGTAGTGCAATGGAAGAGTGAGTCCCGATAACAAAGAAGAATTGGAGAGTTGCAACATGATGTGGCCGCTAGACAACAACAGATTGAATGTTGCACTCTAATAAGAATAAATGTAACAACAATTACTAGTAGCAGAAAAGTAGCAAGGAGTGACATAGGTTTTGGCATGCATGTTGAGGATGAGTGTGCCACAAAGAATGCCCCTTTGAAGAGGACATAAGAAAAACATATATTAAAGAAAAAATAATAAAATTCAATTTTTAATTCTTGCGCCATTGATATTCCTTGGTTACATGGGTTGAAAGCACTAAAACAATAGCCCATATTAATTTTTGCATGTGATGTGTTTATTTAATAGTATGGTTGGTATTCCTCTGATAACTAGTTTAGACAAAGTCAAACTTTGATTTCATCACTAGAATTGTAAAGAGGATTACTTTATGCATATTGAAGATGATTTTTTTTACTAACATGTTTTCTTAAGAGTATCAGTTGTTATTTTCTACATAACTAGTTCATACAACGTCAAACGTTGATGTCATTTGTGGTGTTGTAAAGTGGTCGAGAAAGGGTTGATGTAGATGAGGTTTGGTTGCATGGCAACATAAGTTCCTTTCTATGAAGGTGCAAAGTGAGGGATATGAGTTGAGAAGATAAAAGAAAATAAAGATGGATTTATACACCCAGAGGAAATCAAGAGAAGACATACATGAAATGAGAAATATGTTGTGCAAGGTAGTTTTGAAGATCTATTTTAATAGCACCAAGGAAAGGGGAGAAGGCATAGGAGGAACTAATCATAGAGTAAGCAATAAAGTGAGAGAAACACAAGAAGACGATATTGGTTTGAACAACACACAAGCGGTGTGCATAGAATTCTAGATATTTTTACTTCAAAAAGGTAGTGTAGAAGAGATGTCATCCCTAGCCCACGTCGAATAATGGAGGAGACGAAGAGAATGTTGGAACCTAGTGGTTTATGATAAATGGTGAAGGTATGGATGTACACAAAAGTGACTTTTTATTTAGTGAATATGTTAAAAATGATTGGAGATGACTTCTGTGAGGGAAAAGATACTTTAGCATTAGTAGGTCTATTACAACACATGAGACTAAAGAAGTCTTTTAGATCCATAGAAGTAGTTGAAAAATCAAGTTGGTATAATCCCCTCTTTGAACCACCCCTCACGCGTGTACTATTGATAGAAGGAGAGAGTTCAATAGAGTTAAAATTGAGTGTTATAATGCAATAGATAATAGAAGAAACAATACCAAGTAAAGGGAACACGATAGTAAAAAAATTGAATTTCTCAATGTCATGAACCATAAGCGACATTACACTAAGGATTTATATGTTCCAGGGACTAGGGAAGGATGATGTGGAACAACATAATTTTATATGTGATTCCATATGGACAATGAATAAGGTCATATATGATGTAGTGAATATTATGAAATTGGAGACCACATTTATAGACCACACACTTTAATTGTATATAAAGTATAAGTCCAATACCACTCCAAACCAAACAAGGACCTTTGATATGATAAGGAGGGATGTAATTAAAGAGTTTTATAAACCTAATTAGAACAACAGAGATCAAGGAGATCAAGTATAAAGTTGGAGAAACTATCTAAGACTATGACAAAAGGTTTAAAGATTTGCTAGGCAAGTTAAGTGTTAGGATACAAGAATTATAACATAGGGATTGATTCATTATCTATTGTTTCCCCACATCCACATTATCCTCACATAGAAAAGAAAATCCACCTAGAAAGAGGAATAGGAAATCATGTAATTACTTGTTATAGGTGTGGAGTGGAAGGCCACAAAGCCTCGGAATGGCTAGAGAAACAGGGTTTTAATAAAAGAGGTGATGCTAAAACACAAATGACAGTGGTTGATGAAGCATCGATAATGGGATACAATGTCACTATACTTCAACAAGATCAACTTGAAAATATGATGTTTCAGAGAGTCTTGTTGAGATCGGAACAGAAGTTAACAGAGGAGCCTGAACAGAGGAAAAGAGTGTTTAAGACCAAATGTAAAGTCCAAGGAAAATGTTGTAACTTATTCATTGATGGAGGAAGCACTAAAAACTTGGTTTCCACCAAAGTCAAGAGGAAATTAAATTTGAAATGTGAACCACATCCTAACCTTTCTAGAGTTTCATGGTTGCAAAAAGGGCAGCAGGTAATAGTGACTGAGCAATGTTTATTAAGTTTTTAGATTGGGAATTTGAAAGAGAAAGTGCTATGCGATGTGGTAGAGATGGATGTGTGCCACATTTTTCTTGGAATACCTTAGATGTTTGATTGGAAAGTGTTTCAAGATGTTAGGGAAAATTCTTACGAATTTGTGAAAAATGGACAACATTATAATTTGATTATGGTGCATGAGGATCATGGGACTAATAGTGATAGTTGCAGCAAGGATGTGTATAGTTGTAACAACCACAATATGTTGTGTTCTGCCAAGGAGTTCCAGAAGGAGAAAAAGTAGAATGGAAATTTTTTACCTATATTTCCAAAGAAGGTTCAAGAGGATGAAAAGGGAATTCTTGTACCCGCAGAGATCCAACACGTGTTGGAATATTTTAAAGAAATTGTTGCAGAAGAATTACCCACAGGGTTACCTTCATTGCAGAGTATATCACACCAAATTGATTTGATTCCAGGATCAATTTTACCAAATAAATAACCTTATCGAATGAATTTGTTAGAAAGTGAAGAAATGAATCGACAAGTGTAGGAATTTCAAGAATTTTTTTATCCCTTGTGTTGTACCAGCAGTATTGACACCTAAGAAAACACGGGAGTGGCGAATGTGTACTGATTCACATGCCATAAACAAGATCACCATCAAATACTGATTTCTATTACCCAGAATTGATGACCTTATGGATTGCTTGAGTGGTGCAGAGTAATTTACCAAAATTGATCTAAAAAGTGATTATCACCATATTCATATCAGAGAAGGTGATGAATGGAAGAGTGCATTTAAGATGAAGGATGGACTGTTTGAATGGTTAGTGATGCCATTCGAATTAACTAATGTGCCCAGCACATTCATGATATTGACGAACGAAGTATTGAAACCTTTTTGGGTAAATTCATGGTTGTATATTTGGATGATATACTGATCTTTAGTAGAAGTAAGGCAGAACATGTTGAGCACGTGGGAGAAATATTGCAACGTTTGAAAGAGGAGAAGTTACTCATAAACCTTAAGAAATGTACATTTATGTATCAATAGTTGGTGTATCTGGGTTTTGTAATTTAAAAAGAAGGACTGAAAATGGATCCTGAGAAAGTGAAGGCTATTCTCAAATGGCCAACACCTCGATGCACATTTGATGTGAGGATTTTCCATGGATTGGAAGACATCTACCAGAAATTCATTTGAAATTTTAGTCAAATATGTGTGCCTCTTACATGGTGTATGAAGAAGGGCATGTTTCAGTGGACTGCAGTGGTAGAGAAGTCATTTGAGGAGTTGAAGAAAAGAGTAACAACGCATCCCGTGTTGGCATTACCAAACTTTAGCAAGGTGTTCTAGGTTTATTGTGATGCGAGTGGAGCAACAATTGGAGCAGTTTTGCGTTAAGAAGGCAAGCCCATTTAGTGAGAAGTTGAATGAGTCCAAGAAGAAATACTATGTTTATGATCAATAGTTTTATGCTATTGTGCATCCTTTGAAGAAATGGCGACATTAATTACTGTCGAAGGAGAGTTTTTCTTGTTCACGGATCACAAAGCTTTGCAGTGCATTAATAGCTAAGGTAAGTTGAATCAAAAGCATACTAAGTGGGTTGAATTCTTTCAAATTTATTCCTTTGTGATGAAACATAGGTCAAGAAGGTCTAATAAGGTAGTTGATGTGTTGATTCGGAGGACAGCGTTACTCAATACCATGTCCATAGAAGTGGTAAATTTAAATTGTATGAAAGAATTGCATGAAGGAGATGTAGATTTATCATAATCTTGGAAGGCATGTAAAGATCCTTGGAGTCTAGGTCGCACACCATATTTGGATTATCATATACAAGAATATTTTTTATTCAAAAACTAGTAGTTGTCTATTTCGAGAAGTTCCATACGGCTGAACCTCATTAAATAATTGCATAGTGGTAGTTTAGGAGGGAATTTTGGATTGGATAAGACCACAACATTGGTAAAGGAGAGGTACTTTTGTCCCAACATTAACAAAGATGTTTGAAATTTTGTTGAAGGCTGTAGGATTTGTCAACTCACCAAAGGTAAAATTCAAAACACAGAATTCTATACTCCATTGCTAGTACCTGAACGACCATGGGAAGACATAGGTATGGATTTTGTCTTAGGATTACATATGACACAAACAAAACATGATTCAACAATGGTAATTGTGGATATATTTTTGAAAATGGCACACTTCATAGCATGCAAGAAGACTAGTGATGCTAGTGAGGTAGCTTCATTATTTTTCAAAGAGGTGGTCAGATTGCATGGATTACCATGAAGTATTACTTTAGATCATGATACAATATTTCTTGGGAATTTTTGGAGGACACTCGGGAAGAAATTAGGCTCATATCTACTATAATTTGGCATATCATCCTTAGACAAATGGATAAACCGAAGTAGTAACTGAGAATTTTTTGAGGATTTTAATCCTAGTCGATGGGATTTGGCATTGGCCCAAGTTGAGTTGGCATATAATGATTCAGTGAAGAGATCTATAGGAAATATTCCATTTCATATTGTCTATGGAAGATTTCCAAAAGGGGGGTGTTGGAGTCATTTTCCAACTACAGATCATTTATTTGGGCTTAACAACCTAATTTACCACTTATCCTAAGTATTTTGACTCAAATATGTGCTTACAACATCAGCATATCATAAGTTTCAATCAACTAAGCCTCCTCCTTCATTCAGGGAGCCAATTGGGTCATCAATTTTAGATAACTGGGCCTCCTCCTTCATTCGGGGAGCCAAATGGGGTGATTTGCATGATTAAAGTGCCCTACTCAGTCCAAATCGGATCATTTATTGCTAAATTTAGTTAACTGAAGTTAGAAAGGATCCCTCCCACGAGATTTGACCGAATTTCACCTAGAAATCAGTTAACCGAAGTGAGAAAGGCGCCCTCTCCTATTTTTGGGAATTCAATTGAGTTTCAGACTTAGTTAGACTCGGTTTGAAAGTTTCAGAGTCTCTTAGAGTCAATTACATTGCATTTAATTGGTTAACTGATGTGTCGAGTGGTGTTAACTGACCAGTAAACCACTCTCATGCATTCAATTTGAATGACCTCTCTAGAATTCGAATTGTTTGGCTATTCAAGCCATTATTTTGGAATTCCAATCATCTTCTGAGTTAATGATAATGCATGACCGTTGCAAACCTTTTGCACCAGTGTTTTGACACACAATTTGCTGTAAAGATCTACATGCATCTCTTGTAACTGTTGTTCTTGTTTTCTAGATATTTTGTTCTTGAATTTTACATGGTATCAGAGCCCTTAGTAGGAGAAGGAAAGTCTTCTACATAGTTTTACAAGGATCACAGATGATGCTTGAGCAAGATTGCTCAAAAAATTTCCAACACTGCACCAGAAGTGGAAATTTTTCCACATAAATCCTAGATAATTGTGCATCTGGTTTATCACGCTTGCTTGATAGGCTACGCTAGGAGTGATGCAACTTCAAAAGTGTAGGTTGTTGACCTAAAATTGTTTTCTTTTTACTACAAGTGTCTCAAAATCCTCCTATTGCATTCGCATAGCTCAAAATGGACTCTTCTTCAAACAATAATCTTACTCCTTTCAATTATCAACAATGGAAGGAAGATGCAGAGATCATAATGCACTCCAAGGGACTCTACAGAGTCACTATGGGAACAGAACCAGGGCCTACTGCAGCTATAGAGAAGTCTAAGTACCTGAATAATCTTGATGAAGCTTATGGTTTCTTATATCTCAGTATTTAGAAAGACCTTCTCTTCCATATTAATGGATTTAAGACTCCAAAATAAGTATGGGAACAACTTGCCACACTCTTCGGAAAGCATGATGAAATGATGGCTTATTAGTTGGAGAATGAACTAATTTCCCTCAATCCTGAAAATTTCGAAACCATTTATAATGATTTTTTCACCAAGTTCAAGCATTTGGTGCTTCATTTGAAGCAATGTGGTGTAGAGAGGAAGGATGATCATTTGATTCTTTCAATCCTTTCAAAAATAGGAGTAGATTATTCATTTTTTGTCCCTACCTTTCATTCGGGAAAAATTACTATTATGAATTGGAAGATGCCATCCTTGAATGCATTCATTGAGTCCTTAACCAAAGAGCATGGCAAGCTTGTTCAGATGGGGTCCATGAGATCCTCCAAAGATCAATCCCTATTTGTTGGAGGAACCAAGGCTATGAATGATAAAGGAAAGCAAAAGTAGAAGGAGAAGACCAATTTTGATCATCCGAAGCAAAAGGAGAAGACCAAGCAGTTAGATGAGCCCTCAGGCTCAAGAAAAGACAATCAAAAGGGAAATGAGAAGACAAAGTGTTCTTACTGTGGAAGGGGCTTTCATCTTGAAATATCATGCATGAAGAATACTATTGATCAGATGTACCTTCTCTTGGATAAGAACAATCTCACTCTTCTAGATGGCACAAGGAAGAAGAACAATGGAGACCGGAATGATCATCTAGAAAGAGGTCATGCACTCATGGAAAGTGTTTCGAATTCAACATATCTTCTCATAGATTCAGGAGCTTTGAATCACATGGTTGCAAGCAAAGAGTCTTTCTCACCATTGGACTACGGAAGCTGCATATCCATCCACATGGGAGATGATTCACAAATTTCATCGAAAGGCAAAGGTACAATTCACTTAGAACATGGAATTTTTCAAAATGTTCTATATGTACCTTCTCTAGCTTCGAACCTGCTTCTTGTGTATCAAATGAAACATACTGGTTTTCCCAAGAAGGTTGTATTCATCCCTAATGATGTTGAAATTTCTGAAATTACCACTGGAATGCTCATTGCAACACGCAAGGAAAATCATGTTGCAAAAACATATGAGTTTTCCCATTTTTATCTATATTCAAAGCCAAGTTCCATTATGACTCATGGAAATGAGGTTATTGGGATATGGAATGAAAGGTTTGGAAACTTAATCACAAATATTTGTAGCTGCTACAAAATAATTCCATGGTTGAAGTCCTTCCGAACATTAAATCCTCCAAAGGAATATGCAAAGGTTGTATTATTTCCAAGCATCCTAAGCACAAGTTCAATCAAGGAAAAGCTAGCAGGGATTCTTATATTTTGGGGCTGATTAACAGTGATATCAGTGCTCCATTACCAAATCCCTCCATGAATGGATCAAGGTATGTTCTCACATTAATTGTTGACTTTACCAAGTTCACATGGGTCTACTTTCTCAAAAACAAATCTAAAGTGTTTGAAAGGTTCAAGAATTTTAAGGCTTATGTTGAGATTGCCACTGGGAGCAAGATAAAATATCTTAGATATGATAATGGTGGAGAATATATAAAAACAAAGCTGATGCAACTTTGTTCGTACAATGGAATCCAAATCCAGCACACATTCCCTTACACACTTCAGCAAAATGGTGTAGCGAAGAGGAAAAATCGAGCATTGAAAGAGATGGCTACTTGTATGCTTGAGTCGAAAGGTTTGGCTTCAAATATTTGGGATGATGCCATGAATTCTGCTACATACATTCAGAAAATAGTACCACAATCATCCATCAAAGGTAAAATTCCTTTCAAATCCTACACTGGTCACAAGCTTGGTGTGTCACATCTTAGGGTTTTCAGGTCCACTGCATGTGCTAGAATTCCGCTTGCAAGAGAAGATATTTGGAACCAAAAAGTACTAAGTGCATCCTCAGTGTATATGCTGAAGAATACAAAGGATACAAACTCATGTATATCATATTCGAAAGAATATTCATCGAGAGAAGTGTCCAATTTGAAGAACTGCTTCATGATCCACAACTAGTGGAGGAAGAAACTGCCAAATTGCTTCCTCTTCCGGAAGAAGATTCAGGAGATGATACTGAAATTTTATGTTCTAATATTTCTAATATTATGTATGATATTAATGAACATGAAGAATCAGGTTCATATTCAAATCCAGATGATCCCCCTTAATTTCCAAAGTGGGTAGAAAAGACTCTCACGTATGTCGGTTCCGCCATTGGAAATCCTGTCGATCAAAGAAGAACCTAAGCAGACTTTTAAAGAGCAGGTATGGCTCTTTCATATGCTGATCCATTTCTGTTTGAAATTTTTTTTTGATGGTTGGTTCAGATCGAAAATCATACTAACATGCCCACCATGATCCCAGATGGAAAACCGCCATGGATGAAGAGTACAATTCTCTTCAGAAAAATGCATAATGGGAGCTAGTTTCACTTCCACCTGGGAGGAAATTGGTTCAATGCAAATGGGTATACAGAACCAAGGTTTTTGCTGATGGTTCAACCTGCAAATACAAATAAATTTTGGTGGAAAAAGGTTTCTCACAATTCCAAGGTGTGGACTGCACAGAAACTTTTGCACCGGTTGCAAAAATGGACTCAATCCGATTAGTTTTGGCAATTTTCGCATCCAAGCACTAGGACGTGCACCACATGGATCTGAAGAGTGCCTTTCTTCATGGGGATATTTAGGAAGAGATCTACATGAAACAGTACTAATTTTACATATCATATCCAACACTTGTTTGCAAATTAAGAAAATCTTTGTATGGTTTAAAACAATCCCCAAGAGCATGGTATGCAAAGATGGATTCCTTTCTTCTGTCGCAAAACTTTGCGAGATGCAAATCAGATACGACTGTATATATACAACAAAATTAAGGTAATTTTTTCATCATTGTACTTTATTTTTATGACTTATTGATGACAGGAATAATTCTTGCTTTGATCGGCACAATAAAAACCACTTTACACCAAGCATTTGATATGAGTGATTTAGGCCTGCTGAAGCAGTTTCTTGGTCTCGAAATCACTCAAAATTTTGATGGGATCATGATTTCTCAATAAAAATACGAATTGGACCTAATAAATAATTTCAATATGGCATAATGTAAAGCTGCACCATTCCCATTCCTCTCGGGAATTAGTCTTGAGGATGGTGATTCTACACCTTTGGTGTATTCTACACTCTACCGGCAACTGATTGGAATTATTTTGTATCAATCACACTGTAGGCCTGATATTTATTATGTCGTGAGTGATGTGTAAAGGTACATGCATCAGCCCCATGAGATTCACTAGAATGCATCCAAAAGGATCTTGCATTATGTGCAAGGTATGAGAAATTTTGGCATTCACTATGCTGCAGATTCTGATCTTGACTTGGTTGGATTCACTGATTCAAATTGGGAAGGTGATAGCATTGATCGAAATTCCACATCCGGATATGTTTTCATGATTGGTACAGGGCCTATTTTATGGTCAAGCAAAAAGTAGGCTGCCATTTTCTTATCTTCATCATAGGTAGAGTATCGAAGAGCAGTCAATGCTTGCATTCAGGCAGTTTGGTTGCAGGGTATTCTAGTTGAGTTTGATATTGGTAGCACCACTTCTACTATTATTTTTTGTGACAATCAGAGTGCTATCAAGATATCAATATATTCGTTTTGAGAGACAGAGGACCAAGCATATCGATATCCGCATGCACTACATCTGAGAGTTCGTGCATGACAAAACTATTGTACTACAATATTTCCCTACAGAAGAGAAATTTACAGACATCTTCACCAAGAGCTTCACTGAGAAGAAGTTCTCTTTCCTCCATTCACTATTGGGGGTGATTTATACTATGGTGAGGAAAGATTAGCTCCTTCAGTGTTCACTTTGAGGGGGGTTTTTCTTTCCCACTTGGTTTTTCCCTCTTTCCTCACTTAGATTTTCTGAGCATTTTTTGGATTATTTCTATACTGGGTTACCTATGGCCTTTGTTGTCAGGGCCCTTTTGTTATTTTATTATACTCATCCACATGAGATTAGATTAATAGGGGGTGTTGTATTCATTTTCCAACTACACATCATTTATTTGGGCTTAACAGCCTAATTTACCACTTATCCTAAGTATTTTGACTCAAATATGTGCTTACATCATCAGCATATTATCAGTTTCAGTCAACTGGGCCTCCTCCTTCATTTCGGGAGACAACTGTGTCATCAATTTCAGTTAATTGGGCCTCCTCCTTCATTCGGGGAGCCAAATGAGTCGATTTGCATGATTAAAGTGCCATACTTAGTCCAATTGGGAGCATTTATTACTAAATTCAGTTAACCAAAGTCAGAAATGCGCCCTCCCACTAGATTTGACCTAATTTCACCTACAAATTAGTTAACTATTTTCAGAAAGGAGTCCTCACCTATTTTGGGCATTCGGTTGAGTTTTAGACTTAGATAGACTCAGTTTGACAATTTCAGAGTCTCTTAGAGTCAATTACATTGCATTTAATTGGTTAATTGATGTGCCGAGTGGTTTTAACTGACCAGTAAGCCACTCTCATGCATTCAATTTGAACAACCTCTCTAGTATTTGAATTGTTTGGATATTCAAGCCATTATTTTTGCATTGTAATCATCTTCTGAGTTAATGATAATGCATGACTGTTGCAAACCTTTTGCACTAGTGTTTTGACATGCAATTTGTTGTAAAGATCCGCATGCATGTCTTGTAACTATTGTTCTTGTTTTCTAGATCTGTTGTGCTTGAATTTTACAAATATACTCCCTACTACAAACTACCTCTAAAAATAAAATAAAAATGGAATATCAGGACAGGTTCAAAACCAAAGATGACAATTATTGGAGACTATTGGAACTTAGAGACTATCTCCCAAGTTTTTATCAACTTAAGGAGTATGAATATGTATTCCCAAAAATATTTGACAAAATGAAAAGCATTGTAGGGCCCATATGAGAAAGGAAGATTGAGCTAAAACTTGACTCTAAACCTATAAGTAAATGATCATATTGAATTTGTAGTATAAGGAGAAACTCAAGTAGGAATTGGATAGAATGGCCACTATAGGTATAATTTTTTCCCATGGAAGAATTGGACTAGATTAGTGCTATGTCATGATTCATAACAAGAAGATAGGAGAAACAAAGATATGTGTGGATATCATATCTATTAAATTTTCAGAATTTACTTCAATCTGATCTAGGATCTTAACTGAGAGAACAACATGTACAACAAATCTACAGCATCTCAATCATGGACACAATAATGCAAGCACACAAGAGACACAGAGTTTATTTGGGGAAAACCATAAAGGTGAAAAACCCCAATGACTTCCTCAGAGATAGATAGAGCAATGATATAACCAGAATACAAGAGATAGTCTTCTCCTAACAGCAGAGCCTCATCCTCCACAAGTGTGCCACTCTCCCAAGTGTGAGTGAGAGAATAGAATGTGTAAAATGAGAGAGACGCACTCTCTATTTATACACTAACTTGACTTGACCTTTACTCAACTAGTTCGGCCTCAACTTAACAACTTAACATAATGCTGACTAGGCTGACCCCCACTAGGGTGGTCTAATAACCCTTTGACCCACATGACTTATACAGGGCCGACCCCAACAAGGTGGTCTAATAACCCATCAAGTATAAGTTACGACACTTACAATATAAATGACGACACTTCCGTATAGAGGAATAATAACATCTCTATAGGAATACAACATACATATATGTGAAATACATTCCAAAGTTACATATACATCAACACTCCCTCTTAACTAGGAAGGTATTTCTCGACACAGGTCTTCTAGCACAAGTCTTCTTCTCTGGATCATCGTCACTGTATAATCGTCATCGAGTCATCATCATCGTCACTGCTGTTGCTATCTCAATCAATCTCTGAATCTAATCATCATAGGAAGTTCTACAGAGCCAGCCCTTTTTCATACTGGATGTAGGCCCACCACCTGCAGGTCTTCATCATCTGTGCGAACGGTCTGATAGAGGTGGCCTCTCAGGACTAATTTTATGTGCGGATGCAATACCGGAAAGAGTATCCCAGGAACATTTATGTGCCTAAGCACGACCGTCAAGATCTCCCAGGACTGATTACATGCATCTCATCCACAATACCTTTAAAGAGAATCCCAAGAACATTTATGTGCTGCAGCACGATCGGCAAGATCTCTAAAGAGCATCCCAGGACTTATTACAAGCACACAGCTCAACCTCTCGAATCTCTGGGACTAATTACATGTGGATAGACAAAAACCTTTAAAGAGCATCCCAGGAACATTTATGTGCCGCAGCACGACCGACAAGATCTCTAAAGAGCATCCCAGGACTAATTACGAGCACACAGCTCAACCTCTCGGATCTGCAGGACTGATTACATGTCTCCATAGTAATACCTCATCCCAGGACTGATTACGAGCACACATCTCAACCTATCGGATATATGAGGACTGATTACATACTACATAGCAATACCGGAAAGAGTATCCCAAGAACATTTATGTGCCGCAGCACGACCGGCAAGATCTCCCAAGACTGATTACATGTTATTTCCACAACCTGCCACATATCATCTCTAACCTCCAAGTATCAACCTGATACTCATGATCCAACGGATCATCATCGCACAAAGCATCATCCTGATGCTCATGATAACACTGATCATCATCACTGTACCATCCTGATACATATCATCTGGAGCAACACCCTGAATCTCATCATCATGATCATCCTGATCATACAATGCATCCACCTGATGCATACCAAGTATCTACCTGATACATATCATCATACATGATCCACCTGATCATACAGTGTATCCACCTGATACAAATACAAATACATGATACATATCAACATACATGATCTACATGATCATACAATGTATCCACCTGATACATATACAGATACATGGTCCAAGCATCCAAGATGATGCATATACAAAATACATACAAATGATCCAAATGATCATTTCCAGCATCAAACATGATGCGTACATACATATAAATGATCCAACTGATCATATCCAGCATCCAACATGATGTGTACATACATATAAATGATCCAACTGATCATATCCAGCATCCAACATGATGCATATACAGAGCAGTAACTGGAGCATCGTCCTGATGCTCATCATCCATGATCCTCCTGATCATCATAGCATTGTCCTCTTCAGATCATCTCATTGTCCACGAAGCACAGCCCATATGCACATCATCTAGCACTTACACCACCGACATGGGAGAACACATCTACCACCATTCGGGGAAGGCTCCAGCCCTTACTTTTTCACCATGGGAGAACACATCTACCACCATGTGAAAAATGGCTCAACAATTACATCATGACCAAGGGAGAACACATCAACCATCTCAGGAAAGCTCATGTGCATCTCCATCTTCCGGACTCATCACTTCCCTTTGGAAGGAACCTTGATCTGAAGTGCACCAAGCCTCTCTCTAAAGTACTCAAACTGTACTCTGGCCAACAGCTTGGTCAATACATCTACAACATGCTCATACGTCACAACATACTCTGCTTCTGCTGTACTCAGTTCTACGTAGGACTGCTTCCTGCTAAACCAAGAGATCACGCCTGATCCCTATCTGTAGCACTGCCTGCCCAATCTAAATCAACATAACCCTATAGGTTAAACTTTTGATTCGCATCATACTTGAGCCCATAATCAACTGTACCCTTCAGGTACCTCAGAATATGCTATACAACAACTAGGTGAACACTCCTTGGATCCATTAGGAACTGGCTCAATGTGTTCACCACAAAGCAAATATCTGGTCTCGTGTTTGTCAGGTACATAAAGGACCCAATCATCTGACGATACATAGTGATATCAACCGGCTCAGATGAAGCATCACAAAGAAGATTCAGATTTGATGCCATAGGTGTGTCCATGGCCTTACAATCCATCATCCTGAACATCTTTAGGATCTCTACTGCATACTTCCCTTGTCCAAGGAAGATTCCATCTGCACTCTGCCACACCTCCATGCCAAAAAAAAAAAAATGCATCATCCCCAAGTTCTTCATCTCGAACTCGGTAGCAAGCTTCCGCTGTGTGTCGGCAATCAATCTGTCATCTCTTGTTACAAACAGGTCATCCACATACAGGAGTAGAATCACAGGATTCCCTTCCTCAACCTTGTAGTAAAGATTGGAATCCGCTTCACTCTTCGTAAAGCCCAAACTGTATAGAAAGATGTCTATCCTACCAAGTTCTGCACACATATATGACTACACCATTCAAGAAGGTTGTCTTGAAATCCATCTGGTGTATCTTCTATTTCATCACTTTTATATTTCTCTATGCTGCCATCTGCAGCATGCTTGATCTGATAGTTCCATTTGGAAGTCACAACAAACTTCCCTTCAGCTCTTGGTACCGCATCCCAAACATCGTTCTTCATGATCGACGGATCATGGCATTCTTTTCGTATCTTGGGAACTTCAATATCTTCAATAGATAATTTTGTTGCTTGAACAAATGTTGTAGTCCTTCTTTTGTAGGTGAAGGTATATGGTCTTTTCTACAAAACAAGTTAAATTGCATGATTAGAAACATCTCATAATTTTCAGACAAATTCTTACACATAAAGAAATATGTCATACAGTCATGCAATTATCTTAGCCAATGCTTCAATACAACATTTATCCATGTTCCACAACTTTCTAGATGCCTTCCAGTCTCTACCAGAACATTGTTAAGAGTTTGCACTACTCCCAACATGTCAGCAAAGAGGTTTCATTCTAGATAAGTAGCACTGGAATGTTGTACAGGGCCATAGGCCACTTACCCATGACATGCATATTAGTAGTATACTATTCATTAATGCAATCATTCTAATATGCACAATACATATCCTAAGTCTAGGAACATGAGCATATACATCATTGAACAATTTCATTTAAACAAACAAATATGCAAGAAATGATAATTAAAAATATTTATCTTTGTTTGGTTGTTGGGTGGACTCCCTCTAAATCTTTGCAACTCCATTTTGATGTGGATTGTGAGAAGTGGTCAACTCCCTCTGAATATCTGCATCCTTGCAGAAACTACTGAAGTGTGCTCCTTTGCTTTCTTGCAGGAACAACTGGAGTGTGCTCCCTCTTGATCTTTGCTTCCTGGATTACCTGTCCTTGAACTTATATCCATCCTTAACCACTATGCATGTTTATTAGTGTCATCATTGTGTTATCCTTGAGGTCTCATACATAATCACACATTTATTAGTATAATCTTAATACTGTCTGACCTCAATTGGATTCTCTGAAAGCGAGTTATGCCAAGTGTCGCAACAAGACCTGTTTATGGGATAATATAGGAGAGCGAACTTGTACGGAGTGCCACGTGTCATTGTTTCAACTTCGGCCTCTGAAATTTTTTCCTAAGATAGTGCAGTTTGTGTACTACCTGTCACTTTTTACGAATTTCATTTGGAGCTTCCTAGCCCAAGTTATGACGTTTTTCCCAAGGTCACCTGATTTTGACTCAGATTTGGAAGAGGCAGAAACCCTATAGTACAGCTCATAAATCACAAAGTACAACGAATTAGAGGTTTTCCTTTGGACACAAGGTACATGGGGATCCGATCGTCGACTTGTAAAAGTTTTAGATCCGAAAACTTTGCCAAAATGGATTTATAGTGAAAGTGCTATGATGACTGGTTTTTGCTATATCAAGCCCTAGCATCGTAATTGCAACAAGTGTCATACATGCCATATCATGCCTTCTTTCAGGCTAGCTCTGATACCATGTTAAATTTTCAGAATTTACTTCAATCTGATCTAGGATCTTAATTGAGAGAACAACATGTACAGCAAATCTATAGCATATCAATCATGGACACAATAATGCAAGCACACAAGAGACACAGAGTTTACTTGGAGAAAACCATAAAGGTGAAAAACCCCAATGACTTCCTCAAAGATAGATAGAGCAATGATACAACCAGAATGCAAGAGATAGTCTTCTCCTAGCAGTAGAGCCTCCTCCTCCACAAGTGTGCCACTCTCCCAAGTGTGAGTGAGAGAATAGAATGTGTAAAATGAGAGAGACACACTCTCTATTTATACACTAACTTGACTTGACCTTTACTCAACTAGGTCGGCCTCAACTTAACAACTTAACATAATGTTGACTGGACCGACCCCCACTAGGGTGGTCTAATAACCCTTTGACCCACATGGTCGACCCCCAATAGGGTGGTCTAATAACCCTTTGATCCACATGACTTATACAGGGCCGACCCCAACAAGGTGGTCTAATAACCCATCAAGTATAAGTTACGACACTTACAATATAAATGACAACACTTCCGTATAGAGGAATAATAACATCTCTATAGGAATACAACATACATATATGTGAAATACAATCCAAAGTTACATATACATCAACAATATCACTAAATGAAATGTGTTTCCATGACCCTTTCCCCACATTGTTTACCAGCAAGGTGTTGAAGAATGTGGGAGGGAGAGAGGTTTACTCAACTAATGAATTTTCAAGGTACCGTCATGTTAGAATTGTAGAAGAGGAAAAGACTAAGAAAACCTTTGCAACTAAATGGGGATCTTTTTCTTATAATGCAATGCCATTTGGATTGAAAAATGCACCTATTGTATTTTTGTGGTTGTTGCTATTAAAAAATTATACACATGTTTTTGGAGGTGTACTCTGATGATTGGATTGTATTCAACTTATTGAAGAATCGTTTACAAGTATTAAGATTGAAATTGGATACATGTTTAATTGAACCCAAAGAAATGTGCCTTTTGCACTCATTTTGAGGTGTTATTGGGACACATGTGAAAGGAAGGATTATTCGTGGATCAAGCCAAGATCGATATCATTGTGGATATGCCTCCCCTTAATTTGGTAAATATTATGCATACTACACTTGGGTATATTGGGTATTACCCGCAAGTTGTTAAGAAATTAGAGGCCAATATTATAGTAACTTCACTAGAGAATATATTGAAAGGAGATGTGAAGTTCATTTGGAATCAAGAGTGTTAGGAAGCATTCAATCTATTAAAAGAGATACTAGTGTTACTGCACCTATTCTAGTATTTCTTGACTGGGATCACTTTTCCCTATGCATGTTGATGCCTCATATATTTCCTTGTTAGAGTGCTTGTGTAGCCAAGAAAAGGTAACATAGGTCATCCTATTTCTTTTTTCCAGTAGAAAATTGTCAAATGTGGAATATAGATATAGAAAGAGAAGGCCTTGCAATGGTGTATGAGCTACAAAAATTCAAGCACTATTTATTGGGGAATGCATTCATTAATTTTCTAATGGCCACTCTACGCTGAAATAATTGGTTAAAAAGCCAATGTTGGGGTAAAGGATTTGTAGATGGTTTCTCTTGTTCCAAGAGTTTGACTTTGATGTGGTGGTTAGACCTAGGAAGCATAATGTAGGGCATGATCATTTATCGAGGTTGTAATCCAGGGAGAGTGAGGCAACATTGATGATGAACTTCCTTAATCATACTTATTTTGGGTGGAAGCAATTTCAGAGCAAATCAAAGAGATTGTGGAATTATTAGCAACTGGTAAGGCACCATATGACTATACATATGTGCAACGATGATAGTTAGTGACCAGTATGGAATATTATTTTCTTATTTCACGACATCTTTATAAGCTTCTTGCAAATGAAATATTGCATATATGTGTGTTTCAGCATGAAGATGCATCTCTCTTTGAATCACGTGAAGGGGTCATAGGAGGATACAATACAAGGAAAGAAACAACTAGGATGGTGTTTCACATAGGTTTGGTGTAACCTTCTTTACATCATGATGTTATGGAGAATTCTAGACAATGTGATGTTTACTAGCGTGTCAATAAATCCTTTAGAAGAGATGAGTTCCCCTTATTTCCTATAGTGGTGATTGAACCAATCAATAAGTGGGTAGTAGATTGTGTGGGTCCAATAAACCCATTTTCACAGAGGAATGATGCACACTATATTATCACTATGATGAAGTACCTAATGTTCTAGGTTGAATCTATGTTAATGAAGGATTGCATTGCATAGATTGCTTTGCATTTTATATTGGATAATATAATAACTTGGTTTGGTTCCCCAAGGGTATTAATGAATGATTAAGGTACATACTTCATTAATAATACAATTATATTTTTGAATCAATAATTCATCATTCATCATTAGAAAAGTACACCATATCATCCATATGTTAATGGAATAGTGACAAAGGTTTCATTAAGATTATGAAAAATGCAATGAAAAAGATTTGTGATGTGGATAAAGATGATTGAGATGAGCGTGTATTTGCAATTTTATAGACATACAAAACTAAAAGTAAGAGATTGACAAAGAACACTCCATTTTGGTTGGTATATGGGAAGGAAGCAATGATGCCCCTAGATTTTTTTGTCCCTAGTTTTCACATTGAAATTTCTACAATTATAATAGATGAGGAGTCTCTTAAGAGGAGGCTAGAGGATCTAATAGAGATAAAAGAAGTTCAATTCATTACAGGTTTCATTCAAATAAAGGAGAAACAAAAAGAAAAAGGTTTGGCATGATCTCAACATTATGCTAAGGTAATGGAACATGGATCACTTGTTTTTATTTATGCCATGATATTTTTGAAAAATACATGAAATTTGAGGATGAGGTGGATCAAACCCTTCTCGATCACGTACATTTAATAGGATAGTGAAATGGAGTTAACCAAGTTGGATGGCCAACCTATGAAGGTTTTGGTAAACAACAATAGACTGCATTGGGGGTAAAGTAAATGCTCAATTTAGATGACATGTGTACAATAATGGGAGTAGGAGATGATAGGATACGTAGCAGTTGAATAGTTTTTTATGATAGTGACAAGTTAGTTTGGATTGCAGTGATAAGTGTAATGATAGGTAGATATAAGGATTAGTTATTGATGATTGTCAGCCAAAGGTGAAAATAATGAAATGAATAAAGGTAATTTGATTTTGGGAAAAAGTATTGATTGGATGGTTTGGTTGATGTTGAGGAGGGACAATCAAAAAAAGAAATAATGGGGACAAGACAATGTTATAAATTGTGGAAAACTAAAAAAAATAATGAAAAAAAGAAAGGTAAGGAAGTAATAGTCACATTTGAAAACAACCACGGTGAGTATGACTTAACAAGATTATTTCAATAGCACAAGCTAAGGGTGCAGGAATGCCGCAAATCCATTGCTGTAATATTTATAAGTTTGAAGGTTAGTGTTGGAAAGGGTATTGTGTTGAAATTGCATTGCAATAGAGATTTGTTAAGAATTGTAGTGAAAGAGGATTTGTGTGGTGTTGGTGCCTGGAATAATCCTTGCGTCAACAGTAGGGATTCCCCCCAATGAAAATTCCCAATTAGACTATTCACTATTTGAAATGGGGAATCTGTATGGTTTATGGTACAGCTACCGTACGGTATGCTAATATAATGGGTTTATCAGTTATGACTCGATCCACCATTTAAGTTTTATTATTATGTATGCAAATTCAAAGTCCTAATTACAAATGTGTATGGTCCTACCTATGCATATTTGAAAGGTAGATAGAGGCCTCACAAGGTGATGCACAAGTTCATACCTATCATCTTACCATCCCTGTTTTACCAATCAACGAAGAATACCCTACCAGAATTCATAACTTTATTCAATATAATCCAACCTATCCTTGCAAGGAGTGAAATTAAATATAAAGTAATTACTGTAACTGCTTATTACAACTCCAGAAGTTAACTACTGAAATAAATGTATTCAAAGTTACAGAATAATATTAATACAAAGATAGCTTTGATATGGCATTCATTCATTCATTACTCATAAATACACAGAAAATTGCATTTCATATTCATAAAAAGTAAGATGACTCACAAACCATAAGAATAATCCAATAGAAGAGGAAATATCTTACATAATATTTATGAAAAAATGATAAATAATTCTACGCATTCATTCATATATTTCCATGCAATGCTCCATGTACGCCTTCACCCAGCAAAATTGTCTTTTCTCATTAGCAGAAAAATAGTTTTCTTATAAGATGATACTATTCCAATATTTCACAAGCCAAAATCCCTTTTTCTCATCTAATATCTCCTATTTATATTTACAAAATTTGTCTTGACATGACCTATCACTTCATAGTCCCTTCAACCCTTTGATTTTCCACAATTTTTTCCTTTTGTGGTTGCAACATAAATAGCTAAAATAAAAATAAAATTACAATATTACATCAGTTTGAAGGTGTGTTTGCTTGAATTTGGATGTAATCATTCCAAATAACACTCTCATAAGTTATTACATTTAGTTGATGAGGCTACAATAATTTGAAAGATACTTCATGAAAAGGTATATCTTTGACCATAGCATTTAGTCCCTTAGTTGTTGTGGTGTGACAATTTCCTAAGTAAAAAGTATTCATCATGGCTTCTGTGACTCGCTTCTTAATATCTTTTGCAGTGAGGACATCTATACTTTTTATGGAAGCGATATATTTGTTTTTAATAGTTCTCGGTTCCGCTAATCATTGCTCTTTTGGTACTAATTCTTCAATGGTGCCAAGAGAGGGTAGATGACATTTTTCAAAAGCCTTGCAAATACCTTGTTGAATATTATCACATTTAGTGATGGAATCATTCACTTCTTCCTATAAATTTTTCTCTTCCTTCTGACAATTATCTAAGAGCGCAAAACGGTAACTTGAGTTCAGCAGTGGACCT
This sequence comes from Larix kaempferi, assembly GCA_027924585.1. NCBI lineage: Eukaryota > Viridiplantae > Streptophyta > Pinopsida > Pinales > Pinaceae > Larix > Larix kaempferi. Next base: position 348,361 of record BSBM01001166.1, on the reverse strand, counting down.
TTTGGGAAGATTCAGAGGAATTTCTTTGGCCTTTTTTCTCCAAGCATTTATTTTTTTCATCTTGCCATAAAATTCTTTGATCTTTTTCTTGGTAGTTGCATCTTCTTTGGAGATTTTCTTCAGTCTTGTCACCATTGCTTGCAAATCATATGGTTTCTCAGTGAGCAATTGCTGAGACCTGAACAACTATTCTTGTAATATAGATGCATATTCATAGAATGGCATCAAATCCTTATTTGGGTTTTGAGCAGATTTCACCTGATCCATTATAGACTCCTTTTCTTTATTCATTTCTTCCACTTTAACTTTTAAATATCCCTTTGTAAGAGCTTCAACATGTTGATATAACTGAGTCTCATTTTCCTGTAATGCATTTGTTTGATCCTGAAGGTCAGTTTTCTCCCCTTCCATTATTATTATATGTACATTCAACGAGTATTTTTTATCTTCAAGACTCTGAACAGTTTGCAATATTTTATCTTTTTCCAACTCTAGAGCATCCCATTGTCTTCTCATTTCTATTCCCTCATTTCGATCTTGCACCAAATTGTCTTTTAGTTTAATCATTTTGTCTTTACTTATTTCCAAATATTCAATCAATTTGTCGATTTGATATTATTTGCACCTGCTTGCACACTAGCAATATTTACTAAAGCCATGAATTTTGGGTCTTTATTTGTGCCTTCCATCACTGTACTTTTATGTATGGTCATGATGTCTAGTTTTGTAGTGATCTTTAATATTTCTATGTTCTTTTCAGGATGGTCTTTCTCTTTGGATCAAAAACTATAGATTCAAGCTTGGTTACTAAGTGTTGCTTTGATGGTGTAAATGGTGTGAGTCCTAGCTCATCCAAAGGAAGATTACCTCCTGTAAGAGGTACCTCATTATTAGGATCACTACGATTATCTACCTCCATGTATTGCTTCCCACTCTCTTCATGCAAGTTTTGGGCTTCCATAGTTTTCTTGACTCGTTCTTCTTCTTCATTTTTGTTCTTCAATGCTTATGCTTCTAATCTCTTTTCCTCTTCTTCAGTAGTCATTTTGTCTACTTTTTCCTTATATGATTTTCTTCTTGCCTCTTTAGGTTTTTCTTCTTTTTGAATTTCTTCTTCTTTATTCTTAGCTAGCTGATTCTCCTCTTGCAACCTCTTTTCATTTCCTGCTTCCACAGCTTCTTCATTAGATTTCTTTCTTGCTACTGCTTCTAATTTTTCTTTCATTTTGATAGAACTTGCCTCTATTTTCTTACCGAATATCTTATTTAAATATGTGATATTATTTTCTATCATATACACCTCTTTGTCCTTCAAAAAACGATCGGTATACTCCAAATTGATATTGAATGATAAGCAATGCTTAGCCACCTTCTGTTGGCTGTCATTTCTAACAAAACTCTTCTCCCCGAAGTGATAAGCATCCAATTCTTTCACAAATTCCTCTGCTCCTTTGACTTGGTTGAATTTATAGGCCCCAACCACAAGTGGAAGTGGTGGATATGAGCCTTTCTTATGTTCATTCAAAAAGTGTCCGACACCATTGACAAATACTTTCCTCACTGCCTCCTTCAAGATGATGTAATCTATGACATATCTAGGCATCAATGAAGGGCTCTTCATGCCTCTGTACATACGTAGATATGTGCCTTCAAGAGTGAAGTAGTAGTCTCTGTTGACACAGTTCTATTGACATGGGTTCACTTCGCACTATCGTCAATAAAGACCAACCAAACACCCTTAAGCACTGGCCAGAAAGGTTTTATCCTCCCCAAAAACACCCACGAAGCGAGTGAAGCCTCACCCAAGATGGTTAAGGGGCCTGCAAGAACCAGGTTTCCGCAATGGGGAAAGGACATGCAACTACTTCAATTATATCGCAACATAAACCAAAGATTCACCATTCACATGTATTCATACATTCATCATTCACACATTAACCATGTATCTACTATTCACATTTTCAATACATAATTGAAATTCACATTAACAAGGAAATACCGAAGATCACATCAGTGAAACTTTACAACATAAATCAAAACATAGCATTCACCATTCGACATAAACAGAGACAAAAGAACAGATCCAAACATCTTCATGCATTAGCTCCTGAAAACCTGTGGTATAACCTTCGCAGAAACAGTTAAGAACATCTTATCGCGAATACATACAAAACTGTCGAAAATAGAGCAAAACACAATCGAATCGCACAGTCACAATGATCATGTCGATTGATACTAGGATGCCCTTAGGCTTACATTCATAATCTTATTTATATCCAACTATGGCGGTTACAAAATGGTCCAAATGACCCTTTCTAAAAAACTAAACTAATCGTGTGCTCCCTCGTTCTCCACAAATGGTCCTTCTTTCACGGATGGTCCCTCTTCACAGCTGTTGAATTCTGCAATTCATGTGGACTAATCCTGTGCCAAAAGGCCCCCAACACAAACTTGTGGCTTGCCCTCGAGCCACCTCAGCTGCACATTGCTAGTGCAACTATTCTCATCCTTTGTTGTGCTAAACTTTTGAAGTTTTTCTTGTCGTCTAGAGCTCGTTGTCATCTACTTATGGAACTCATCCTCTAGTCTCCTGGTTGCTATCATGTAATTATCGAACTCATCCTCCAATCTCCTGGTTGTTGTCATGTACTTCTAACTCATCCTCCAGTCTCTTGAAACCTTCAGCATCTATCCCTTCTACACATGCTCTTGCGCTTCATGCTTGTTTCAGACTGGGGAAAAGTTCATCGATGTCACCAAATTGGGAAACAGTCCAACTACTCTGGCACATCTGTTTCACACTTTTGATGGTCCATTGCTGACGCCAGCAGGCCTCTTCCCTTGGTGTTCTGGTGTTCACGAGGACCATGGTTCTTCTAACTACTACCACTCTCTTAGACATCTCGGGTGGGACTTCATCTTCGTTCCTCCCCCTTATATCCAACTCTTTCTTTGTTGGTTGTTCATGGACGCTCGTCATTCTTTCCCTTAGCGCACCAGGAGTGCTTCCACTAGAAACAAAATGCACCATTGAAACTATCTCACTTCCCTTTTCCACAGATTCCATGGGATTTCTCCCTCAACTTATGAACTCTCTGCATCTGACTCACATCATTTGACTTATCGAGTCTCTTCTTCCACCTTATTGGCTCTCTTCACTTACATTCTTCAAAGTTTGCACCAATATTTATGCTTGCTCCTCGTGTCCTTGACGCTTGATTATTGAATCATTTGAGAAATATTTCCCATGGCCATTCAATTATGTCCTCAAGAGTATCATCATACTCCTCCGTTGTCTTTCAGTGATGTTGATCCACTGTAATCATGCTCGTATTTGATTCCCGCGTGCTAAACGTGCGAAGCATCGTCGAGCGACCCGAACGGCCATGCTTTTCACTTTTTTTTTCTCAACCACTATGCGCCTGGTCATGGCGATAGGGTTTCAACCGATTCTCGTTTACTAGTTTGGGAAACAATACCCCATCTAAACTTTGTAGTTGCACTGCACCTCTGTCAGTGACAAAATTTATTATGTAGGGACCTAACCAATGCATCTATAACTTACCTGGGTGATTTGCAAACTTACTGTCATATAGAAGAACCATATCTCCATGATGAAAGTTCTTTTCTTTAACATGGCGGTCATGCCAAGCCTTCTGTTGATCCTTTTCTACCTTTTGATGAAAACCTACGATGAACTGATCCTCATCAAGTTGTACCAACTGTGCCAATCGTTCCTCCAATGCTCCTTCGTCACTCATTCCTATGGCTACTGCGATGCACAAACTTGGGATGATGTACTCCATCGGCATTACAGATTCCTTCCCATAGATGAGCTTCAACGGGATCTATCCAGTTAATCGCTTGCAAGTTGTGCGATACGCCCACAGTATCACTGGAATCTTCAAATCCCAATCATCGCGATTTTTGTTGCATACCTTTGTGAGTGCATGCTCCAAGATTTTGTTGAATTCCTCAACTGTCTCATTTGCTTGTGGATAATATGGGGTGCTCTTCCTGTGTTTAATTTGAAACTCCTCTGTCATTGCTGCGATATTCTTATTAACAAAATCAGTCCCCGAGTCACTCATTAGTATCTTTGGGAAGCCAAACCTAGTGACCACGTTTTTGAAGAGGAATCTTGTTGCAGTCGCAACTGAGCAATCTCTTACTGGTGCAGCTTCTTCCCATCGTGTCAAGTAATCTATTGCAGTGATTATGTAGCACGACCCTCTTCTTTTTCCTGGTTAATTGATGGGTCCCATGAAGTCAACTTCCCACTTGTCGAAATCCTACAGTGTTAATTGAGGTACTAATGGAATTTCATCCCTTCGTGATGCCTTCCCTGTCTGTTGATATACGTCGTGGATTTTGGCGTAGTCTGCAGCATCTCCATGCATCATCGACCACCATAATCCCACTCAGAGGATCTTTCTAGAAGTGGAACGTCCTCCATAGTGTCCTCCTGTGATTCCATCATGAGCTTCCATTAAAATCCTTTCATGTTCATGTGGAAGGACGTATCGTCGAAGTATCTCATCCGGTCCCATATTGTATAGTTTCCCAGCAATCAGTTGAAAATCTGTGGCTCCTAGTTGTTTCTTCTGGTTGGTATTGAATCTCTTTGGCACCTTCCCTGTGGCTAAAAATTGAATGATTTGCTCGTAATAGTCGTCGATCATTCAGACCCTAAAAAACTGAGCATCATGCAATCCTTCGTCAATGCTCCTTGGCTCTTCTCCAAATTCTATCCGAGACCGGTCTTGCATTCAATCATCCAGGCTTTACAATTATTTTGATTTCAAACTCTTGAAAGAGTAATATCCATCGACATGTTTTGCCCCCCAACACAGGCTTATTCAGCTGGTATTTGAGAGTTGAATGATCAATGAACATTTTAAAATGGCCCCCTAAGAGATAGTGTTGAAACTTTTGTAAGGCGTATACCATCTCCAAACCTTCCCTTTATGTGGTTGTATAATTCTTCTCCGCAGTAGACAACTTTCTACATGCGAATTCTATCGGGTGGTCAATGGCGCCTTCTCCTGGTTGGGCCAAGATGACTCCTAGTGTGACTGAGCATGCATCGACATGAATGTGGAAATCCTTTGTCCAATTTGGAAATGCTAGTTTGGGTGCTGCAACCATCTTTTCTTTTAATATATCTAAACTCTTATGTCACTCTTCATTCCATTCGAACTTGGTGTATTTCTTCAACAAACTTTCCATCGACGTTGTGATTGTTGCATACCCTCTAATAAAATTCTTGTAGTATCCTATGTGTCCCAACGTCGATCTCAATTGCTTAACTGTTTTTGGTGGTGGGAGGTCGACAATAATTGCGATCTTTGCAGGGTCGACCAGCATTCCTTCCCTTTAAACAATGTGCCCCAACAAAATCCCAAACGGAGCACAGAAAATGAATTTCTTTAGGTTCAATGAAATCTGGTGTTGTCGACATCATTCTAGCATCAACCTTAGATTCTTGATGTGATCCTTGACCAACCCATACACTGTCCAATCATCCATGTATACTGCGAGAAATTTATGGATGTAATCCTTCAACGCCGAAACTACTAATATTGAAAAAATTGTTGGTGCATTCTTCAGCCCAAATGGCATCACCGTATATTGAAAGCAACCCCACTTGGTGATGAAATTTGTTTTGTGCTGATCCTCTTTTGCAATATTTATTTGGTGGTAGCCAGAAAATCCGTCTGTGAAGGAGTATATTTCCTGACCTCCTACTCCTTCTAATACTTCATCCGTAAATGGTGTCGGGAAGGGATCATGTAGGGATGCATCATTCAGCTTCCGTAAATTGACACAGATCTTGAATTCGTCGGTTTTCTTATCTTGGACCACCATCGGGCTGATCCACTCTGATTCTTCCACTGGTTCTACAATTCCTGCTTCCAACATTCTCTCAATCTCATCCTTCACACTTTCCTTTTACTGTGGATTCAACCAGTAAGGCCGCTACTTCACTGGTTTCAAATCAGGTTTCAGTGGGATCTTCATCTTTCCCAGGTCCCCCAAAATTCCTTTCATCTCCGAGAATTTCATCGAAAACAAGTCTTGAAACTCGTGCAGTAGGTCCATCATCTTCGCAATAGTCGAGTCATCCCAATAGTCTCTGATGCTCACGAACTTGGGATTTTCTTCCAACCCAATGTTCACTTTCTTGATTTGCAGTGGCTGCTAAAACTTGTCGGAAGGCATATCTGGTGCCTCCACACTACGAATTCCTTCTGACTCTGGGATATACATAGCCCTCAGATCATCCTCATCATCTGGTTCTCCTGTTATGTTGTAGCATTCCATCATCATTTGGGATGTCGAATTCCACTAAAGTCCCATAGGTTTCTCTGTCAAAACCGCTTTGAATACTTTCTCTCGGACCTCCTGTAATGCGACATCGATGAAGTGGTTTTCGTCAGAGAAATTGAACGTTTGGATAAAGCCAATTGTTATTTGTTCCCATGAGATTGTTCTACATCGCAGTTCTACTGTGATATACCAACTTCGCAATACTTAATCCAGTGTGTGAATAAACGCATGGACCCATTCCTGTTTCACTCGTGGTCCCCATTTTCTTTTGAATTCATTCAAATGCTCCTTCGGATCTCCTCTACCATCGTACTTTCTTTCGTCGTATCCTTTCGCGTCGCCAAACCTAACTGTCATTAGGTTTCGACATAGTGGCCAGTTAGTTATGGTGGACTTGTGCGCTACCCACCATTGCGTTGGTGTAGCCTTCAAGGATTCCTCCAAGGCCAATAGACGCTTTGGTTCTGTTACTTTCTCTTCAAATTCAGTGAGAAATGTAGCCAAATTGGGCAATCCTTCATACATTGGTAGCTCGCACTCTTCTGTTGCTACCCTTCGCAGCGACTGAGTGATTCATGCACACCTCCTAAATGACACTTCATGTAGCTGGTTTTGCCAATTTTCAAGTGCTTCATCTGAATCTGACGATGTTGAACTGCTACTGCACCACCCTAACTCGCCATCTGCAGTCAGATTGATGTAGTCTTCGGAGATGTTGTACAGATTGTCCCATCCCTCTGTGAATTCATCCCTTGTTGGTTCAACATACCTTTGTCCTTCCGTGGGGTCAAGAGGTGCGACTACCCTTATTTCACTGTTCTCGAATGACATAGTTCTCTTCTTGAAGTTGACAATAGCCTGGTTATTCATCACCCAGTCTATCCCTAGAAGAACTAGGTAGGGGCTTGTATTATCCACAATTTCTATCACATCGAAATCTGCATATGTTTTCAGCCCCTCAATCTCAACGAGGACTTGGCATAGGCGACCGATCGGGGTGACCTTACTTTGGTTTGCTAGTCGCATATGTACTGGAGACCAAGCCAACTGTCGTTTCCCCATTCTTTCCCACATCTATTTTTTTAGGATGCTTACATCCGACCCCAAGTCCAAGATAATGGAATCGACATCGAACACTCCTACTTGCGCAGACATCCACATCTATCGTCCTATCTTTCGCTTATGTATGCGATTGATTGTCCACTCTTTTCGTACACCCTCCCATCGATGAATTAGGTTGGATATCTCCGCCAACGCATCTTGATGTTTTTCTAGCTCCAGGAAACTCTCTAAAAAGGATCTTAAGGTGTTGGCATTTTTCTGTGAATTCGTTGTGTCGAATACTAGCGGCATGTAGTAAGTAACTTCCTTCTGGTGAAGAGGTTGTTGTCTCAGCTTCCTCATTGCCTCTTGTGCTTTCAAAAAAAATCCCTTTCTACTTTCGCATCAAATGCGACTTGTTTTCTTGTTGTCGGTTGGACGTTATCCTATGACCTGTCAGCCCCTATCACAACTCCTCCTTGGGTCACTATTCCGACAGTTTCATTTTGACTTCTAACCTTTACTGATATCTTTTGTACTGATGGCGGATTCTGGTTCTGATTCTGATTTTGTGGAGGTGGGGGTAGATTCTTAGTTTGCCACTATACTATGAGCAAAGGACAATCTTCAAAACCATAATCCACAGCGCTGCAGTAAGTGCACTGTGGTGTTGGATTCGGGCAATCCCTTTGGTAATGCCCCTGCTGACCACAATTGTAACATATGATAGGTCCTCAAACTCGTCCAGCTTCTCCACCTCAGCTAGCATTGGTACCTCATCCATAGTGGAACCCCCCTCTAAATCCTCCTCACAGTGACCTGTATGGCGGGTACTGCGGTTGACCATACTGCGACTGCGGATATTGCAGTGGACCGTATTGCGGTTGTTGATATGTCATTTGACCATACTGCGACTCACCATACTACAACTGATTATACTGCAGTTTTGGATTGTATTGTGGCTGCAGTTGATTATACTGTTGTTGTTGTTGTACCGGTGGTTGCTCCTCCCCTTTCATGAAGAAAGTATCCGTAGTCTTTTCTTGGAGTAGGTCATAAGCTCTACAGTATTTCTCGTCGCGGCCAACCGATCGGCAAAACTTGCAATACAAGTTCACTAGTTTCAACACCATCTTCTGTAGGTACACACATTCTACTGGTGGATGTCCTCTCATGTGACAGATGCGACACCAAGGAAACCCTCCCTGACTGAGGGGATTCGGTGCACTTGATTGCAAATACTCTTGAAACTCTAGGCACTGATCCTTGTGATATCCTTCTGTCTTACATCTAGTGCACCATGCGTCTTCACGGGCCTCCTTTCCTTTATTCATTTCTTGTAGTTGGATCCCCAACTTTTCCAGCTGTGCTTGTATTCAATCCATGCCCAAGCCCATTTCTTCGATTGGTGAAGCCTCCATATTCATCGCGATCTCCAGTGCTTCTTCTTGAGTCGCTACCTTTTGTTGCATCAGCAGCCCATGAATGTGTTGCACCACCCCAGCAATAAACCATTCTTTATATTTCATATCACTCATTTCGAAAATCACTTTCACCATTAGAGTTTTGTACCGCTGGTCAAACTCCCATACTGAATCGTTGGGAAACTGTTTGATTTCTTTGAGCTGAGTAATGTACTGCGACTCCGATTTTGGTTTTCTAAATTCATCGATCATCCCCGCCTTGATTTGTAGCAATTTTTTACCTGTAATTCCCATCGGTACCTTGGTAAACTTCATATACCGGCCTAACGCACGGCCCCTGAGGGTTGCCGCTAACTGTCCCTTTTTTATATCTTCATCTAGACCTGCTTCACGGTCCATACTGCCTCGCACAAAAAATAGTATTGTTCTGGATCCTTGGTCCCTTTACCCTAGAATGTTGGCATATTTGCATCGTCACCTGCCATTCTTGTGCTTCTACTGTTATTATTTACTGATCTGCTACTCTTACTACTATTCTGGCACGTAGGACAGCTCTGCAAATAACTTGTATTTCCTCTTATCAAGTTCTGGGTAGTGCGCGGATTTGAAGGTACGTTGTGGCTCAGGGTCCGTCCTTCTTCGGCTTATGGGGTATCATGTTCACTTTCTTCTTCATCGTAATAAGGTCGCTTCATCCCTTTTGGTCATGTTTCACAGTATTCCATTCCGGTACCCTCATGAGACTCTCTCTCAGTCCTCCTCTTCTTCTCAGGTCATTGGAATATCACCCCACTCCTCAAGGTACCACACTCTTTGTCAGCCTCCCTTAAAAATTTATCGTTGCTCATGTCCATCTACCCCACATCTTTCTATCGGACCCTCATTCATGTGGTACCCACAACTTCTGCACATTGATATTCTACTCGTCGGAGTTCATCCTCAGTATTTCCTTTTTGCAGACGAGCATCTTAATCCACAACTTCAATGATAGCAGGAATATTCCTCTAGGTCCTTTGAACATTTTCCTTTTTGCATCGTTGTATGATTTGATTGTGTCCATGGAAAACTTAGTGATGTATCCATCTAAGATAATGTCTACCCAGGAGTCAATAGCCCGTGATACCTTATTGTCCACCCATTTTAGTTGTTGGATCAGTTCTGGAGTCTAGTGATCAAGCTCACTCTTTTGGAAATGGTTCTTCTGAAATGACAGCTGCGCTAACCACTCATGCAGCAATACCAGGAATTCGCAGAAAAATATCTTGTGGATATCAGAATAAATATGCTTGTCCAACCAACTGCTTGTCATCTTCCTGGGGTTTCAATTTTCTGCTTCTGTGAATTCTTCTGCTTTCTTGTCAAACCAGTCCTGAATCTCTGGTTTCGTCGGGTGCCATCGCATGTCCTTATCTTTCTTCTTCAGGGTCCCGAAAGCGGAACCATTTGTTGACACAGTTCTGTCAACAGGGTTTCACTTGGCATTGTCGTCAACAAAGACCAGCCAAACACCCTTAAGCACTGGCCCAGAAAGGGTTTACCCTTCCCAACAACACCCGCGAAGCGAGTGAAGTCTCACCCGACAAGGTTAAGGGGGATGCAGGAACCAGGTTTCCACAGTGGGGAAAGGACAGGAAACTACTTAAATTCTATCACAACATAAAACTGAGATTCACCATTCGCATGTATTCATACATTCATCATTCGCACATTAGCCATGTATCTACCATTCGCATCTTCAATACATAATTGACATTCACATTAACAGGGAAATACCAAAGATCACATCATTGAAACTTTACAATAGAAATCAAAACGCAACATTCACCATTCGACATAAACAAAGACAAAAGAATAGATCCGAACATCTTCATGCATTAACTCCTAAAAACCTGCAGTATAACCTTCACAGAAACAATTAAGAACATCTTATCGCAGATACATACAAAACTACTGAAAACAGAGCAAAACACAATCGAATCGCATAGTCACAATGATCATGCTAGGATGCCCTTAGGATTGTATTCATAATCTTATTTATAGCCAACTATGGCGGTTACAAAATGGTCCAAATGACCCTTTCTAACAAACTAAACTAATCTTGCGCTCCCTCGTTCTCCATAAATGGTCCTTCTTTCGCGAATGGTCCCTCTTCACAGCTGTCAACTTCCGCACTTCATGCGGACTAATCCCATGCCAACAGTCTCTGTATTCACTGATATCCTCGAGTGTTGTATCTGACATGCAAATTAGTTCTTCATTAAAAATCAGCTTATATAACGGCATCAAAATTTCTTCACAAATCAGCTTGTAGAAGCCTACATGTTTATGAGGCTAGAGAATCTGATAAGCTACATAAGTTGGAGTTTCATTTGGATTCCAGTCACATCTGAGCTTTGGGAAAGGATTCCTAAGAAGGATTCAATCAATAAGATATGATGCCATGTAAAATTCATCCTTCTTTTGCTTTATTCCTTCCTGAACATCTTTTATGGCTTGAACTATGTTTTATGAAATAATATCTGCCCAATTGAACACGGTGCCATGTGTTGTGACATGATACAACAATGGAATCCAGCTGAGCTTGTAAATGCTTTCATTAGCTCTTTCTTGTTTTCATACTCCCCACTTGTCCTTTGTCGCAATTACTTGCCTAGAATTAACATCTTTCTTGAACAATCTGAATGTTTAATCTTTACACTCTTGACCCAATCATCTATTAATAAAACCTTAGGCATTGGAAATTTGTAGGCTTTGCTTATATGCATGGGCTGAAACAAAGAAAAACCATTTTCATTTGCATTTGCAATGATTCTAGATTTTGCATCTACATATGGCATAATCCATCCAATCACTTCTGATCATGGAAATAGTTCAGGGCGTGTGGAAGCTTTATGAAGACCAGACTTCTTGATATTTTTGTATATCAATTTTTCCTCTATTTTTGCATCAGGTATATTTTGATCTGTTATAATATGTTAAATCTCACCCCACTTATAGTCAGGAGCTATCCCCGTGGTAGATTTGGTGTCTTCTAACTGTGCTTCCATGGTTGTCTCTAGGATCACTTATTCATCAGAATCTGATATCACCAGCTTGAGATTACACTTAGAATTCCTTTTGGCCATTTCTAGATCTTGTGGCATAAGAGAAGCATCATTGTGTAGCATAGGATCCTTTGATAACACAACTAGGTATATTTTATACTAAAAAGAATAGTAACATAAGGAAATCCAAGAATAAAATGAGCATGATATTTATTAAGAGAACATTTTCATTCTTATTCAATTGATTCTACTAAATGAAACTAAAATGCAATCCAAAAGGCTCATACTATCAATGAATTCATTACATTATTCTTAGTAAAGAAATATTCATGAAAACTAACTGTAAATTAGAATTTAAAACTCATCTAATATGCATGCATTTTGAAAATGATGAACCAGGTTAAGCATCCTTATTAATAAAATGACCATGTTGAAGACCAAGTAGAAAGGATTTGGGTCAAGCAATGCCTCCTTTGGTTACAAACGCAGGTTAAACACGAAAATCCATCGTTTACACTGAATGAGCTTATTTGATTTGGGGTTTCAACCACACTTCCAATGCTTGGTTCACTGCAAATTTATGGTCAAAAACTTGTTGAGGAAAAATTCGTCGGTTGGGTTTGAAGACGTTTTCCCCAAATCAATACACCCTTAAATTTGAGCGCTTAGGGTCAAAATTGTGTGTAGGAAGAAGGAAAAGAACACACTAGGGTTGAGGTTCACACTAAGCAGACAAACTTCGTGTAAAGGAACTTAAACTTAACTATGATCCCTTCATATAAATTCATTTGTACTGGTCAAAAACTAGCGAGCAAATATCCCCATGGTTGATAGGATTCACAATTTCTATGGCCTCAACATGCCATTAGGCGTGATGTTCGAATTGTTGTCAACAAATTAGGGTTTGAGGTTGCAGAATACCTATATTGTATTGTGAGTGATTCATAATGAGATTATGAGAAAAATAGGAGTGGTGGCTCCAAGGTTTGTTGGTTTTCCTGGTTAAGGGTTTCCAAGGTAAATCTCTATGTACTATGTGTGAATGATGTGGTGTAATCTCTGTTTTTCTTAAAGAATCTATATGCTTTGCTTCTCTACACAGGTTTCAAACTTACATTTGCTTCCCTAAAACCAAATGCATTTGCGATTTGAAATCCTGGCATCCAAACTATGTGAATGAGACAAATAAGGGCTAGGGTTGTGGTGTTCCTCCCACTACGATTTCGTTCAGTATTCCATGATTTGAATGCACAAAACTAGGTTTTTAGTCTAATGTCTTTTAATACCAATCCAGCGCAACCAAATGTGACAAAAAGAAGAGAAGGACAAAAAAAACACCTACATGGAAGCGTGATAAGCTCACTAGCGATTGAAATGGAAGGATTCTTCGTCCAAGTGGCTCAAGTGTTGTAATAGTGTTTAGGAAGACATTGACAGGCTCATAACAGGTTTCCTTGCAAAAAAATGGGAATTTTTTTAAACCCTAATATTTTAAACTTGGTTAATGACTTATGTGGCGACGGTCTCTTTACAAAGAAATGGAGTGTTGTTCCTTTAGAACAAATATCCTTTATAATATAAGAGCCACCTAATGGTGATACAAAACAAGAGCTATGTCGATTCTTGTCGAAGAAAAAACATTGTTTACAACTATAGTTTCAGAGACAAACTTGATTCTACGTTGATATACTTGGTGACAAATACAATACTACTCTGACGGAACTGGGAAAAACTCTGTGACACTGAAAAAATAAGTCGTTATGCGGAACTGGGTTAGGGGGTAAATTTTTCCTGGGGATAACCATTTCAGAGTAGAAAATAAAATAACACTGACATGTTCAGATCATCATAGCAAGCCACTACGACTCATTTCGAGTTCAAAACCAAAATTCTAGTGAAACAATATGGCTTCTTTAAAAAAAATTAAGTCGCGTCGAATTCAAAACTTGTCGAAGTTGTGTCGAATTCAATGACTTGTCGTAATTGATGTTGGCATCCGACAATAATTCCAACTGCTGAATGGATCATACCTCCTTCCTTAAGAAACAATGGTCCCCATTGTTTTCTTGTAAAGGTGAGGAAACTTGTCGGTTAGTTCAGTATCAAAGTACTAGTTTCCTTGGGATGGGATCTGTTCGACTTTAGCAACCTGAAACAAGGGAAATGTGTTCTTCCTTGTATGGCGTACTCGTCGTCCCACAATGGTGTCACAAGGAAGAGGCTCCTGAACATCTAGATGGATGTCTTCGGTTTCTGCTGTCGGTAAGTCGTTCTATTCCAACAGTGGTTCATGGTATGGTCGTAGTAGATCCACATTGAATACTGGATGCAAACCCAGGCATGCATGAATGTCAATATGGAAATCATTTTCTCCAATCTATCGAAGAATATTGTATAGACCATATCGTAGAGGTTTGGGCTTCTTGTATGGACCAGTAAAGCGCTCCTTCTTAAGATGTAACCAGACCTTATCCCCAATTTGGAATGAATGAGGAATATGATGCTTGTCGTGTCGGGCCTTAGCTTTCACTTTTTCTCATTGCAACATTTCCTGTGCTTGCTTCTGGATTTCACAGATATGATCTCGAAACTTCAAGGATTTATCAACTTCCCACTGGTTGTAGTCGGTGTCGGGGTTCGACTAATTTGAGGAGCTGATCGAGTAAATAGGCCTTGAGGGTTGAAATCTGTAATAGATATCAAATGGACTCTTGCTCGTAGAGTTGTGTTAAACACTATTTTAGTTGTTTTGTATGTAGGGAATACTTCCATCCCATGTTCGTTGATGCTTGTGGTTGTACATGCGAAGCAGTTGTACTACCAAGCGATTCACAACTTCTGTCCATCCGTTGGTCTGAGGATGGAAATTTTTCGACAATGAGAGTTGTGTGTCAATCTGCTACCAGAGAGTCTTCCAAAATACGCTGAAGAATCTGGCATCTCAGTCAGAAGTAATGGTTGTTGGTAAACCAAAGTGTTTCCAAACATGTGTGAAGAAGAGCTGAGCGGTCTGCTGCGTTGTCGTCGTCTTCTTACATGGAATGAGAATGGCCATCTTGGAAAATATGCCAACCACTACTAAGATCGTGTCATGATGATGTTTGGTAGTAGGATATCCCGTCTAGTAATCCATAGAAATAGATTCCCATGGTCGACTAGGAACTGGTAAAGGTGTGTAGAATCCCTGTCGTCGATTAGGCGGTTTAGCAATGGCACAAACCACGTTGATAAAATGTACTTGTTGACATCATTTTTAAGTGTAGGACCAAATAAATACTTCTGGAGAATAGCAAGTGTCTTTTCTACTCCAAAGTTTCATGTAGTCTTGTTGTAGTGCGCATCCCAAATGAGCTGCTGATGATGCTCACCGGTCAGTACACAAAGTTGTCCAAGCTTGTATAGCAAGGTGTCTTTCAAGAAATAGTCGGAGGTCGACGAATTGTCGGTTTGTAGTTGTCGATAGACTGATGAAAATTCGTTTCCATCCTGATAAAATTGAGGCCAAGTGGTCGTGTCATATCCCTACATACTCATCACTGTGAAAAGGAGAGTAATGGGTGATCGAATTAAACAATCAACGACGGCGTTAGATTTACCTTTCTGATACTTAATCACCAACTGGAATTGTTGTAGGTAATTAATCCACTTGATTTTTTTAGTCATTTGTATTTTTTACTAGGTCGGAGCGAACTGTAGAGGCTTATGGTCAGTCAAGATGACCGTTTCCTTTCCAAGGATGTAATGCCTCCATTGCTTGATAGCTTGCACAATGGCATTCAGTTATTTTTTATACGTCAAATATCTTCTAACTGTGTCATTAAAAGTTTCGGAATGAAAAGCAATTGGGTGACCAAACTGAGTGATCACTGCGCCCAAGGCATAGTCCGATGCGTCCATCTCAATCTCAAAGGGATGATGCAAATCAGGTAACACAAGTACTGGTGCATTGCAAAGCTTGTGTTTGAGTTGTTCAAAAGCTTCTTGTTCTCTCGGTGTCCTTTTAAAGACAATTTTTCCATTTCCCTTCGTCAACTGATTCAAGGGCTTTCCCTTCATCAACTGATTCAAGGGCCAGGCTATGTGACTAAAGTGGAGTATGAATCGTCGATAGAAATTTTCCAAACCAAGAAAACATCTTGGTTCTTGAATTCTTTGAGGAATGGGCCAATATTTGAGGATTTGTACTTTTTCTAGATCAACATGAATCCCCGTTGATTCAATTACATACCCAAAATATTTGATGTTGGTCATTGCAAAGGTGCACTTGTCCATATTCAACTAGAGTCGATTTTGTTGGAGAGTGTCAAGGACTCGTCGAAGATGTCTGACATGTTCTTCCCATGTTTGATTGAAAATCAGTATGTCATCGAGATAGACAGTGACATATTTGTCAATGAAAGGTCAAAGAGTGTTATCCATGTATCGCATGAAGGTCGCAGGTGCATTGGTTAAGCCGAAAGGCATGAATAACCATTCAAACAATCCTTCCTTGGTTTTGAAATCATTTTTCCACACATCTGCAAGCTCGATTGGAATCTGATGATATCCCGACTTGAGTTCGAGCTTAGTAAATAATTTGGCACCTTTTAGACAGTCGATGAGCTTGTCTATCCACAACAGAGAGTAGCGATTCTTTACCGAAATTTTGTTGAGTGCCCAATAGTAGATGCACATGCGCCAAGTTCTGTATTTCTTTGGAACGAGGATGGATGGACTTCCACAAAGAGAGGAGTTGGGTTGGATATGACCTTTGTCGATCAAATATTGGATTTGTTTGTGAATCTCTTCATTTTCGAGAATGGATCTTTTATAAACAGATGCATTAGGAAAAGAAGAACCAGGAGCAATTTCAATGGAGTGTTTTACCTGGAAATGTCGAGGTACTCCGTCCAGCACTTGGAATAAACTCAGATACTCGTCAAGAACATTGTCGATCAACTACTTCTGTCTGGAGCTGCATTGGTCGGTAAGCTGACTTGTCACTGCAATCTTCCTAGAAGGTTGCGGTTTGATCATGATTAATGCGAAATTCTGAGCATGATTGATGAGATTCTTCATTTGCATAGCATATATCATTGAGACCGTTGGTGTAGGTAATCACTCTGGTATTTCGTACCATCGATTTTATATTTTGACAATCACCTTCTAGGGCCATGACTGATAACTTCCATGGTGATCCCACAAGTAAGGTTTCCCAAACAAGGCGTTGGCTATGGAGAGTGGTGCCACGTAGCAGAGTACTTCATCTTCAAAAGGTTTTATGAAGTAGGCGAGTTTTCATTATCGGGTGATCCATAGTTCCTGTACATCCTTCATCCAACCAATGTTGTAAGGCTGAGGATGCAGAGTGGTGACAAGACCTAGTTTCTTCAAGAGATCTTCAGAAATGAAGTTTTTTTTGCTACCGTTATCCACAATCATATGTAATGGATTGCTTTGGACCCATATCTGCATATGGAACAGGTGTTCTCATTACTCCTCATCTAATATAGTCGAGGTTGCTTGAGTGGTCAATGTCGACGTCAAAAGGTTCATTGATTCTGGATCAGATTCTTCCACCATCTTGTCGAATGCGTTGGATGTCGACAATTTTGCCAAAAATTTCTTCCGAGATTCGCATTTAGACGTATCATGCCAAGATGAGTGGTGGTAATCACACCATTTCCCGATAGGGGGTTGTTTGCTACGTTCTCTCTTCTAAAAAGGATTTTTTCCGTGATCTAGATTTGGCAGTGTCGGCTGAGAAGATTTCTACGTGTCGAAGTCGGCTAGTGCCTTCTTGTCGGGTGGTCATCCTGGTGTCGGCTTTGTTGCGGAGCATGCTTTTCCTTTTTGCTTAGTTTCAAGTTTGTTGGCATAGTGGAATGCATCCATGAGCGTATTGACAACCAAAAATTTCTTCTCCTACTGAATGTACTAGGACAATCCGTTGATGTACTTCAGAACAAGCAATTTCTCTTCTTCTGGGATGCCAAGTCTAGCCATGAGTCGATAGAACTCATCGGTGTAACTTTGTATTGATTGATCTTTCCATTTCCTTAGCTACTTCCACTTCTTATACTTTTGTTCGAGGTATTTGGGTGGGTAAAATTCTTTTTGGACGTATTCAACAAATTTGTCCCATGTGTCGATGGGGTCTCCCCTTTTCTCCATCTCTGTCAAGAGGTTCTCCCACCAGTAGTGTACAGATGTTGACATCTTTAAGGATGCAATGGTGATCTCGTCAACTTTCGAGAGTTGATTCACAGAGTAATAGGATTCCAATTGTTGTACCCAATTGTCGATGGATTCCGCATCAATATTTCCTTCTAGATTCGGTATGTCCAAATTCATTTGCACTTTGAAGGGGCTGATTTTTTCGAAGTTAGTTCTCATCGTAAATCCTCTAGATGTCGAAGAAAATCGCATGAGAATTTCATTGAATTGGGCGAACATTTCAGTCCATTGTCAAGCTAGCGCTTGGTCAATAAGTTTTGTTGTCTGGTCAGCTGCATGTTTATCATATGTTTCTTCTGCCATCTATGGAGGTAGCGTCTGCTTGGATTGCTGAAATTGCAAGTGTGTTTGAATCAGCATAAGTCAGGTAACTTAGCTAGAAGTGTCTACGCAAAACTTGAGCACAAACAAAACTTATTTCTCTAATACCAATGATCCGCACGTGCCTAGGTGCATGAGGGGGACAACAGTTCGACTGAATGAGTCGACTCTGTTATGGCGGAAGCATAAATAAGAATAAGCAAAGCAGGAATACACTACACAGATAAACACAAATACATACAAATAAATATGCACGAATGCAAACTGATCTTCTCTATTGCTTGATGAGTCAAAGATAAGATGTATGCTACAATATTTTACATGCTTATATAGAGAATGCTGAGACACTTGGGTGCCTTCCCGTTACATTCAGTTACAAGAGAAGTTAGAACGGTTTGGAAGTTCAACCGTTACAGTCGAATGGAATATAGAGAGACAATCTGTCATATCTCGACAGTCGCAAGTCGCAGGTCGACGTTGCATGCCAACATCGTGAAATTGTTTAAGGTTGTTGAAGTTGTTGAAGTTGTTGAGGTTGTTGAAGTCGTGTCGAATTCGGAACTTTTTGAATTTGTGTCGAAGTCGATGATTTGTCGCAATTGATGTTGGCATCCAATAATAATTCCAACTTTTGAATGGATCAATCATCGTATCCGCCATCATACGAAATATCATCTAATCATCGGTGACACCTTATATCGCCGCAGTATTGACTCGATATTATGATGTTGTTTAGCACATGATGAGGCCGAGCATGTCTTGAATAAATGCCACTCTGTGGCATGTGGTAGTCACCTCTCTAGGATAGCTACATCCCAGAAAATTTTACGCGCTGGATACTTCTGGCCATCAATTTTTAAATATTGTATGGCAACCATTAAGAAGTGTTCTCCCTGCCAATTTTTTCATTCTAAACAGTGTGCCCATCCTTCCCCTTTACACCCAGTTATTGTTGTTCGCCCCTTTTCAAAATGGGGCATCGATTTCATCCACTATAAGCCTATCTCAGTGGGGGGTCATGGTTATGCTATTGTAGATGTAGGTTACTTCACAAAATGGGCTGAGGCTATGCCTACATACAAAGAAGATGACAAAAATTCCACACTCTTCATGTTTAATCATGTCATTGCTAGATTTAGAGTTCCACAAGCCATCGTCACCAACCATGGCTCACATTTCCAAAATAAAATGGTAACTGAATTTTGCATGAAGTTGGGTTTTCTCCATGAAAACTCAACCCTACTACCCTCAAGTGAATGGACAAGTAGAGGCCATCAATGAGGTCTTGAAAACCATGATACAATGCATGGTAGGGACCCATAGGTCAAATTGGCATTTAATTCTCTTTTCATCTCTTTGGGATTATAGAACCTTCATCAAAACCACTACCGGATTCACACCCTTTCAATTGGTGTATGGTATGGAGGCAGTACTACCTATAGAGTCTGAGATCCCATCTTTAAAATTAGTCGTCGAACTTCTTCCAAAAACTACAGTTGGGGAAGAATATTTATATGCTTATCCAAACTCGATGAAACTCATCGGGATACCACCCTTGCTAACAAAGCACACAAGAGGTGCATCAAGGCCCAATATGACAATTCAGTCAAGCCTCGCATTTTCAATGAGGGTGATTTGGTCTTAGCATATGATCAAATGCATGATAAACTGGGGGAAGGTAAGTTAGATTCTATGTGGCATGGGCCCTACATTGTGAAGAATGTCTTAGAAAAAGGGGCCTACGAGTTAGTCGAATATGAAGGGATACCTTTGGGGGAGCCTAGAAATGGGCTCTACCTTAAATGCAGGTACTATGCTTAGGACAATCCTACATAAGTACCTTGTACATTTTGTATATAATGTGTGTTTGATATGTTGTATAGTTTTCTTTCCTCTCATAGGTTAGGCTCTCATATCCACTATGACATGCTTATACCATGTTCTGCTTGAATAAGCAGATGACAACATTTTATAGATTCCCAGATGGTGCTAGTCGAAACACTTGAAACCTTGCTTCAACTGCTTGTATATTGTATTCCCTTGTCGATAAAATTATAATTTTGGGAGGATTTTTCCTAGGTCCTGCTGTTGATGTATATGTAACTTCAGAATGTATTTCACATATATGTATATTGTATTCCTATAGAGATGGTATTATTCCTCTATAAGGAAGTGTCGTCATTTATATTGTAAGTGTCGTAACTTATACTTGATGGGTTATTAGACCACCTTATTTGGGGTCGGCCCTGTATAATTCATGTGGGTCAAAGGGTTATTAGACCACCCTATTGGGGGTCGGCCATGTGGGTCAAAGGGTTATTAGACCACCCTATTGGGGGTCGTCCCAGTCAGCATTATGTTATGTGGTTAAGTTCGAGCCTACATGAGTTAGGTAAAAAGGCAAGTCAAGTCAAGTATAAATAGAGTGCGGGAGGCACTCTATTTACTCACTCACTTCTCACACATGCTCTCAAGGAGGAGAGGCGCACTTATGGAGGAGGAGGATTGCTGCTAGGTTATGGCTATCTCTATTGGTTGGTTGTATCATTGCTCTATCTATATCTGAGGAAGTTATTGGGGTTTTTCACCTTTATGGTTTTCCCCAAGTAAATCTTTGTGTCTCTTGTGTGCTTGCATTATTGTCTCCATGATTGATATGCTGTAGATATGCTGTACATGTTGTTCTCTCAGTTAAGATCCTAGATCATATTGAAGTAAATTCTGAAAATTTAACATGGTATCAGAGCTAGCCTGAAAGAAGGCATGATATGGCATGTATGACACTTGTTGCACTTACGATGCTAGGGCTTGATATAGCAAAACCCAGTCATCGTAGCACTTTCGCTATAAATCCGTTTTGGTGAATTTTTCGGATCTGAAATTGTTACAGGCCGAAGCTAAGATCTCCAGGTATCTTTTGTCCAAAGGAAAACCTCTAATTCTTTGTACTTTGTGATTTATGATCTGTACAATATAGGGTTTCTGCCTCTTCCAGATCTGAGTCAAAATCAGGTGACCTTGGAAAAAAGGTCATAACTTGGGATAGGAAGCTCCAAATGAAATTTCCTGAAACGTTACAGGTAGTACACAGGCCGAGCTATCTCAGAAAATTTTTTCAGAGGCCGAAGGTCAAACAGTGACACGTGGCACGCCGTACAAGTTCGCTCTCCTGTATTATCCCATAAACAGGTCACGTTGCGACACTTGGCATATCACTCTCTCAGAGAATCCAATTGAGGTCATACCTGTCAGGATGGAAAGATAACAAGCCGAGCTATCTCAGAAAACTTTTCCAGAGGCCGAAGGTCAAACAGTGACACGTGGCACGCCGTACAAGTTCACTCTCCTGTATTTTCCCAAAACAGGTCACGTTGCAACATTTGGCATAACTCTCTCTCAGAACATCCAATTGAGGTCAGACCTGTCAGGATGTAAAGCTAACAGGTCAGGCTATCTCAGAAAACTTTTTCAGACCCTGTGGATCAAAAATTTCAGAGTTACACCAGAAACAATCAGGTACATATTTCTGTCAAAACAGAATTATTTTTTGGTACCTTCATTCATGGCTTCCGGAATTTAGGGCTTTGAAGAAAGTTGGAATTTTTGTAATCGGAGACCACGGCTGGATGCTACTCATCAAAATAGAAATTTAGAGACCAAGATCAGAATTTTTGGCTGGGTAGAAGGCCGGGTTTGATCAGACCCTAGTTCGGGACTTTGATCAGAAAATGGAAAATTAGGGCTTCTGTAAAAATGGGAATTTTTGAAATCTGTGACCACGGCTGGAAGCTCCTTAGAAAAATAGAAGCCTAGAGCTTTGGATCAAACATTTTGATTGGGTAGAAGAGTGGGCTTCATCAAACCCCAGTTCAGGGTCATGTCTAGTGAATCCGGAAGTTTCAAAGGCAAAATTGAGGAGTGAAACTTTGCAGTTTTCAAATTCTGAATATACCAGTTTAATCAGTTCATAAAGGCGCATATTCCTATCCTATCGGAAGGTTGAAATTCAAAGTTTGAATTTTTGGGGTTTCTCTGACAAACCCATATCCAGCTCAAGGTCCAGTTCTTGCAAATCAAGTGGATTGGGTTAATCCTAGAAGAAGATGGATTGATCACCTGCATAAGTGAAAAAGTTCATGTCTCAGAGGGAGATGAGGATAAGGCCTTACATAAGAAGATTACAAGCGATCTCGACAGGTATGACTCATCGAGGTATGTTTCGATATTTGTCCAT
Source organism: Larix kaempferi (assembly GCA_027924585.1). Taxonomy (NCBI): domain Eukaryota; kingdom Viridiplantae; phylum Streptophyta; class Pinopsida; order Pinales; family Pinaceae; genus Larix; species Larix kaempferi. The sequence continues at coordinate 325,751 of BSBM01001166.1, read as the reverse complement.
GATTAAGTTTACGGTATGTTTGTCTTCATGTTATCACGGTTAGTACAATCTTGATTTTAGACTTATCATATCACCTTAATAAAATTATGAATGCATGATAGAAGTCATTCATTAGGAGTATGAAACTTATGCTTGTACTAACACATTGTGATGTTGTATGAGTTTTATGTTGTCTACTAACATGAAAGGTACACCAAGAAAGACAAATCATGTTCTGGTCCAAGAACATATGATCATGATAACATGAGGACAAAGATTCATCCATTGCCATGGATCTCATAGAAGATCCATTCTCGAGGTATGTATAACTTGGTTTTATAATGGTTAACTTATGAGACATGCAGGTTACTAGCACAAGTCACTAAAGAGAACCAGAAGACATTATGTGGGTATGTTAGACATAAATAGCTAGCATGCTAATCCAGGTATGTTTTTCCTATATCAAGCTAGAATCCTACCTTTTGTTAGGATCTTATGCTGTTGTTGATAATGATTATTCATGAAGTCATAGGTTTGAATAATCATGGTTGGATGTATTTTTTGTTCTTACCATAATTGATGATATGACTAACCAGAAGAATCATGATGGTATAGGTTTGAATAATCACAGGTTTTATGCATTTTATATCTCTTATCTTGATTGATGATTCAACTAACTTGAAGAGTCACAGGTTTGAGTAATTACAGGTTTAGACATGTTATGCTTCTTATGACTTGACTAACCATAAGAATCCTACATAAACCTTGAATGCTAATGCTTATTATTTCTGTTTGAAATGATCATGACTATACATGCTTGAGATTATTGTGTTTTAATAGTATACTAATGAATGTATGATTTTATATGAGATCACAAGGATAACACATTCATGATACTAATAAGCATGCATAGGGACTAAGGATGAATATGTAAGTTCAAGGACAGGTAATCCAGGAAGCAAAGATCAAGAGGGAGCACACTCCAGTTGTTCCTGCAATAAAGCAAAGGAGCACACTTCAGTAGTTTCTGCAAGGATGCAGATATTCAGAGGGAGTTGACCATCTCTCTACATTCCACAATAGAAAAATGTAGAAGAAGCTACTTCAGATTAGGACTCCAGCAGCTCTTGCAAGGAAGCAAAGACTCAGAGGGAGTCCACCCAACGAACAAAGAAAGATAAGTATTTTAATCATCATTTCTTGCATATTTGTTTGTTTAAATAAAATTGTTCAATGATGTATATGTTCATGTTCCTAGACTTAGGATATGTATTGTGCATATTAAGATAGTTGCATTAATGAACAGTATACTACTAATATGCATGGGTAAGTAGCCTATGGCACTGTACAACATTCCATTGCTACTTATCTAGAATGAAACCTCTTTGCTGACATGTTGGGAGTTGTGCACACTCTTAACAATGTTCTGGTAGAGATTGGAAGGCATCTAGAAAGTTACGGAATATGGATAAATGTTGTATTGAAGCATTGGCTAAGATAATTGCATGACTGTATGGCATATTTCTTTATGTGTAAGAATTTGTTCTGAAAACTATGAGATGTTTTCTAATCATGCAATTTAACTTGTTGTGTAGGAAAGATCGTATGCCATCTCCTACAAAAGAAGAACTACAACATTTTGTTCCAGCAACAAAGATATCTATTGAAGATATTGAAGATATTGAAGATATTGAAGTTCCCAGGATCTGGGATGAAGAAAGGGAATGCCATGATCCTTCGATCATGAAGAATGATGTTTGGGATGTAGTCCCAAGATGTGAAGGGAAGTTTGTTATGACTTCCAAATGGAACTATCAGATCAAGCACGTTGCAGATGGCAGCATTGAGAAATATAAAAGTGATGAAATAGAAGATGCACCAAATGGATCTCAAGACAGCATGGTGTAGTCATATATGTGTACAGAACTTGGTATGGTAGGATAGACAGCTTTCTATCCAGTTTGGGCGTTACCAAGAGTAAAGCAGATTCCAACCTTTTCTACAAGGTTGAAGAAGGCAATCCAGTGATACTACTTTTGTATGCAGATAACGTGTTTGTTACAGGTAAAGATAGATTGATTGCCGACACGCAGCAGAAGCTTTCTTCCAAGTTCGAGATGAAGAACTTGGGGATGATGCACTATTTGTTTTTGGCATGGAGGTGTGGCAGAATGCATATGGAATCTTCCTTAGACAAGGGAAGTATGTAGTAGAGATCCTGAAGAGGTTCGGGATGATGGACTGCAAGGATATGGCCACACCTATGGCATCGAATCTGAAGCTTCTATGTGATGCTTCATCTGAGCCGGTTGATGTCTCTTTGTATCGTCAGATGATTGGGTCCTTGATGTACCTGACGAACACGAGACCAGACATTTGCTTTGCTGTGAACACATTGAGCCAGTTCCTGACGGATCCGAGGAGTGTTCACCTGGTTGCTGTAAAGCATGTTCTGAGGTACTTGAAGGGTACAGTGGATTATGGGCTCAGGTATGAGGAGAATCAAAAGTTTAACCTGCAGGGTTATGTTGATTCAGATTGGGATGGCAGTGCTGTAGACAGGAAGAGCACATCTGGGTGTTGCTTCAGTATGGGATCAGGTGTGATCTCTTGGTTTAGCAGGAAGCAGTCCTGCGTAGCACTGAGTACAGCTGAGGCAGAGTATGTTGCAGCCTGTTCGGCTAGTTGTGAGGCAGTATGGCTACGGAAGCTACTGTCTGAGTTATTTGATCTCCTGTTGGATGCTACTGGTATCTTCTGTGATAACCAGAGTTGTGTGAAGCTGTCCGAGAACCCAGTGTTTCATGACAGGTCAAAACACATAGAGATCAAATATCACTATATCAGGGATATGGTGCAGAGAGGAGCTGTGAAGCTCCTGTATGTTGCGACGGACGAGCAGATTGCAGATGTGCTGACGAAGCCACTAGTCAGGGTGAAGTTCGAGTACTTCAGAGAGAGGCTTGGCGTGCTTCATATCGAGGATACTTCGAGGAAGAAGTGATGGACACATTTGCTGAAGCCATTCCAAGCATGTTGGAAGGGGAACTCTTCACATGGATATGGATGTAAGCACTAGATGATGAGCATCAGGATAATGTTCTGGTTTCTGCTTGGATATGATCAGTTGGATCATTTATGTATGTACGCATCATGTTGGATGCTGGATATGATCAGTTGGATCATTTATGTATGTACGCATCATGTTGGATACTGGATATGATCAGTTGGATCATTTATGTATGTATGCATCATGTTGGATGCTGGATATGATCAGTTGGATCATTTATGTATGTATGCATCATGCTGGATGCTGGATATGATCGGTTGGATCATGTACCTTTGTATGATCAGGTCGATCATGTATGCCGATGGATACATTGTGTGGATCATGTATCTATGTATACTTGGATGATCGTGGATGACGAGCTTCTCCAGATGACATGCAGCAAGATGTTGCAGTGATGATGATCAGGTAGATCATATATGTTGATGGATACATTGTGTGGATCATGTATCTTTGTATGATCAGGTAGATCATGTATGCCGATGGATACATTGTGTGGATCATGTATCTATGTATACTTGGATGATCGTGGATGACGAGCTTCTCCAGATGACATGCAGCAAGATGTTGCAGTGATGATGATCAGGATGATCATGTGTACATCAGGATGATGTTTGATGAGTATCAGATGATACTTTATGGCCGTGGATCAGGTTGTGCAGGAAAGCATGTAATTTGTGCCCTGGGAGATTTGCAGATGGTCTTTCGAGGTTTTGCCTATGGCATGTAATTCGGTGCCCTGGGACATCTAACAAATGCTCTTGCGAGGTTTTGCTTGGGAGGACATGTAATTTGTGCCCTGGGAGATCTGCAGATAGTCTTTCGAGGTTTTGCCTATGGCATGTAATTCGGTGCCCTGGGATATCTGGTAGATGCTCTTGCGAGGTTTTGTCCTATGGCATGTAATTTGCTCCTGGGAGATCTGGACAGGATGAAAAAGGCCTCAGATGCTTCAGCCAGGTTTTGCCATGACCACATGTAATTTGCTCCTGGGAGATCTGGACAGGATGAAAAAGGCCTCAGATGCTTCAGCCAGGTTTTGTGGTGGACCACATGTAATTTGCTCTTGGGAGATCTGGACAGGATGAAAAAGGCCTCAGATGCTTCAGCCAGGTTTTGTGGTGAGATCACATGTAATGTGCTCCTGGGAGATCCGACAGGTAGAGCCGGGTGCTCGTAACAGCCTGGGATGCTTCAGCCAGGTTTTGTGATGGGTCACATGTAATGTGCTCCTGGGAGATCCTACAGGTAGAGCTGTGTGCTTGTAATAGCCTGGGATGCTGCAGCCAGGTTTTGTGACGCACGTAATAAGTCCTGAGGATTCCACAGTATGGCTAGTGATGATGAAGACCTGCAGGTGGTGGGCCTACATCCAGTATGAAAAAGGATTGGCTCTGTAGAACTTCCTATGACGAGTAGATTCAGAGATTGATTGAGATAGCAGCAGCAGTGACGATGATGATGACTCGATGATGATTATCCAGTGACGATGATCCAGAGAAGATGACTTGTGCTAGAAGAACTGTGCTGAGAAATACCTTCCTAGTTAAGAGGGAGTGTTGATGTATATGTAACTTCGGAATGTATTTCACATATATGTATATTGTATTCCTATAGAGATGGTATTATTCCTCTATAAGGAAGTGTCGTCATTTATATTGTAAGTGTCGTAACTTATACTTGATGGGTTATTAGACCACCTTATTTGGGGTCGGCCCTGTATAAGTCATGTGGGTCAAAGGGTTATTAGACCACCCTATTGGGGGTCGGCCATGTGGGTCAAAGGGTTATTAGACCACCCTATTGGGGGTTGGCCCAGTCAGCATTATGTTATGTGGTTAAGTTCGAGCCTACATGAGTTAGGTAAAAAGGAAAGTCAAGTCAAGTATAAATAGAGTGCGGGAGGCACTCTATTTACTCACTCACTTCTCACACATGCTCTCAAGGAGGAGAGGCGCACTTATGGAGGAGGAGGATTGCTGCTAGGTTATGGCTATCTCTATTGGTTGGTTGTATCATTGCTCTATCTATCTCTGAGGAAGTTATTGGGGTTTTTCACCTTTATGGTTTTCCCCAAGTAAATCTTTGTGTCTCTTGTGTGCTTGCATTATTGTCTCCATGATTGATATGCTGTAGATATGCTGTACATGTTGTTCTCTCAGTTAAGATCCTAGATCATATTGAAGTAAATTCTGAAAATTTAACACCTGCAACTAATAATATTACAAAGTATCACGCGGTGATTGGATTGCTAACTGATGCCTCTTCCCATGGTGTGGACAACATTGTTGTCCATTTGAATTCTCAACTTGTGGTCTCTCAATTAAGCCAAGTCTACGTTATTCGTGACCCTACACTACTATGTATTTTTCAACAAGTACATATCTTGGAGAGATCATTTGAGTTTATTAAATATCAACACATCCCAAGACGCATGAATACGGTTATCGATTCATTGGCCAATTTCATTTTAGATTGGTACATCTCACATTCTTAAACATTTCATCATGAAAATGTGTAAATAAGCATAACATGTAAATTATTCATATATAGATAAGCAATCCACATGAGATCCATATTCACCGTAAGACACATTGTATATAAAACCATTACAAATGGTTTTTATATTAAGTGTGATAAGAGTTTCACAAAAATTACTAAGACAAAATCTGAAGCTCATAGCTTTCAGTACATCATGCCGACAAAATTATGAAGCTCATGGATTTCAGAGATCGCTACACATAAATAATAAGGCTAATCGTGGTGCTCGTGATAACATATCATGGCCTGAGCTACTCGACGGAGCAGACATCTGATACTCACTGAAAATGCCATTGTGTGGCGCTGATAATGTCGTGGCAGATCATCCAATGACATATCTTGTATTTCAACAGTCAACATTTCCAGGTTTTATTCAACCTCTGTGAGAACTTCGCTCGCCTCCCGGTCATGAGAAGAAATGGCCCTACCTTCTAATAGCACCAAATCGGGATCTCTTTGGAAATTTGTGCCTGCGTATCTGTAATCCTCCATGAGTAGCTTCCTATGCACCCATTGAAAGAAAGTGTGCCCATAACTATGTATCAGACAACCATGATGGACAAATAACTCAACCCATCTCATCATGTGTGGTTCCTGTGCATTGGGGATGGATATCTCTATATGTTGTGGATGGAAGTGAGGAACCCGCTCCATAAAGAAGGATACCAAAATGGACCCGTAGCCAAACTGTTTAGTTCTTCCCAACCGAAATTTGGTCAATTGACATTTCATTATGCTCAGTAGACTCTCACACCATTTGAATACCGTAGGTTGCATGCACTCTATAGCACACAACATACGAGATCTAGTTGCTTGGTGGTGGGACTTGGTTCCTGCTACTCGAACCACGGTGAAGAGAACAGTCTGCAATGGCAGATTATGGACACTCTTGACCGGGATCTTCCCACTAGCCTTCCTGGTCCCAAATTCACAATATTGACTAATGAGTGCATTAACATCTTCATTACCTCCAGTATGCCTAGATAGAGAGGCACGAGCTCCTCTTCTTAAGAGCTCGGTCAAAAAATAGACATCATCTATTTCCAAAGTGAGGATATGGTTCCCCACTTGAAAATGAAGTTCTTCGGGATCTCACATCCCCACCAAATATTCCAACAAAGGGACTTCAACCCTCATACTTAGAGTGAGGAAATATATGTGGGTTTCCCTTTCAGGATCCGTATCGACCCTGATCAACGTATTTCCTGAAAGAGACAGTTGCGTCGATCCAGGGGCACATTTTTACCCAAAAAATCGACCCAAATCCATCTAAAAATAGTAAAAATTTGAAGTAACTCAGCATAGGAAATGAAATGTAGGGCAAGTGTAGTTACCTGAAGTTGACGAGATGCGAATCTACAACCTGGAATTCCTAGAATCTCCAACACAAGTTTCTACCTCAAATGGATTTTACCCTCTTTGGTAAGAATGCCATGGTAAAATGAGTCCCTTTCACCTCTATTTATTTACTTGAAAGGCAATATTTTATTATTTTTACCTCATAAATTATTATTATTATTATTAATTTTTACCATTTGTTAGCAAAATCCCTTTTTTATTTATTATTATGGTTTCTCACACTTGTTTTGAGATTTCAATTCAAACATAATAATGGAGTTATGGTCCAAAATTATCTTTCATGTTTAAGAACACTTTTGGAGTAGCCTTTAAGCTCTTTTTGGACTCCTAAAATAGGAAAAGATTGCCAAGCGAACTTGTTTCTTTCACGCTTGTAAAAGGGTTTGAAAGGTCATATATTTGGTGATAATTTATCCCTTTTTCAGACTGTATAGACTATTTACGAAAAAGGAATACCTTAGTCAACTATTGACTATGAGACTCTTCTTCTGGGCATTATTTTGCACTTTTTTGGGCCTATGGGACTGAATTTACGAAAAAAGTTCACTGTGGAGTCTTCTTTTGACTGTTTCAAACTCTCTAAACATTAAACGTCAATAAGTTTACCTTCTTTGGAATCACAAAATTATACATGGAAGGACCCTTTTTGGACTGAACCTTTCATTTCTCAAGTTCATAAAACATGTGAGATTGGACTCATCCGAAGGATGAGTTATACCGAAGATTTGTTATCCTCCTCAATCTTGTTAATAAACAAAGAGGTACTTGTCAATCATGATGGGGAATAAGGGAAGGGAAATGCATCTGTATTTGCATCTATGGAAGCTTATTATCACTCTTGAACATGGCACCCGTTTGTATGTCATCTGAATAGTTGGGTAATCAGCTTGTCTCCGAGTCGTGTCAAGTCTGTGAGTCTTTTACTCCTTTGGGTCATCCGAAGAATGCTCCTTCCATGTTGCATTATGTCTTGATTTTTGTCTCACCATGCCAATGCTTCCAGGTCATTTTTCATGCCGTAAAATGTTCAAGGGAAGTCCTCCATTTGAGTCAAAATTTGCAATGGTCAAACTACCATCTCGTCGGTCATGCCTGAAACAGTCTCTCAACTGCACTTGTCCATACACCTTGTGTCAGTCCATACTCATTTGATCTACCGTCCAAAATCATCTTCCTATATCGGTTTCATGTCAATGATATGGGATACATCATGGCCCTCCCTCTATGAATCTATCCATGTTGACATCAACACACCATCCAGGGATTATATTTAGAAACCACCTAGTACCTTGAAACCTACATGCCTCAATGGAATGTTTTCTCGCTTTCGATAGTAGGTTTACATCATCGACCTCTGATTGAATGATTCCACAAATTTTCGACTCCAAATCCTTTATTCACATTCGTTGGAATGTACTAAGATACCTTGGGAATCATTGTCATCACTGGTGATTTTCCTTGCACTTGTTACTGGTTCACATCATTGACCAGTAATCAAGTGGTTTCTACCATGTTTGACTTAAACACCTTGTAATCACATGGATAGATTCGTATCATTTCGAGAAAGGGTAGAAGACCCTAGGTTCTTCAGATGTCTTATTATTGCACCTGGGTTGCGATGGATATGTTTAGTAAGTTCCCACACATATGTCATGGTGGAGACCTCATTAATGTATTGTCACACATATCCACTCTTACATTGGTCGTGGTTGTACCATTATCTCATAATAGATCTACGTTTGTATCTTAGTAGCCATGATTGTGTTCAGTCATTCCGGTATGGATCCAACCTGTATTTTGGTGGCCATATGCTCAGTTAGTACCATCATGGATCGGTAATGTATTGGTCGACAACCATGCCTTGAGTCATTAGTTCAGAGATGTCAAAACTTGTATTCCAGAGTCCTTGATGATTGTTGTCAGTTTTCCAACCGATGGTTCTTCTCTCCAACATTCACATCAAAGTACGTCACCTATCCTCTTCCTCTAGCTTCGTACTTTGGGTGGGAATCTGTTACACATAATTTTCATCAGTAGTACAAAACCCTATGACCATGTGTTTCCACAATCCCTGAAGTCACTTTTATGGTGGATGATCCTTGGTTGCTTTGTCCTGCAACTTGACCTATTTTGTGACTTCGACACGCCTTGCTCTATTAGCAATGTGCATCCAATCCCCCTCGAAGCAGTGTGTTATACTATTAAACCATGTCGATGACACACTTTGGCTTCAGAGCAACCCACATCAATCCAATATGGCGCATGTTTCTCCACTGCAAACCACATCGATCTCTACACAAGGGTAAAATTAGGTCTTCAAGAAGCTTCTAGAGCGAAATCTCGAATGATTTCCTTTCCCTCCTATAGTTATGGATCTGGCTCAACTTCCACCATTGTGGGGGATCATATTTCATCCACTCCCCACACTTTTCTGAACCTCCATTTATCCATATTATCCTATAAATTGATGTCTTGGAATGGGCAGGGGGAACAAGATTGGAAGTTGGTAAATGATGGAGAAATTTCCTTAGACTTTGAGATTCTTGAGGTGCTTTGTATTCAAGGTGAAGGTGACTTGTTGGAGTAAGAAGAACCCATTGGGAAGAATCTCCAACACCAAGGCCTAAATGGTTGTACTTTATTTCTGTCACTTTTAATACAATTGTATTTTCCTTCTCATACACTGATGTTCATGATCATGTATTGTAAGATTCCTTGGTCACTTGCATAGGTCAATTATACTATTTCTACTTCATTCGTTGTTGTCTTGGCTTAATCTGTAGTAGGTCTTTTTGTATGCAAATTTGGATTGTGACTGCTCCTAGATCATAAGGACAACTATTGTATGAGAGGTAAGTTCCCCCTATACTCATCTCTTGTTACTATGTTATTGACCTAGGTGAAGGTTTGTACAAGTTGTCTCTTTTTGTTCTAGATATGAACCATTTAGACTAGGGACTTCGATCTTTGTTCGCATCGATCGAAAAACTCCTATAACAATGGGGGGTTCAATTCTTGGCAATGGTAATCAACAGCCAAGAAGATATGCCATTCATATTGAATAATTCATTCTCGATTTTTGACACATATTGCAATAGAAAGTCTTCCTACTTCTCACCTTGTACTTGACAGGAGGGAATATCATGGATTGACAATCAGGATTCAAGTTTCAAATCCCCAACAATTAGACAAATTTCTCACTAATCATACTTTTGTATCAGAACAAGCGAGCATGATCTAGAGCTAGATCAAGAGTGAGGATTGGAGCTATAGCCAAAAGAAAGAGATAAATCCATGTTCCATAGAATTCGTAGGTTTGTGGTCATCCTAAACCACCACATACCTGTTAAATGTTGAGCATTAATTTACAATAATCTAGGATCTTTACTGAGAGAATAACATGTACAGTATATCAATGCATATCAATCATATCAAGCATGTCAATCATCATAAGAAGCAAAAGCATGAGAGACAAGAGACACAGAGTTTCTGTGGAGAAAACCCTAAGGTGAAAAACCCCACAACTCTCTCAAAGATAGAGAGAGCAATGGCTCCACCAAAGTACAACCAAAATACACAGAGATAGTCTCCTAGTAGCAGATGATCCTCCTCCTCCCTAGTGCGCCACTTTCTGAGTGAAGGAAGAATCAGTTTCCGAATAATCCAAATAGAGATCTCCCGATCTCTATTTATACTTGTTATGTTTTCCCAATGACCTTATGGGGCTGACTTGTCTAGCTAGGTACATCAACCATATATTACATAAAATAAGGGCCGACCCCACACATGGTGGTCTAATAACCCATCGACAAGTTCACACACTTATGACACTTGTCAATACACATGACAACACTTCCGTATAGAGGAATGACACATCTCTATAGGAGTACAATAATATATAAATTAAATACATGGATGAAATACATTCCGAAGTTACATATACATCAACACTCCCTCTTAACTAGGAAGGTATTTCTAAACACAAATCTGCTAGCACAAATCTTCTTCTCTGGATCATCGTCATCGATGCATCGTCCTTGAATCATCGTCATCGTCATTGCTACTGCTATCTCAAACAATCTCTGAATCTACTCGTCATAGGAAGTTCTACAAAGCCAATCCTTTTTCATACTGGATGTAGGCCCACCACCTGTAGGTCTTCATCATCACTAGCCATACTGTGGAATCCGCAAGACTTATTCCGTGAGTCAAAAAAACGTCGAAAGAGCATCCCGAGACTGATTACGAGCACACAGCTCAACCTATCGGATCTCCCAAGACCTTTTAAATGCTACTGCACAACCTGTCCATGGCCATAGAGTATCATGAAGCACAACCCAGATGCACACACACAGCACTTACACTCACCGGCATGGGAGGACCAACCTACCACCATCCGTGAAAGGATCACAGCACTTACATCAACGACCATGGGAGAACACATCTGCCACCATGTCGAAAAGGCTCTGCACTTACATCAACGCACATGGGAGAACACATCTACCACCATGTCGGAAAGGCTCTGCACTTACATCAACGCACATGGGAGAACACATCTACCACCATGTCGGAAAGGCTCTGCACTTACATCAACGCACATGGGAGAACACATCTACCACCATGTCGAAAAGGCACTGTGCATCTGTGTCTTCAGAACTCATCACACATAATCCAACTGATTATGTAATGTATCCACCTGATACATATGATCATCATCATAGCATCATCCTGATGCATGTCATCTAGAGTATCGTCCTGATACTCATCATTGCATCGTCCTGATGCATATCTGGAGCAACATCCTGAAGCTCGTCATCCATGATCATACAATGCATCTACCTGATGCATACCAAGTATCTACTTGATACATATCATCATACATGATCCACCTGATCATATAATGTATCCTCCTGATACATACACAGATACATGATCCACACAATGTAGCCACGTGATATATATATCAACACACATGATCTACCTGATCATACCACGGGGGATTCACTAGAAGGCAATATAATACCACGTTCATTCATATTGTGGTATTAAATATTCATGAAAACCTAAAAATTATATTGATTATATATTAAGGGGCAAAGGGTTTTTTTTTACAATACAAAAATACTTTGGGGTCTTTTTTATATGGGCGGGATAACAAATATTTGCCAAATGGAGATGGTGGGATCACAGATGGATGAGAAATCGGGTTGAGGCAAGGCTAGGGATTACCAGTACGCAGGGAAATCGCGTCTTGAGGCATGCTTGAGGCCAGGGGTTTCGTGGTGAAGTGGGTTTCCAGTCGATCATAGTCAAGAGACAGTGGTCATTGACGGCCAATTGTTACCAATAACACTCAGCCAGTTGTTACTAATAGCCTTGGGAGGCTCTAAGTCTCCAAGGCCTATTATAGGCCCTCGATAGGCCTTCAGGGCTTGAATACCCAACCACTCATTCCTACTACATGCCTTGGGAGGTTTAGTCAGCCTCCTAGATCTTGTTACAGGCCCTGGGGGCTTGGATACCTAGCCCACAACAGGCTTAGTCAGCGATTGGGGAACTGTAACATGCAATCTAAATGTTGCACTATATGCATTGGCTCTACTGACATACAAGAAGTGATCTTCTATCTCTTCATTAGACCATTAAATGTTGCAAATCATAATGATATGTGGTTGAGTAATTGCATTGTGGGTGAAGTAATGTGCATCCACAATATACATCGAAAGAAGCAAGGTGCATTGGAGAATGCATGTTGGGTCATAAAAGGGGTATCATATCAATAGACTAGGTAGAAATATAAACAGGTATAAAAAATGCTAATGAAAAAATTGATACATACAATATCTAGTGAAAATAGGGGTTTTTTTAAATTGGGAAGACATATTGGGAGGGGGTTTAAAAAAACGATTTTGGAAGGTATTTTCCAATATTTAGTGAAATTAGGGGTACTATTTCATAAGCCACGAACGAATGTGCTATGATAGAGGTTTATTGAGTGAATCCCTCGTGGATCATACACAGTATCTACCTGATACATATACAGATACATGGTCCAAGCATCCAACATGATGCATATACAAATACCTATAAATGATCCAACTGATCATATCCAGCATCATCCTGATGCATATACAAAGCAGTAACTGGAGCATTGTCCTGATGCTCATCATCCAGCGCTTACATCCACAGCCATGTGAAGGAATCTCCTTCCAACATGCTTGGAATGGCTTCTGCAAATGTGTCCATCACTTCTTCCTCGAAGTGTCGTCAATCCGAAGAACACCAAGCCTCTCTCTGAAGTACTCGAACTTCACTCTGGCTAGTGGCTTCGTCAACACATCTGCAATCTGCTCATCTGTTGCAACATACAGGAGCTTTACTGCTCCTCTCTGCACCATATCCTTGATATAATGATATCTGATCTCTATGTGTTTCGACCTATCATGAAACACTGGGTTCTCAGACAGCTTCACACAAATCTGGTTATCACAGAAGATACCAGTACCATCCAATGGGAGATCAAATAACTCAGACAGTAGCTTCCAAAGCCATACTGCCTCACAACTAGCCGAATAGGATGCAACATACTCTGCCTCGGCTATACTCAGTGCTACGCAAGACTGCTTCCTGCTAAACCAAGAGATCGCATCTGATCCCATACTAAAGCAGCACCCAGATGTGCTCTTCCTATCTGCAGCACTGCCTTCCCAATCTGAATCAACATAACCCTACAGGTTAAACTTTTGATTCGCTTCGTACTTGAGCCCATAATCAACTGTACCCTTCAGGTACCTCAGATTATGCTTTACAGCAACCAAGTGAACACTCCTCGGATCCATCAGAAACTAGCTCAATGTGTTCATCGCAAAGCAAATATCTGGTCTCGTGTTCATCAGGTACATCAAGGACCCAATCATCTGACGATACATAGAGACATCAACCAGCTCAGATTAAGCATCACACAGAAGCTTCAAGTTCGATGCCATAGGTGTGGCCATGGCCTTGCAATCCATCATCCCGAACCTCTTCAGGATATCTACTGCATACTTCCCTTGTCCAAGGAAGATCCCATCTGCACTCTGCCACACCTCCATACCTAGGAAATAATGCATCATCCCCAAGTTCTTCATATCGAACTCGGCAGCAAGTTTCCTCTTTGTATCGGCAATCAATCTATCATCTCCTGTTACAAATAGGTCATCCACATACAGGAGTAGAATCACAGGATTCCCTTCCTCAACTTTGTAGTAAAGGTTGGAATCCGCTTTACTCTTGGTAAAGCCCAAACTGGATAGAAAGTTGTCTATCCTACCATACCAAGCTCTGCACATATATGAATCCCTGTCATGTGTCTCAGAATCAAGTGGCTGCTCCACATATACTTCTTCTTCAACTACACCATTCAAGAAAGCTGTCTTGAAATCCATCTGGTGTATCTTCCATTTCATCACTTTTATATTTATCTATGCTGCCATCTACAACATGCTTGATCTTATAGATCCATATGGAAGTCATAACAAACTTCCCTTTAGGTCTTGGGATTACATCCCAAACATCATTCTTCATGATCGAAGGATCATGGCATTCTTCCATTTCTTCATCCCAGATCCCGGGAACTTCAATATCTTCAATAGATATCTTGGTTGCTGGAACAAATGTTGTAGTCCTTCTTTTGTAGGCGATGGTATATGATCTTTTCTACAAAACAAGTTAAATTGCATGATTAGGAACATCTCATAGTTTTCAGAACAAATTCTTACACATAAAGAAATATGTCATACAGTCATACAATCATCTTAGCTAATGCTTCAATACAACATTTATCCATATCCCGTAACTTTCTAGATTCCTTCCAATCTCTACCAGAACATTGTTAAGAGTTTGCATAGCTCCCAATATGTCAGCAAAGAGGTTTCATTCTAGATGAGTAGCAATGGAATGTTGTACAGTGCCATAGGCCACTTACCCATCAAATGTATATTAGTAGTATACTGTTCATTAATGCAATCATTCTAATATGCACAACACATATCCTAAGTCTAGGAACATAAGCATATACATCATTGAACAATATTATTTAAACAAACAATTATGCAAGAAATGATAATTAAAATACTTATCTTTGTTTGTTTGTTGGGTGGACTCCCTTTGAGTCTTTGTTTCCTTGCAGGAGCTGCTGAATTAGCTTCTTCTACACCTTTCTATTATGGAATGTAGAAAGATGGTCAACTCCCTCTGAATCTCTGCATCCTTGCAGAAACTACTGGAGTGTGCTCCTTCTTGATCTTTGCTTCCTTGCAGGAACAACTGGAGTGTGCTCCCTCTTGATCTTTGTTTCCTGGATTACCTGTCCTTGAAGTTATATCCATTCTTAATCACTATGCATGCTTATTAGTATCATCATTGTGTTATCCTCGAGGTCTCATACATAATCAAACATTCATTAGTATATTCTTAATACTATCAAAACACAATAATCTTAAGCATGTATAGTCAGGATCATTTTAAACAGAAATAATAAGCATTCTTATGGTTAGTCATAAATTAAAGTAAGAAACATAATATACCTAAACCCTATGACTCTTCTGGTTAGTCATATCATCAATTAAGGTAAGAAACATAATATGCATTAACCCTAGATTACTCAAACTTGTAACTTCAAGAGTAATCATTATCAATCATACAAAAGTATAAGATATATAACAAAAACATACCTGGTCATCATAATTTGCTAGTTATGTCTAGCAATGTGTTCTTGTTCTCTTCAATGACCTGCATAACTCATAAGTTAACCTTTGCAAAAATAAATTATACATACGTCTATGTGATCCATGACTATGGATGAATCTTTGTCTTCATAGCATGTTCAGGTTGTCCCTTCAATTTGTACAATCCTCCCTCTTGCTCTCTAATCACCACTGTATCATCAATAGTTTTATCCTTTGGCCATATTAGGACTTGGTCATCTACAAATGCAACCCTCATGCCTTTTTCATCCAATGCAGAGATGGAGAGAAGGTTCTTCTTGAGCCCAAGTACATAAAGAACTTCTTTCATCTTCAAATACTTTCCAGAATCTAGGTTATAGGAGGCTTCACCACTTCCTTTGATGGGGTATTGATAGTCATCCCCAAGTTTCACTTTATGGGGTGATTCATGTTCAGATAGATTTACGAAGGATTCTTTAAACCCAGTCATGTGTTTAGAATCCCCACTGTCAATTAACCAATCATTACAACCATGAGAAATAGTACCTGTGAGAGCAGAGATCAGAACATACTCTTCTTCGCTTGATGAGTCATCATCATCACTTTTTCCTCTAACTTTCTTCCTGGGAGGTTCATCATCCTCAGCAGCACAAGCATGATATCTTCTTTTGTTATTCTTCTTGCTTTTGTTGAAATTGTTGTCTTTCTTCTTCTTGGGACAATCTCGGGCAAAGTGTCCCTTCTCATTACATGTAAAACATCTACCAAGAGAAGGATCTTTAAATTTCTCCCTTTGAGTATGGTGAGAAGATTTCCTATGAGATCTCTCTCCTTTGCTCTTCCCTTTCTTGGCATGAACTGTGAGAGCTTGATCTTCATTCCCCATCTTTTCTTCTCGGGCCACAAGCCTTGCTTCTTCTTGAGAGCATTCCTCCCACAGTCTACTGAAAGAGATCAATTTCTTTCTTGCACAGATTCCTTGGATAAAGGAGTCCCATGACCTAGGTAGGCCATTCAAAGTGGTCATAACAATTTCACCATTCTCCACCACTTCATCCACAGCTTCAAGTTGGTCTTTGATCTGAGAGACTTTGGAGAAATAGGATTGAATAGTCTCTCCATTCAATAGCTTGACCCCTTTCAATTGATTTTGCAGAGTCATCTTCCTATTTATGTTCTTCCCTTCAAATAGCTTGGCCAAAGAGTCAAACATCTCCTTGGGTGTCTTCAGAGATGACACATGTGGTATGATGGTCTTTGATAGAATCAACAATGATTCTCTTTGCCTTGACCAAGTTCTTCTTATGCAATATCTTAGCCTCTTCATCCTTTGGGATAGGGATGTCTTCTTTTATATATGAGTCCAACTCATTCTCTTCCAGGATTAACCCAATCCTATACTTCCAGGCTCAGAAGTTATAAGTGCCTTCAAACTTATCCTCAAGCTTGGTGTGGTGAGACATCTTAAAGAGTACTTCAAATAGAAATAGAAAAGATTTAGGTCTTACCACTTGACTTGCTGAAAACTGGATCTGGTCCCGGATTAGGGTTTGTCAGAGAAACCCTAAAAATTCAAAGTGTGAATTTCAACTTTCTGAAAGGATAGAAAGATGTGCCTTGATGAGCTAATCAGCCTGGTGTATTCAAAATTTGAGATTTGCAAAGCTTCACCCTTCAGAAATGCCTTTTTGTCTTCCGGGTTCACTGAGGAGGACCCTAAATTAGGGTTTGAGTTTCTCGGAGATTTAGCCAGCCAAAAAATCTCGATCCAAAGCTCTAAACTTCAATTTTTGCAAGGAGATTCTAGCTATGTCTTCAGATTCCAGAAATTCCTATTTTTGTGGAAACCCTAATTTTTAGGGCCATATCTGAAAATGCTCAGAATTGAATTTTGATTGGACAGATAGATTCTCCTTAATGACTAGAGTCAATCTACTATGTTGCTCTTCCAAAATCTGTGGAGAAAAACCCAATAAACAAGAAACCCTTGGTTTTTGTCACTACACAATGTCTTCTTCTCAGGTTAGCTTTGATACCATGTTAAATTTTGAGCATTAATTTACAATACTCTAGGATCTTTACTGAGAGAATAACATGTACAGTATATCAATGCATATCAATCATATCAAGCATGTCAATCATCACAAGAAGCAAAAGCATGAGAGACAAGAGACACAGAGTTTCTGTGGGGAAAACCCTAAGGTGAAAAACCCCACAACTTCCTCAGAGATAGAGAGAGCAATGGCTCAACCAAAGTACAACCAAAATACACAGAGATAGTCTCCTAGTAGCAGCTGATCCTCCTACTCACTAGTGCGCCACTTTCTGAGTGAAGGAAGAATGAGTTTCCGAATAATCCAAATAGAGATCTCCCGATCTCTAATTATACTTGTTTTGTTTTCCCAGTGACCTTATGGGGCCAACTTGTCTAGCTAGGTACATCAACCATATATTACATAAAATAAGGGCCAACCCCACACATAGTGGTCTAATAACCCATCGGCAAGTTCACACACTTGCGACACTTGTCAATACACATGACGACACTTCCGTATAGAGGAATGACATCTCTATAGGAGTAGAATAGTATATAAATTAAATACATGGATGAAATACATTCCGAAGTTACATATACATCAACAATACCATTGGTTTGTGGTCATCCAAAGCCACCCATTTAGTATAATACATCATATTTGTCTAACTAGGTTTGGGATCATCCTAAACTACCATCCATCGTTGGTTTGTGGTCATCCAAAACCACCCACTTAGTAGAATACATCAACTTCTACTAACCAAGATTGTGGTCATCCTAAAACCCTGTCTATCATAGGTTTGTGGTCATCCAAAACCATCAATTCAAACAACACTTAACCACTTAGTAGAAGACTTCAGCTTTTGCTAACTTACTTGGCACATGGTTAGATTGTCAAGTAGGAAATGTTTAGCATTTGCCATCTAATCACTTCTAGATTTCATCTCTCATAAATATCCTTGGACTCACAAACATTCCTTCGGATTTTTGGGGTTTAAGGATTAGTAGCAAATATCATCAACCATACATTAAGCAAGGGACACACAAATATTTTAGTCAAGAAACCCCCAAAAGGAGAGTTCCATTCAATCAAACCATTTATGTGTGTAATTCTATTGTACAATTAGGTCCCTTTATATAACTATAAGTGACCATAACAATAATTCCATAATAGGATATTTAGTTCCATAACTATCTCCAACAATATCTCCATGGATCACCCAACTTGATCTTATGAGACCTCATCCCTAATTTCTCTCCTTTCCCTCATATGTACGTTTTGTGCATTACACGCATTATCTTCTTCATCCACATATTATAATATATTCAAATATATCACAAGTAGGATTTAATCCTTCATACTCCCCCTTAAAAAATACTATTGATTCAATATTTAGTGATCATTGTTTATCTCTTCAACCGGTATTTTTTACTGGTCCAATCTTCATCATCTTCTTCTACGGTCTTTGTCTTTAATCTTATTCATGTATGTTCTTCATCTTTTGTTTTATGCTTTTGTCTTCATCTTCTAGTCTTCTTCATTCTTCATCTTCAATCTTGATCTTGTACCTGCAAAACATTATGTTTGTTGAAGTGCATATAAAAAAATTACCATCCACTGGAATAGATGGGTCGCCAACCACTGTATCTACCAATTCTCTAGGAAACTTTTTCTCGTACATGGTTTAGCGGCAATTATTCAATCACAATCATCACTTTTACTTGTTACTTCCCCTACATCATCACCGATCATCATCTTGGGTTTTCTTTGGCTTACCCGTAACCACAACGTATGGGCTTTACCCTTAACTATTACAATTTTCAAGTGGTTTTTGGTTTACCATGAACCTACATCTGTCATGACAAGTGGTTTTTCATTTACCATGAACCATTAGCAATCAAATTATGGGGTATACATGCCTTTTCACAACTTGCATCATCATCATTTCTCTCAAGTACATACAACAAACGTTCACCATACATCTTCATATGAGGCTACTCTAGCCATTTTAAACATAGGACCAAGACCATTTTTATTTTCCATTAGTCAAACAACATTTTCAAGAGAACCATCAAACTTCTTAGGGATTTCATTTTCTATGGATTCACTTCAATTTATCTGCATCTCAATTATCAAACACGATATTATTTCTATTGCTTACTTTTACCTTGCTTTGCGGCTTCATTCTTCTATCATTTTGCTACTTCATGTCTCTTCATTGTCCGTGTTGTTTTGCTCTTCAATATTGTCTTTCCTCTTACTTCTTTTGTTCATGCCCAAGAGTTCTTTAACTTTCTTTCATTGTCATCTTTTGTCTTCTATCATTTGTTCACTTCTTTTCAAGTCTTCTTCTTCTTTAGTCTTGCCTTTGGCTACATCATCTTTGTCAAAATTCTGTCTTTTTTTGTTTCTTTCATCTTCTGTCGCTTTCTTTTGTCGTCTTCTTCTTGTATGGTGTATGAGCTACACCATTCTTTGGTAAGTCTATATCTTGAGTCGATCATCTATATTGTTTCATTTTCATATAAGGGGTTTCATATAATGAGAAAGTAGACACGGTTTCTACAAACAAATCAAAAGCTGTGCCTAAGTGTTTTTCTTTCATGGAATCTGTTTTTCTTTCTTCATTTCTCTTCTTCTATTTGTACTTGCAATCTTCTTCATGCACCTGCACCTTGTTCAGCAAACATAATTGTTACACAACTTAAATATAGATTTGACTTTGATTTTCACTTTCAATTTTGATTTTTGACTCATTACATCTATAAAAATTATTCTTGACTTTGACTCTCTACATTTACGTGCAACCCATCTACATTATATACTCTCAACCTTTCATGATTCAGCTAACATACTTGGATCTTTGGATTCATATACTTAAAAGACTTTGAACTCATTTGGCACTTACAATATTTGAGAATTTTACAATTGAACCAAAGTCAGTGAGAGCGTTGCACTCCTTCACCTTGCTATTGCATTTTATTTTATTTTATAAATAAACACAAAATATGTATATACCTTTTTTTGTCTCTTTTTTTTTAATGCGCTCCCTTTTTTATTCAGCTGGCATACCGTGGACCTCATCTTGCAAGTCGTTAATGGCCAGCACAATAGGAATGGACATACTGACAATGATATCATCCTCCAATATGAGGAAATTGAAATCAAGTGCTTGAAGAAACTCGGCCTATCTCATGGAGCTGCTGAGAGGATTAGCCCATCCTTCGCTCAGAACATGAACCCATCCTAAATCAGTCTTGCTTATCTGAATCTTGGAAAAGAAGCAACCTCGTCCCTCTTTAAGGCCCCACTGCTTTCTGGAACCACCAAATTCACCAGCAGATGAAGGACCAAATCACTGGATGCCTACAAATACATAAGGAGCTGAAGCGACGAGTCAAGGAATTGAACAGGGATCTCGTCGCAAAGCTGGAGACCCGTCAAAGGGAAAAACATTTGCATGCCATTCGAGTGAGAAATTATTACAAATTCAACCTCTATGATTCACCATGCTGTGGTTTCTCCACGATCCAACATGTAATGCACTCTATCTTCTCATACAGATCTCCAAACATTGTAGCCTGAGAAGTCGGTAGTATACAGATCGATTCTCTTTCCCCGACTGACAGATATTTGATTGTGGACAAGCACCAGTAGATATAGAAGACATATTTTCGAAGAAAACAAATCATCAACAATATTATCGGTTTCTGCAAGTTAATCTTATTATCGGTTTCTGCAAGTTAAACTTTCTAGTGCATGTCTGAGTAATTGTAGTCAGGGAGTACTTTTTTTTTTTTTTAAAGCAATTTGATATTGATAAAATTACATTTTGCAGTGGCAAGCTTATCTGAATAGGAAAACAATAGCATAAGAAAAAATTACATTTTGCAGTGCAAGCTTATCTGAATAGGAAAACAATAGCATAAGAAAAAAATACATTTTACAAGGCAAGCTTACTTGAATAGGAAAACTTTTTTTTCCAATAGAATAAAATTAGTTTCTTAAAATAAATAGGCATCATAGCTTGAGGATGGTTAGTCATTTGTTAGTGATATTCAATATCACTACAACAGATCCATTTTCAATTCTACCAACAAAATTTTCTAAGGCATTGCAAGTTCACATAATGGCAAGCATGCACAGTGGATTTCAATTATCCCTGAATACTTTGTCAAAATTACCTCTGAATACTTTGTCAAAAGGGAAGGCTAAGAAGACATTGCAAGTTCACATAATAGCAAGCATCCACAGTGAATTTCATAAAGATTAGAGAAAGTAATAACTAGGAATCTAACGACATGACATTTCAAGCCATCAATATTATCATAATTCAGTCTAGCAAAAACGTCGATGGCAATTGTTAGCAACCCACCAAGGTTTATTCTCCGAAAGCATGTTTTTAGTGGTTGGGCCCAGGTGCAAAACCCTTGTTACAGCAAGCCAGACATGAGTTTACCATACATGTTTAGCTTTTAAGATTATGTAAGATCTGTGTTTTATAGGCTAGCAACATTGAATGTTACGATTCACCCTTCAAGGGGATGGGCATGCTTACAAGAGCAAGCCTTATGAAGCATGTATAAATTAAAATTGGCATAATTGGCAAATGCTGTTAAGGGTTTAGTTTGAGTGGTTGTGAGAAGTGTTATACTCTCCATCCAAGTTAAAATCCAATCCCTCATGAACTAATTGTTGAACTCTTCATGAGCTAATAGTTGGTGAACTAATTGTTGACAAAGCTTCAAACTATACAAAATCCAGTTTCTCTAGGTACCATCCTCAAACTCAAAATGAAAAGTACCTGATGGGTTTCCCGAGGATTGCATTCCACATAAAAAGAATAAAGAAATATTGGCAAATACTGCAAAATCAAAGTCAAATACACATGGTAAATCAAGGAAACGACAAGGTGTGGCTTCAGCTTTCATTCTTTAAAAAATCTCAGCTTTACCTTATTTTTGAATTTCAGGTACCAAATCTTCTGTTTCAGATCATTGGGAACCTTTATTTGACTTTTATTATCCAAGGATGATCATAAAAGTAATAATCAATCATCTGAAAATTTTGACACTTGCGTGATTCACATAACAATCGATGTTGAGGTTCCATTAAAAAAGGTTAAACATATTACTTATTCCTACAATGTAAAAGAGAAGCTCATTGTCCCTGACAAAAATTGCATATACAATGTTATTCTTCCAATGCCAGATGGCCTGTTTAGAAGTGTTGTTTAGGTAAATGTACCAATTCGAGGATAATGGCATTCTACCGGGAAACGAAATTGTATAGATGACCCCAAGGGCCATTGCTTTAATCAGCTTCAGCTTTCAAAGAAGAAATTCCATCTTCTCTAGCTCTGCTGGTTCCAATTGCAGCGTGACGCAGATCTACCTAAAAATAAAAATATGTTGATGACCACTTCATCCATATCTCCGCTCAAAATAATATGGCACAGCACTATACAAGACGTTAAAAATAATTATACAACCCTAGCAAAAATTAACAGGTTCACTGGAGTGTGCATTAGACTGAGGAATAGTTAATTGTTGGCAACCCCAATTTAATAGAGGGCAAGGACCATCAGGGGCCTGCTGCACACGTTCCTCCTTTGCACAACTTCGGCAACGTTTCCCATGTGTAATAAGAAGGCAATTAAGATCAAATTTGAGATCATTTGGGATGCGACAATTCAGATGCAGATATGCTTTCTCCCTATTTGCTTCTGCAGGTACCCAACCAAGAGACTTTGTTATGCGAAATACCTGTAAGTAGTTCCCATGATTAAAAGCAGTCTTAGAAACAGTAGATGCAACAAAGTAATAAAAAAGTAATTGGAGTTTAAATTTGTCCTTTCAAAAGGTCAGCTAAACAGAATAACTCATGATTTATTTGAGCAACCAGAATACTCACATGAGTGTCTACAGGGAAGTCATCCTGGTTCAGATGAAACATCAATACGCATGCCACCTGTAAACACAAAACATTTAGCGACACAGAAGACAGGACTAAAACGAATTAGTCTCAGAAACATGTAACATAAATTAAAAATACTATCATGAAAACTCCAACTAGTATATCAGACATAGTCACAGAATTTGGTATAATTGGCCTTCCTAGTTTGAATTTTGGTGCGAATTTGAATTCGACTAAATATTTGTCAGATTCATATTCGATACGATCATTGACCATATCATATCCAATCGAATCCGTACCATACAATTCACCCTGTGATTTGGCCTGCAAATCGAATCGAAACAAAAACAACCCTAACATGCTTTAAAAAAACACAAGGCAACTAAAAGTAAAAAGACATTTTTTTTCATTTCGAGGGACTTCATTTGTCGACCAAAAGCATTTAACACCAAGTTTCCACGTTAATGATGTTGCTTTCAAGTTTCAAGGAAGAATGGATGTTATTACTTATTTCATTTTGACTTTTTAAATTATGCCTTTATTTTCTAAAATTTTGAAGAATTTGCATTTTCTTTTGTATTAGTGAGATGTATACTCCTGTATTTTTTCTGTACTGGAATTTTACAGTACAGTTTTTTTTACCATATATCTGAATCCAAATATAGATACAATACAGTAATTTTCACATTATACCATATCTGAATCCAAAAATAGATCCAGTATAGTTATTTTCGTATTGTTCCATATTCTAATCCAAATATAGCCAGGAATCCACCACCATGTGACCCTATACAAATTCCTATATGATTTAGAATTTTATCTGAATCTGAGTCCACCAATTTACTTTTTCTCTGTTTCGAGGATCATCATACTGATACCGAGAACACTGAGGAATGTATAGACTCTAGAGTAAAAAGGGATTAAATCAGTTTATTTTATGTATGTGTTAACTTTTATGTTCCCTAGCTACCCTTGAAATATGTTACATGTATGGCCTGCCCACCATTAGTTACAGATGGCAATGTCTAACACGATTGTGGCTAAGACACATTGAAAGACCTTTTAAGGCTTAAAGACAAATGCTTGCCTACCATATGCAGCGAGCCTCGAGTAACCTCATTTTTACCCACAGCATTGCAAAAAGGGTCATTATAATAAACTTTGAAATCTTACCATTCTGGCAAAACCACACCATATGGAAATGTTTTCGCCCTTTTCCATAATCATATCAAAGTTAACAGTACAAGAAAATCAAAACTTAATGAGAAACATGATCAATAATTAACTTCCTTTTGTACAGAAGGGACCACACTGCAAAAGCATACTTCCTCTCATTTCCTTTGGCTTCGGTGCCTTGCCCGAGGGGTAAATTTTCCACCAAAATTTCCCAAGACTTGCACCCTGCCTCACATTTTCGAAACTCATCCCAACACTTGATTGCTTAAGCCCATTTTGACCCATGAGTTCGTTGCAAAAAAAATTTTTGCCAAAACAAACGAAATCAAACCACCAAGATTGAAAGGGGATAGAGAAGACACTAGGGTTAGTCAAAATTGATAGTAGAGAGCATCAATAATATAACATTCAATGAGCTAAAAATTATCAATAGTTCACTTCCTTTTAGGCAGAAGAGGCTACAATGCAAAGAATGAACTTCCTTTGACTTAGGTGCCCTGGTCTGAGAGGTAACTATTTCAATAAGATTGCCCGAGACTTGCACTCTGCCCCAACCTTGTGATGGGGCAGATCATTGCCAGAGTGGTACCCTGGTGGGAAACATCGCCAAAGAACCAACACCTCATAGCCCAATTGAATTTGACATATGCAAACTCCTCCGAATGCATTTTTGTGTACAGTCTGTACGGGAGGAATGGCTGTGTAAAACTGATAGCAAAACATAGGTGGTCTTGAAATGATAGGAATTCATTTAGCGAGGCATTTTGATAACTACACATACTACAAAAGGATCCCTACACATAATAGTATTTCAGATAACTACACATACTACAAAAGGAGGCCTGCATTTCCAGCATAGGAGAAATTATAACCAGGCAGGTCTGGCAGTTGAGCCTGCCTTTGGCCTTGAGGCCATCCCATCATCAATACCAAAATCATTTGATTCCAATTTCATGCACAACTTCATACTCAATTCACAATCACAGGATCCTCCAACATGACCAGATATTAACCAAATGCATTCAGTATTTAACTACAAAAGTTTAGCTTTAAGAGACCAGAGTGTCTAAGCATAGAGAAATCACCGTTTTGGGACCAACTCCTTTGAAGCGATAAAGCTCTGCTTTGATCTTGTCTACAGGCATATTGCGCAAATACTCCAGAGACAACTTTCCCCGCTCTTTCAACAGAGTGTCTAAAATATTCCGGATTCTAGAAGCTTTTGTTACGGCTAAGCCGCCACACCTAATAGCATCCTCTACAGCCTTTGAATCTGCCTTGAGGACCTGCAAACAAAACAAGCAGTCTTCATCATTAATGCTGGATAAAATTCCAGGCAATCGGCCATTGCTAATAACAGTTATTGTGCTCCAGATTATTGAAGAAAAATTAGAAGCTCTTACTTCCTCCCAGCTCAGGAATCTGGCCTTAAGTGAAGCGAAAGCTCGTCTCGAATTTGACTCAGTGGTATTCTGTGACAAGAGGGTGCTTATCAAAGAATCCAACATTGTTTCTTGCACTTCATAAGGGACAACCGAATGAATAGTTTCAGATTCCTGTTTCTTAAAGCAGGAAATCCTTCCATTGCTGCCTTCAACTTTCACACTTTCTACCCCATTTTTCTGATCCGAAAGTAGTAAGTGCTGCCGTGCAGTTGCTGCTGACACAACTTTACCATTTAATCTTGGCCTAAACCTGGCAAATTCTTTTGGAAAACCGTGCAAGTCAAGCAGCTGATCTCTGATTCCTCTACATTCTTCAGGACTGGGCCGGCTAAAATTAGGGTAAGGCCCCTTATTCCCAATCATAAGGCTTAATTCCTCCGAATCTGGACGGACCTCCACCCTTGGGCCTTCTAAAGACACGGGATTCTCGCTCTTTAGTGCAGTCTCAAGCCCTTCCGCTAAAACTGCACCGCATTTCTCAAAATTTTCACCAACAGGTTCATTTCCATGTCTTTCAACAAGATGTTTACTGCATTTAGCAAAAACTTGACTACCAGGTCCATTTCCGTGGCCTTTAAGCAAATCGTTACGGGATTTCCCAAAATATTCACTAATTGCCCCATTTCCACGGTCTTTAACTAGATCTTTACTGCGTTTCCCAAAAAATTTAACAACAGGTTTATTTCCATGGCCTTTAACTAAATCCCTAGCACATTTCTCAACATTTTCATTATTTTCACGGGTTTTAACCAACTCTCTACTGCATTTCTTAACATTTTCGCTAGTATTCTCATTACCAAGGTCAAACACTAGATCTTTGCTGCATTTCTTGAAATGTGGATGGATAACTTCATTTTTAAGTTCTTGATTCATACTTCCACTGAACTTCTGAACCTTTTTACCAACCATTAGATTTACAAAACTCTGCTTCATTATTTTTCTGCATTCCATGAAATCTTGCGCATTTATTTGTCCCCCACCTAAATCTTTAGTACGCTTCTTGAGCTGCGGCAAAGATCCTTCACCATCTCCTAAATTTAGCCGCCTTTTTGCTCTAATAACCTCATTACAGGGCTTGAGATCCTTACCTTGTCTGAAAACCTTCACGGGAGTCGAAATCTCGTCGGCGGAATGCAATATTTCCCTTGGCCTGACTTTCTCCTGTTTCACGGCGAGAACTCCACGGAGCACCGACTCCAAATCACGGAAAATCCCGTCCCTGGACCGAAATTGCTCGTCCGAGGGCCGATCCGCGTCAAAATCGAGCCTCCTCTTGCTTCTGGGGTTGGTGAGTCCGTTCTTGGCAGGATCCCGATGCTGAACAGCTGACCTCGTCTCCATTTCGGGGCTTCCTCTGTTGATACTGCAATAATCTGGGCTATAATCTCCCCCTTCGTTGTCCTGAAATTCCATAGATGAGAAAAATGAATGCATTGATCAAAAATTTGTTCTGAAAATGAAGGATATGGAGGTAGACATAGGGAAAGCATGAAACACATTCGTTCTTGTTTGTCTGTGCACGATACAATCCGATTGTGGAGTGTCGCCTCCCCATGCACCTCACTGCATGCAGAAATGGCGGGAAATAGCTGTCAGCCTCTCATTGGCAAACGGAGCCTACGATGAAGTCCGTCCAACCTACCTTGTACGGGAAGAAGAACGGACGTGAACAAAGAAACGGTGTTATAACAAATAGTTTTCGGTGTAAATCTCTTAGGCTTCGTAAATGGACAGAATAGATAGATGAAATTATTGTTGTTTTTAGTAATAATTTTAAATGTTTTTTTTTTATCATTATGAATAAAGTATGGAATGTTAATCTCCTAATATCTTTAATGTTATTAATTCAAAATTATTCTTCCAAGATTTTTAGACTAAAAATATATATTTTTTCTCTTTCTTTTGATTGGTCAAAAATGGATAATAATTCATCACACAACTTACATAAAATTATAGTTGTTAGATGGAGTTAAACCAGCAATGTCTTTGATGGTCCAAATTAATGCCATAATAATGAGATATGGATGAACGCAAGACATAATAGTACTAAACATTTGTATTGTCGGTTCCTAAAGTCTACAACTTTTATTGATATTGGTGTGATTTCCTCACAATATGGGATGGATAGATTTTACATATAGAACATGAGGTAAAGAAACCCCAGCAAAATAAAATACAGTGATCTATAAATATAATTTGTTACTCAAGGTACCTCTCTCTTAAATGAAAAATACAATAATCAAAATCATTTTTATTATGTTTTTAAATAATATAATGATAATAATAAAATTATTAATATCATTTTTACTATGTTTTTAAATAGTATAATTATAATAATAAAATTGTTAATACCATATTGTGATTGTGTGTTAAAGTAAAAAGAAAAAGAGTCGATTTAAACTCCAAGTCAAACAAGTGATTCTAATTCAGGTTTCTAACGTTATCTTTATCATTTTTCTCCATTTCAACATAATTTCCTAAATCAAATAAAATCAAATACACATAAGCATAATACAAATATATTCCATCCTTACAAATAATTTAATGAGAGCATGATATGCAAAGAGTTTGACAACATTAATATTAAAACAAAATCATCTCAACCAACCATACAAATATAATATCATAATTAAAAAAATAAAAAAATAAAAACTATCATTATACGAACACACCAAATACTTATTCCATATTGAAGACAATATGTTATAGACTATATAATAGTCTAAAATAGTGAACAATTGAAGTTTCATTCACACTACCTTTTTGAGATTTGACCTTTTATTGGAGATAAGTTGCATCACACTTTGCCCTTCCTATATTTCAAAGCAACCTTAAGAGCTTTTTTCTTAGAGTGTTTTTTACCTCTTCCCATGCTCTAATGCAATGAAAGGAAAGGAAACAACTATGATAAGATATAATACAGTAAAAAAATTGCTTGGGTCCTGGAAGAGCATAAATTGTAGTCTTTGCAAGAGGCTTAAGGCTTCTCCAACACACTATTTGCCTTAGCTAACAACAAATAATAGACATGTTGTTCGACCTTCCTCTTGGAAGAGAGAGGCAACGTTTGCATATATAGCAAGATAATGATAAGGATTATGAAGAAATCATGTCAAGGTGACATTGGCACTAATACCACACTATGTCTTAGTGACCACTAAAAACTCTTGAACGTATTGGAAAGTCGTTGTTGATGTGCTCTTAGCTAAGGAATTTGCCATAAGAAAATCAAAATGAATTGACAACCCAAGAGACGGTGAAGTAGGTCAAATTCACCATTACTTTGCATATTTTAACCTCTATTTCCATAAAAAAACAAAAAGTGGATTACTCAAAGTTGATTAAAAGAATATTGATCCATGTTAAAAAGAAAGCTCAAATTCCCTATGAAATATCTAATAAATGATTTGCTCAAATCCATCATTGAACCTCATTGTGATATCCCCAATTTGACCCATTCGTTGCATCCTCATGTATGAAAGCATCCTCTTGAATTAAACTAACTCACACGCTCTAGATTATGTAAAATGATGTAAATTTTCTAGTATGGATTCCTAATGCGGATCTCAAGGCCAAGGCCTAACTAGTGAATGTATAGGCATGTATAATATAAATATTTCTATAAGGACCATGTGGTTGGCTTGTCATGATGGCATAAAAGCTAGGTAAATATTATGTTAGAAAATGATAAAAATGGTCCAAGATGAATATGTAAGGAGCACTAAAGAGGGGCTATGATTCCACAAGAGGGGAAGAAGGAAGGGGAGCTATGGGAGAGTAATCATATGTTGCCAAGTGTCAGCCTTAGAACTCACCCAGTTGTTGCCATGTGCCTTAAATGAGCCATTTACCTATTTTAACTTCTTAAAATCTAAGTATTGAATGTTGTGTGAGGTTGATGGGGAAAGTCTTCTCATGTAATTATGGAACATGGGATGAATACACTTTTATGACAAAGTGTAAGAGTATTTCACCCTATTGCTAAAAGTTATGTCAATTATCTTGTCACAAATTCTCTCATCCTCATTATAGTTTATCCTTTATTTTCCAAGAGGGAATTGGGCATTGGAAAGGCATAGGGGAAGCTTTTCATAGCTTCATGCTATGGAAGTCATTGCCAATGACTAGATTGGGAAATAACCATAAATAAGCATTGCAAAGAGGAATTTGCAAGTGTTAGAGTGAAGAGGATGGCAGTAAGTGAACCTAGAGGTCGGGAAGGATACGAACCACTCTACCTACTATTATTTGTTGCTCACCAGATGCTTGAGAAGATATGGTTTTGATTCCAGATTAAGTTCTTTATGGCATACAGTAGCTTGGACTCTCCCTGCACACACTGGAAGCAATGTAAGGGTTTGATTTGCTGAGGGAACTATAGAGTAGTGAAAGGAACTACCTTCCTTGTGTTGTGTGGGGTAGTGGAAGAGAGTGCCATGGCTGAGTGAGATTCATGTAATGCTCTAGGATGAGTAGATTGGCTAAGAACGAGAGAAAATGGGTTGTGATGAGGAGAGAGAGTGTATTCCATGGTTGTTTCCTTCGCCCCTAGTGGATTCATATCCTAGCTCAGGAATGGTATAAATAGTTGATACCTACGGTTGGGTGGAGCGTTGGCCTTACATAGCTAATTGCTTGTATTTAAAAGATAAGTATTCTTGGTATTTGAATGTGGAGTGATTTGATTTTCTTCTTGTAATGAATATGCATGTTTATGCATGATGTATGTATGGATAGAGTTTTAAATTCTACTGCATTTTACATTGATGAATTTACTCATGCGTTTCTTATTTATGAATCCATATTATGGCTTATGGAGCGAAATTCATAAGCTTGAAATCTGTAAATACCCCCTCCTTTAGTCAAATAGATGGACGGGGATGTGACACTCATCGAATGCAATGAATACACT
The DNA here is from genome assembly GCA_027924585.1 of Larix kaempferi. Lineage (NCBI taxonomy): Eukaryota > Viridiplantae > Streptophyta > Pinopsida > Pinales > Pinaceae > Larix > Larix kaempferi. The sequence goes on along the minus strand of BSBM01001166.1, from coordinate 294,612 downwards.
ACCAATTTTTAAATAGCTTTCCCAGTGAAGAAATCACCATTTAACACACTTAAAAACGTGAAAACGAACTTATAAGTATGTCATAGTTTTTTGCCCCATACATAAGAAATGTCAAACTCAACATTGAACTCAATGAGCATTTCCTTGGCTCCAAATATTTCAACATTTGGCTAGTATTTTCTCCAAACCTATTCTTTATATTTCTCCTCCTAGTATGCAAGGAAGAAACACATACTCCATGAGGAGAAACAAAACAAATTTGACCATAGCACATCACAAGAATTTGTTTTCAAGCGGATAGACTAGTTGTGGAAGAATTTAGAGGGAGATAATCAAGGCTAAATAAAAATTTAAAAGGAACATGTTTATAGGAAATATTATTTCATTTATGAGAAGACTGAAGGATTAGCAGGTTGTTTGATGGTGTTAAACTAAGTTGTTGGAGAATACATCTAATATGGAGGAGGAGTTTGGTTTAGCATGAAGTATTTGAGAAATTCATTTCCCTTCAATATGATTGGGAGTACTTCCCAAGGAAACCTTTAAGGATCCATACTTATCTTAAAGTGTAGAAACATTATTGGTGAATCTTATAAATACATAAAGTGCCAATTTCAAAATGTTTGGGATAATTTTGTAAAAATATTCATTTTGTAAGGATTTATATAGATTCTATTAAAAAAATCGCAATTTTTAGAGTAGAAACATTTTATGCTATAAAATTTGGGCGAAGCATTTAAAAAGAGGAAATCACAATTTATTTTATTGGAAAAAATAATGGAAACTAACCTAATGGAAAAATTTAGCTCCTAAATTTTTCCTTGGTAATTGCAGATATATAAAATTAGCGTGTCAACAATAATAAACAAATATATTTAGTGTTGTTCTGGTATTAGTGATTGGTGTTCGTGGATTGTATTTGAGAGCATATGGTTTGAATTATAATTCCAATGAAGAAATGCCAAGTGAATAATGAGTTATAGGCATTTTCTTCTAGCTAGAGAGAGAGAGAGGCGCTTGGAATAGAACCAAAGACAATGTTGCTTGACCTTGTGAAGGAAATTGATGGTGAATAAAAGGGAATTAATGCTACTTTCAGATAGAAACATAATCAGTAAATGTCTTATATATATGATGTACAAATGTAATGGAATCAAGTATTTAGTTTTAAGAAGGTCTGGTTAAACCCTTTGACTCAACATGAAAATGCAAGTTTTGACATGTTTCTGTGTGAGTGTGTTGTTGTGTATCGACAAGATTGTGATTATTGAGGGAACTCTAAACACGGTGATCACACGATTAGGTGTATTTAGTGCCAATCAAGACAACACTTATGTTGTGCCCCAGTTGAGAAGAATGCGAAGAAGAGTATATATCCACCTATGCTAGTCATGAAGATCCCTAGCACCTAAATGAGATCGTTGCGACCAAATCATGATCATCGACAAAAGAATGTACCTCATGGAAGTTAAACCCAAAAGAACATGATGGGTATGTGCCATTTCTATAGTGTTCTACTGTTGAGGAAGAAAGCAAAAACAAATGAAGAGAACATATATAGATACATGCACTCAAACCCTTGACACATGGATAACGGATAAACTAAACAAAATGAAAAACATAGTAGTTATTGTTACACCTAAATCTTACCATCATGATAGTCAGTGTAAACATTCCCTGAAGTTTCCTTGACTAAGTCATCAACTTGGAAGAGATACAAACCTTTTCCTACTAGGTTTTGAGAGGTCGTTGCAGGTTGTCCTCTTACAGACTGTGGCGATGTCAGTTAATTGATTAAAATAGCTTCTTCGAGCCCATTCTCAAAGGTAGTTGATGTGGATCCCTATCCCTAGCCTTAGGGAAAGCTGGCATTTGGTTCCTAGCCTCTTGGAAGGATCCCCTAACTCTCTCCTACCATATATCAACATACACTATCCACTTAGTCCTATATAAGTGAAGCTCACTCCCATTACAAGGGGAGGAAGTCTATAGTATCTATATGCTAGTGAAATTAGCTTAGGAGAGATCTCTACTCATCCTTTGGGAGATCCATCATCCCTTTGGAGGATTTGGCATTGGCTTGATCGGAGAAGGATTTATACGTTAAGTCATTAATTGTAATCTCTTCATCCTATGTATTTCCCTTTTAATACAGTAGTATAAGTGCTTTCCACCAAATCTCATTGTGTTGATGATATTTTGTGTAGTTTGCCTACTTAACCGCTTACTTAGATCTATTATTGTGTAGATGCATTTTACTACTTGTGTTGTTGTGTTGTCTTGACAGGTTTTGTAGCTGAGATCTGAAGACCATCAAGCTGGGAGCAGCATTCAAGGAGAAAGGATCAGCGATCTAAAAGGTAAAGCCTAGTTCCTTGATCTCTAATTAGATCTAGGAGAGTTATTTATATTCTATCTCTATTTGTTCTACACTTACATTAAGCTAGGGAGATCAGGCCTCGAGTCCGCTCTTGGTAGATTGTCCGTCAAACAAATTTGGCGACCATACTTGGGAAGATACTTTGTTTAGTTTTCATTTGAATGCCATTTTCATTTGATTTCTTTTGCAAGCCATCTTATTTGCCTCCTAAGTCTTTTTCACCATCATATCTTCACTTTGAAGAGTCTTTAGTTCTCCTATGAATCTGTACTTACTATTTATAAGCCATTTTATTACTCATTGTTTGGAGATTTGTTCATTCTTGAACTTGGATCTCGCCCGTCGCACCTGGGTAGTGGAACCAGGGCTGATTTTACCTCTGTTCTCTGTCTTTTGGTCTGTTGTTGCAACCCATCCACTGGTGTTTTGTGACATCGTCGCAATTCCCACACTAGTGACCTGCGACGATCGCTCTGTGTATAAACATAGACTACGTCGATCAATCAAAATTGACATATGGGCATCCCTCTCCATTTTTTTATTTAAGTTTTGGTTTGGTGTGCAAACCTCTCTATGCTGCAAGATCCAGTCAAAGACCCTTTTGATCAGTGTGTTGAAAGTGCTTGGTTTTTGTGTGGGTTGTATTGGACCTCATTTCTTGACAAGCTTAAGCTTGGTAGTGGTGGACATCTTAGCTTCCCCATCTTCATCCACTTAGCCTTGTCATCACCCCTCTCCTCACCTGATCTGATCCTTGCATTGGATCTGATCCCAAACTCACTTTTTACACTTGTCATTTAGCTTTGTTTGCATTTCAGTTGTTTGATTGAGTGTTTTGAAGTGTTTTCAATCCATATGAGTTCTTGTCATTTTCTGAGAATTTCCTGAGTGTTTAGAGTGTTGCAAATCAAATTTCTTTTCAGTTATCCATGCTTAGAAATATCATTGTTATCAAGTTATTATCTTAGCATATCATTGGAAAATTGAAGGTGCATCATTTTATTGTTTTCAAGTACATTTGAAAATTATTGTAGAATTTGCTTCATGCATTGGAAATCATCATTCATTAGTCTTTTGGAAAAGTTTGAGAAGAATTAATCATTTGCGCTTTTCAGGAATTATGAATCATTCATTTTCTTGAAAAAATTGAAAGAGATCAAGTTTTTACAAAAGTGTTTTCGTGTTTGGAGAGATTGTATGCATTCTTGATTTTTTATGCTTTTAAGCCATTATAGTGAAATTGAAAAGTTAGAGTGCTCTAGATAGGAAATTTCTCTCTTTTCATCTCTTAAAGTTTTGATTCGAAAAGACAAAAGAAAATGTTTGGATTTGGTTATCATGCTTGTTGATTTTTTGAGTTTTGCTTGAAAAAACGAAAAACAAAAAGAGTATTTTTTATCAAATTTGGTAGATTTTGGAATTGGGTTGCATTATGTTGCTTTGGTAAAATCACTTGGAAAGAAATTTCTCCTTCCCATACATAGAGTTCATCAAAGTAAAAGTACATTTTTTGCATGTAGTTAGGGCCTGCATTATGTTTACATTTATGTACTCACCTCATGCATTCACCTAACCGTCCAGATAAAATTAACGGTAGAACTAGTGTAAAATTTTTAGTAACTTGTGTGTTAAGTTAGAGACGTGTTCCGACATCGTAAAACATGGAAGTTGTCGTTACTTGCCAACTTTGTATTCCGGGGGTACTATAGTCTTCCACATACTTGTCAGTATATCGAAGCTCTTTCATGTACCAACCAGGTATATTGAAGCTCTTTCACGTACCCACCAAGTACTTCATGTACTTGGCGTATATCGAAAGGTGTTTCACATACTTGGTGTATATAGAAAGGTGTTTCACGTACTCGATAGTATATAGGAAGGTCCCATGCCGTACGGTTGTGCATTAGATAGCACCACTATGGATTTGAGCTCCCACATACCTTGCGTATATCAAGAGACACCATTAGGATTCCTGAAACCAATTGAGTCAACCATTTGGTCATCTTGGCAGAGTAATACACCGAGAATAGCACTCGGGGAGATTACTACGCACATACTATCCAGGTAGTCGGGTATTCAGGAAAGGGTATGGTCCCAATCCTCCTTGTCGCGTTTTACTATTGGACCCTATGGTATATAGTGATTTACAAGCCTTGATAATCCTGTGAGGTTCCAGACTTTTGAATCCACTCCTATCACATAAGTTTGCTTGCGGCCTTAGTTTGTGTAGGATTTTTCTGGATTGTTTTTCTTTTTGTTTAGCTTTCCCTAGGAAAAAATGTTGTTTTAGTCACTCTGGCTGACTTTCCTTGGAGAAGGTCCCGTAGGATTCAGAACTTACCACCTGAATATCCCTTAATCAGGAGGTAATTTTGAGGGTAAGGATGGACCCACAAGCCATGGTCATGTCAACTAAAGTAGAAAACCCTACTTTGAATGTTGGAGCACATATGTTTCCTCCAGATTCACCTGCCTCCCACCCCCCGCAGGGTGAAGAGGCACAAACTTCTACTCCACAAGACTTACCTCCCATTTTTTCGGGAGAGCCTGGATCGTTGGAATGGATAAATGCACCCTAGGACAACCCTACAACAGCTGTTGGTCCTTCAACAGCTTATTGGACATCATCTCTAGGCCACCTAGTGGCCCATTTTTCCATTGCATCCCCACCTAGTTGGCCTACTCCTGAAGAACTCTTCGGACCCCTTCGTGATCGCTTGGATCGATTACATGTTAGGGGTGATGAAATTCAAAGACAAAGTCTTTCATGAAGAGTAGAAGACCCGACGTCACATTCTTATCAACCAATCCCAAGTCGTGTTTTATCTTATGATTCACCAGAATCATCCATGCAACACGTGACCACTTCTGAGTTTGGACAACCCTCAACTCCTGCACATCTACACCCTAGACAGGAGACCATTCCTATACCTCATACAACTCAACTCATTGAAGGACAACAATCCAACACACCTGTTACTACCATGGTTACATTACCCATTCCTTCCCCACCTCAAAACTCACGAGGAGGATACTCTTTACCCCCTACCTTCCTTACTAGTAATGTTAATCCTATGGTGGATAATCAACAGCCCGTGTTGGGTCAACCTTTACTTAGTGGTCAGCAAGTTGTTGTTGGGGGGAAACCCCCATCTCTTAACCATAATACTGCGGGAGGAATTCCCATCGGTCTCCGTTGGAAATTCCCTACCTGCCGGACCTTCCACTATGGGATTATCCCATGTTGAGGGACCATCCAATGTAATTCAACCACCATGGATTCAAGCGTATCCAGGTTATATTAACCCTGTGTCGGGACAACTCAATCCTGGAAACACACTCTACGGGGTACCCTACCCTGGAAATCCATACACTCTATGGGGAGAGAAATTTTTTTTACAACATGGACCCCCACCTATAGTCCCTCCACCCCCATTTGGTCTACCCCAACCTCCCATTGGAGGCAGCAGGCCCCACACAACTCCAGAGGAGGCGGACCCCTACCTTCTATCGGAGGACCACCTCATTCCGGATATCATGGCCCACCCCCTTCAGGCGGAGGAGGCGACCCTCCCCCTTCAGGCGGAGGCGGAGGACCACCCCCCGGTGGCAGCAGACCTCCACCTCACGATGGGGAACCATCCCATCCTGGTGGTGGTGGTGGAGGACCACCCTACTACGGTGGAGTTGGTGGAGGAGGCCCTTACCCTTCCAGCAGCGGTGGTGGACCACCACCCCCTCTCGGCGAAGGAGGTCGAGGCCCACCCTATTCCGGTGGTGACAGTGAACTGTCACCTCCTCCCAGTGAAGGTGGTGGAGGACCATCCTATCCTGGCGGTAGTGGTGGACCCCCACCATTTGGAGGTGGCCCACCCCCTCCCGGCGGCAGAGGCGGGCCCCCACCTCATGGTAATGGGCCACCTTATTATGGTAATGGACCACCTTTTTTATGGTGGTGGACCTACTTACGGTCCAGGATGCACACCCCCTTATGGTCAGTTTCCTTCGAGAACACCTTATAATCAGTTGATTCAAGTTCCTACCGGTCCATACATGCCTTATCAGTACTACCAATACCCCTAGCTGAACCAATAGCTACCCTTTTTGGCTACTTTGGACTTACCTGACTTGTATCGTCTGACGAATGATCCCATCTTCCATGGGTATAACTGGCCACCCATTCCGGTTAAGTTACCATCAGATATCCCCAAATTTGATGGTAGGAATGGCGAGGATCCTAACAACCACGTGATGACATACCATCTATGGTGTTCATCCAACTCCTTGATGGATGACTCGATCCGTCTTAGGTTATTTCAACGGACTCTCACCAGCCCAGCTGCCAAGTGGTATATTTAATTACCACCCAATTCTTTTCCCAATTTTTGATCTCTTGCTATGTCGTTTTTGAACCACTTCTAGTTGCCCATTCGTTATGAGACTAGTACGGACTTATTAACCTCTCTTCGCTAGAACACTGCCACTCATATTTCCGATCATATCCATGAATGGCGGCGAAGACGATGTCTTATTAAGGCTCATATTTCAAACCAACTCTTAGCTGACTATTTTACAAAGTCACTTTTACCCGTTGTAGCTTGAGACGTAGCTATGGGGGGAGCTGTCACCGAGGAATAGGCTATTTCCCATGCCCATCACTTAAACTTGGTCTATGCTCAATCCGCCACATTTTATGAAATTGTTCCTGACATGCCTCGCCCTACGTATGATCTTGTGAAACCACCCAAGGGACCACAAACTCATGGCATCATTGGTTCCCTTGCTTCCCAGCCTTCTATTCAAACTGGTGCCTCGTCGAACCGCCAAGGTTCTTCCCCATCACCACCACAGGCTGGCAACATCACTACCAAGTCCACCACTCCTGCTTCCACTGAAGAAGTGAATTCTATGCAATCAGATTCATCTCAGAAATCTGGTGGTAAGAAGAAGAACAAAGGGAAACCTAAGAAATATTCTAACCAATAGGAGCCCAAGCCCACTCAGGAAGACACTAAACAGAAGAGGAATTTAAAGTATCCTTGTTTGCTGTGCGGTGGAGACCATTTCTCAAAAGAATGTCCCCACTAAGAAAGAAGTTTCTTAAGGGAAACTCTACTACCGCAGTTCTCAACGATCCCTTCCCCACTCAAAACCAGCAACTCATTGCACACACCTCTCCTTCCTAAGGAGAAACATCCTCCACCGCACATGTTCTCATGATGCGTAGTGAGACCATCAACTTGAACACCCGTTCTTGTTCGTATGACCCCATCTCGTCGAAGGAACCTATTGGAAGTAATACTGAAAAAGCTTCCACTTCGATTCCCGATGTGATCGTACCGCCCGCTTCTCTCACCATAGAGAAGCCCTCTTTCAAGTCAGTGTTGCGTCCGCCCAAGAGCACAATTAGAAAATCTGTTTTCAATCCCAATGCTTGGGCCACTCAAAACTACAACATTGTAGAGGACCTGGCACAAGCTCCTTGTGCTATGTCGATGCTCGAGATCTTGCAAAACTGTCCTAACTAGCACAAGACTCTCCTCGCTGCCATCGACGTGGTTGATCCGGATTATTCGAATACCATCATGTTCCGGTTGGAATACTTTAAACCGAGGCTTTCCCATTAGTTGGAATTTCAAGTTTCCACAAACATTGCTGGGAAGACAATCCATCGTACCATCTTGGGCGAAGGTGCCTCTACTTTAGTCATGTCGATCTCATGCTAGAGAGCCATTAGCTCACCCGAGTTGAACCGTTCTCCTACCACCTTGAAAGCATTCGACGGATGTGGCTTTCAACCTCATGGGTTGTTACAAGCTTTATCAGTCGATGTAGGAGGCAAGACCGCAACCATTAACGTGGAAGTCGTCACTGCCCCATTGGATTATAACATTCTGCTTGGTCATAATTGGTTTTACGCCATGACTGCGGTCGCATCATCTATCTTCCGCATAGTACAATTCTCTCATCAAGGCCGAATTGTTACTGTTGACCAACTGGATTTATGCACACCTGACACTGCTACTCATCTGAGTGATAATGTTCCATTACTTGGACAATCTTCGCATCAGTATGAGAGCGTGGGGGTTGGCCTCATCAAGGACTCATCCCTTATGCGCATTTTTCCAACCTCGGATCCCCCAAATCATGTTGCCATGGTGAACATGATCTCCTCGCGGATTTCATCCATTCCCAACTCTACTGATCAATGGCTTGTACCTGATGAAACTGCCACACACCTGATTGGAGACACCATGCCTCTTTTACCCATTGAACTCACGTACAAGGCTATCCAATCAGCTCCGGAGGACCACCTAGCTGTGGCCTCTACCTCTTGTTCTCTATAGAGGACATCATCCCTACCCGATCCTATGCTGCGGACTTTTCATTCTGACGAGTCCATTATGGAAATCATGAGTGTGGATGATACTCCATGGGAAGACCTCCATCATAGGTCATCTTTCCGTCCTTCATTGGATACTGTGGATAATAGCATTTCCACCATCTTTACATCGGATGTCTACCCCTGCTCTCAGTCCTCGATACTCATGTGTCAAACGAACTCTGAAGGCAACTTGGCCAACATTGATCCTACCATTTCGGTCGACATATCGGTTACACCTAGTGTAGTGGGCACATTTGTTTAGGTCAGAAGTGTTCCCATGAAGAAATCACAATGTTTACAGCCTTGTTCAAGCAATTTCGAGACGTGTTTGCTTGGACTTATGAGGAGATACCCTGGATAGACCCCGCTATTGTTTCACACACGATTCAAACCTATCTTGATGCTAAACCAATCCAACAAAAGTTGCAACCGGTGCACCCCTGAAAGACTACGACAATCAAGGCATATATTGAAAAGCTCTTGAAAGCTGGTTTTATTTACCATGTCCCATTGAAAGAATGGGTCTCCAACATTGTCCCTATAGCTAAAAAGTAGGGTACCATTCGTGTCTACGTCGATTATTGGGATCTCAGCAAGGCTTGTCCTAAGGAAAATTACCCGACTCCCTTTATCGACCAGATCATCAATAATTGTGTGGGAAGTGTCATCTTTTCATTCATGGATGGCTTTTCACGACATGAAGGACTTTGTGGAACCTTACTTGGACGATCTACCTGCCCATTCATGGCAGCGTGAGTACCACATCAACCATCTGACGATGGTTTTCCTCATATGCAGGCGGTATAACATCCGCCTAAACCCTCACAAGTGCATCTTCTGCGTCGAGTCTGGACGCATCCTCGATTTCATAGTCTTGAAAGATGGGATCCACATTGATCCCCTGAAGGTGGCAGCCATCGTCGCTCTGCCACCTCCCAATGACATAACGAAACTTCAAAGTTTGCAAGGGAAGGCAACTTATTTAAGGCATTTTGTCTGTAATTTCGGACAAAAAACGTAGGGCTACATGAGATTGATGAAGAAAGATGTCCCATTCATATGGGATGACCAAGCTCAATAATCTTTTGAAAGCTTAAAACATGTTATCACACATGTCCCTGTGCTCCAACCACCCAATTACTACAAGGATTATATCCTTTATCTTGCCGCTTCTGCCACCACTATCGCCATGGTCTTGGTACAAGAAGACAACAATGCCAAAGAACATGTGATATACTACGCAAGTAAGGGTCTCATTGATGCCGAAACTCGTTATTCACATGTCGAGAAACTCGCTCTCATGGCAGTCATTGCCGTCCAAAATTTTTGACATTACATCTTGCTTCGCACCACCACCATCATTGCCGATTCAAACCCCATGTACCATGTTTCGACACGTCAGGTGCTTAGGGGCAAGTATTCACACTGGATCATGATATTACAAGAATTTGATCTCCTTTTTGAAAAGGCTAACTCTAAAAAGTATTTGGTGTTTGCTACGCTGATTTGTGATCTTCCTTGAGTTGATGTCAATTTTGAGCCTAATGATTCTCTTCTAGATAAATCATTGTTCCTCATCAGCACGTCTGATCCGTGGTATGGAGATATCACTTTATATCTTCAGACCCAACGTTTCAGCCCCCAACTCTCGTGGGATGACCGTCGTCGAATACGCCACCATGCAAAGTATTATCTAATCATCAGTGACACTTTGTATCGCTGTGGTATTGATTCTATCCTTCCACATTGTCTCACTCATGAAGAGGTTGAGCACGTCTTAAATGATTGTCACATCGGGGCGTGTGGCGGTCATCTCTCTGGGATGGCTACAGCCCAGAAGATACTCCGTGTAGGATATTTTTGGCCATCTATCTTTAAAGATTGTATCGAGGCCGTAAAAAAATGTCTTCCATGCCAGCACTTCCAAACTAAGAACCGCACCCACCTCACCCCGTTACACCCAGTTATTGTCGTGGGATGAGGATATGCCTACATACACGGATGACGAAAAAACCGCCGCACTCTTCATGTTTAATCATGTTATAGAGCGGTTTGGCATTCCTCAAGCTATAGTTATTGACCATAGTTCTCACTTTATGAACCACATGGTTGACGAGTTGCACACTAGATTGGGTTTTCACCATGAAAACTCAACACCATACTACCCACAGTCCAATGGACAAGTAGAGTCCATTAACAAGGTCTTGAAAACCATGATCCAACGCATGCTGGGTACGCACAAGTCCAACTGGCATAATATGCTCTTCTTCGCACTATGGGCTTACCGAACTTCTGTTAAGATCGCCACTGGATTTACCCCCTTCCAATTAGTTTGTGGATTGGAGGCTTTCCTACCAATTGAGTGTGAGATTCCATCCCTCAAACTCGCAGTTGAACTTCTCCCCAACACTACTGCTAAGGAAGAACGCTTCCTCTACCTAGTTAAACTTGATGAGACTCGCCGTGATAACGCTCTTGCCAACGAGGCTCATAAGAAACGCATCAAAGCGCATTATGACAAGTCGGTAGAACCTCGCATCTATAGCGAAGGTGATTTGGTCCTTACATATGACCAAAGACATGATAAGCTGGGGGCAGGAAAGTTTCGGTCCATGTGGCATGGACCCTACATAGTGATCCGCGTCTTAGAGAAGGGAGCCTACGAGCTTGAAGACTACAACGGGATATCTTTAGGTAAGCCTCGTATTGGGCTTTACCTAAAGAGGTAATATGCCTTAATCTTTCATGCATAAGTACTTTGTATATACTATACATGGCATGTGTTTTGTGTGGTGTGACGCTTTGATTTTTGCGTGCTTAGGTCTTGCTTCATTACTTATACCATGTTCTTTTTGTGTGTGCAGATGGCAAATTGCTACGGATTCGCGGATGGTGCCAGCCGGCATACCCACAACCTTGCTTCGGTAACCTAGGTGCTCTATTCACCTACTGACGAGCTCATCAGCTCAGGAGGAATGTGTCTAGGTTTCGCAACCAACAATGCTGCAGAATATCAGGAAGTCATTGGGACCCTAACCGACGATTTTCTTTGGGTATGGACCACATTGTCATCCATTTGGATTCTCAACTAGTGGTCTCTCATCTTAACCGGGTCTACACCATCCACGATCCTACCCTACTCCATCTCTATAGATGAGTTCGTCTTCTGGAAAGGTCCTTTGAATCCATTCAGTACCTGTACATTCCACGAGACGTGAACACAGTTGCCGACTCCATGGACAACTTCATCTTAGATTGGTACATTGCACACACATAAGCATATTCATGAACTATAAAAGTAGACATAACATGTAAATAACTCATTGTATAAGCAAACACATAAACAAGATCACATCATTCATCCATTAAAACACATAATGCATAAAACCGCCAAAATGTATGTATATATATAATCAAGATAATGTAGTGTTGATACAAAAATATGAAGCCTAGTATCTTTTAGTAGTACAAAATCTGAGGCTCACATAGCTCTCATTACATACATAATAACATCACAAGGCCTGACGTCTGGCCCGTGCACCCCTAGATCTCGCAACCCTCGCCTACTGGACGTGGAAGCAGTCAACTACCCTCGCTACCTTACGGAGTAGTGTACCAAAACGCATAGTCATGCCAACTGTGTACCTCTGCATGGGACTCGACAACTCATGTACTGCTGCATCTGGAATGTCCAATGTCAACCTGGTAAGGTTCTCATAGACGTCATCCATCTCCACGATGGCATCATGCATGGCTGGGGCTACTGGTGGTCCCTCTCCTCTCCTCTCGAGAAGTGAAACTCCCACTAGTCGTGAAGGACCACATCTACACACACATGTTATTAATTCATCAGCACTATCCAAAAAAAATTATAAATACACAAAATAAAAAGTACAAGGGTCATTTTTCTTACCGATGTCTCCCCACTCTGCCCCCTCAGGTAGCACTAGTTCTAGGTCCTCCCTGAAATCTGTACCATTGTATGGATAGTCCTCTATCATGAGTAGATGGCCTTCCATCCAGGTGAATAATCCAGGACTGTACCCGATGATCGGACCCCCGCCACCATGGCGGGCCATCACCTCTCTCCATCGTACCATGCGAGGATACCTGGGATCCCTGTCATCCAAAGTCACCTGCGGGCATAAAAGGGGAACCCACTCCAACAAGAATGAGATCACTATCGATCCATACCCGAACTACTTAAGCTCACCGCGCCGACACTTGGTCAGCTGAGCTCGAAGGTTGGTGAGGAGTCCCTCACACCAGTTGAACACCTTTGGAGACATAAAATCATCTGCATACAACATCTGGGACCTGGTAGCTAGATGAGCCACTTGGCTCCCTACTATCCTCACTATGGTGAAAAGTATAGCATGCAATGGACGATCTTGCACCTCTTTGATGGGAATCTTCCCACTAGAGGCATGGGCATGTGGAGTACAATGCTGGACAATCAAGTCATCCACCGTCCGGTCACTCCCCTGTGATCCAGTAAGAGCTACATTGTCCCCCCTCTAGGAAAATCCTGTCAAGAAGTAGATTTCCTTGACATCTATAGTCAGTATGTGCTCTCCGATCATGAAGTACTGTTGTGCTGCATCCTAGCTCCGGATCATATACTCCAACAGTAGGACTTGGGCCCTCATGCCCTGGACCTGGAAGAACTTCAGCAGTCCATAGTTCCTCAATGCCTCCACACATAATGGATCATTTGCAGCTTGTACATCATCCACTTCATGTTCACGCTCGCGCCATTCTAGAACCATGTTGGTGGCCACAAACCTGTCAAAGGGAGCATTTAAACACCATTAAAGCTCACCCAAGTCATTAAAACTTTTTCTTTTGGGATAGGTTTTGAGTTGAACATGGACGTTTCTGCCATCGTACCTCATCTTTGCAGACAAGGCGACATCGTCGCAAGACACCCTTGCAGGTTTTGCAATGACCCGGGTTCGTCGTAGTTCCCATAAGGGAGGCCTGCGATGACCCAAGGGCGCACAAAATCCCCACAAATCAACTCAAAAAAACCTAAAAATTTGACAAAAAATGAAATTCTAAACCACTAGAAAGATGTTCGTTGAGATTTAGGGTTACCTGCTCCGAATGACTCGTGAAATGGTCACTCGTAGCTCTGACAATCGACGAATGAAATTATGCTCCAAATGGCACTTTCTTCTCCCCAATTTGGCAAATAAACAATGGTAACTATATTTGTTCATTTTTTCTATTTTATAAACAAAAGGGAATATCCGTTTTCAAACTTAGATGCTTTATGGGTTATCTGCTATAGTTTGGATCATTTTTACTGCATTTGAATACCCGGTTGACTATTTCACCTAGTTTTCAAGCATGCAGGAGATGTTAAGTGTTCCATTTGTGTCGTTTTCACATTGTAGTGATCAGCTCAGGTATGAACAACCCCTTGAATGTTTTGTTGTTATTTTTTATCCGTTAGATTTCAATTATTTAATGATGATGAGCTTAGTCTTTGTTCTTTCTCATGCTCTTAAAACCATGAGAATAAGTCATCGAGTTACAATTCATCGCTTTTCCGGGATCGTTAAACTCCTACGGAAAAGGAACCCCCCCCCGGAGTCTATCTTTAAGCTCTTTTCAGGCTCTCGAAATACGAAAAGATCACCAAGCGAACTTGTCGCATTCACACTTGTTAAAGTATTTGAACAGTCTTCTCCCTGGTGATAGTTACCCCTTTTTCGGACCAAGGGGCACTATTTACGAAAAATGTATACTCTATCCAATCATGACTGGAAGAGTCCTCTCCCGTGTTGTTTTACCCTTTTTCGGGCGATGAGACTAACTTTACGAAAAAGGACCGTTGGTTTCTTCTTTAGTTCTTTTCAAACTCTCTAAACATGAAATGACGACCAAGTTTACCTTCTATGGACTCGTTAAAATTTTACATTAAAGGGCCTGTCATGGGATGAACCCCTCCTCTCCCAGGTTCAGAAAACGTTTGGGATTGGAGTCATCTATGAGATGAGCTATATCGAGCATCTGGTTACCCTTGTCAAGCTTATTAAAAACACATGAGGCACTCATCGTTCATGATGGGGAAAAATGAAAGCTTTTATGTTACACCCTTTATCTGTGGCAGTACCTAGTCGTTCTTGAACATGGCACTCATTTGCATTTGCATACTATACTTGGATTATCTGTTTGTCCTCGAGTTTTGCCTACTTCTTGAGTCTTGTTACTCCTTTGGGTCATCCAAAGAATACTTCCATCATCATTTGCATTAGGAGTCGGTGTTGTACTCGTCATGCCAATACTGCCAAGACATGCCATGCCCATGTTCAAGAATATTTTCACCACTCATTTTCTCCAGTCAGTACACCTTCCACCATGTCGGTCTATTTTGAGTCAGTCCTGTATGTTACTATACCATCTAATCTACTTCAAAACATCATTTTTTCATTTTTCGTATCAATGATGGGGGATTCCTCATGGCCCTCCTTCAATGGGTTGATCCTTGTCGACTTCAGATCATCATCTGAGGATTGAACCTAGAAACCAACCAAGTACCTTGGACCTGCATGCCTCAATGGAAGGTTACCTCGCTTTCGACATGAGTTTACATCATTGACTCTCCATTTAAAGATTTCATTAAGCGTTCGACTTCAACTCATTTATTCGCGCTTGACGATATGTACTATGATACCTTGGGAATCATTGACATTAATGGTGATTTCCCTCACGCTTGTTAACGGTATACATCAATGACCAGTAATCAAGTGGTTTCTACCATGTTCGACGTCAAGACATTTGTAATCACATGGATAGATTCATATCATTGTGGGTTCGGCTTGAAGACCCTGGGGATTCATGTTTTACCCAGGTTGCGATGGAGATTTTTTTGAGTCATATTACACGGATCCAATTTTGTATTGGTCGTGTATGTGTTATCATCTCCTCATGGATCTACGCTTGTGTCTAGTAGCCATGATCATGTTCAATCAGTCATTACTACCATGGATCTTCGTTGTATTGGTCGCCATCCATGTTTTAAGTCATATGAGACTGTGTACTCAGAGTCAGTTGTACTGTAGCAGCATCCTTCGT
The DNA here is from genome assembly GCA_027924585.1 of Larix kaempferi. NCBI lineage: Eukaryota > Viridiplantae > Streptophyta > Pinopsida > Pinales > Pinaceae > Larix > Larix kaempferi. The sequence continues at coordinate 278,764 of BSBM01001166.1, read as the reverse complement.
CCAACGAGCCACTACCATCCCTTCTGTTAAAGCATTTCACCTATCCAATTTTCAAACAGCTTCATGCTTTGGGCGGCATTCTGTTACACCTAAATCTTACCATCATGATAGTCAGTGTAAATATTCCCTGAAGTTTCCTTGACTAAGCCATCAACTTGGAAGAGATACAAACCTTTTCCTACTAGGTTTTGAGAGGTCGTCGCAGGTTGTCCTAATGAAACCTATGATGTCGCAGGTTGTCCTCTTATAGATTGCGACGATGTTAGTTAGTTGATCAAAATAACTTCTTCAAGCCCATTCTCGAAGGTAGTTGATGTGGATCCCTATCCCTAGCTAGTGGGGAAGCTGGAATTCGATTCCTAGCCTCTTGGAAGGATCCCCTAACTCTCTCCTACCATATATCAACCTACACTATCCACTTAGTCCTATATAAGTGAAGCTCACTCCCATTACAAGGGAGGAAGTCTACAGTCTCTATATGCTGGTGAAATTAGCTTAGGAGAGATCTCTGCTCATCCTTGGAGAGATCCATCATCCCTTTGGAGGCTTTGGCATTGGCTTGATCAGAGAAGGATTGCTATGTTAAGTCATCGGTTGTAATCTCTTCATCCTATGTATTTCCCTTTTAATATAGTAATATAAGTGCTTTCCACCAAATCTCATTGTGTTGATGATATTTTGTGTCGTTCGCCTACTTAACCGCTTACTTAGATCTATTATTGTGTAGATGCATTTTACTACTTGTGTTGTTGTGTTGTCTTGACAGGTTTTGCAGTTGAGATCTGAAGACCATCAAGCTAGGAGCAGCATTCAAGGAGAAAGGATCAGCGATCTGAAAGGTAAAGCATCTAGTTCCTTGATCTCTAATTAGATATAGGAGAGTTATTTATATTCTGTCTCTATTTGTTCTAGACTTACGTTAAGCTAGGTAGATCAGGCCTCGATCCGCTCTTGGTAGATTGTCCGTCAAACAGTTATATAATGACAAAAATGGAGGGTGTACAAGCCTTTGAGGGTCTCTAATGAGATCAATGGTTAGAGCATAAAAAATATCTCATTTGAGCATATAGATTTCATAATAGAATGTCTTATAATGTAATGTACCTAACTCCAAATCCAAGGCCGGATGCACCAAATCGCCAGGGGGAAGGATGAATCGAGTCATTGCACAATAGAGTAAGGACAACCGAAGGCTAAGACATCACACCATCAAGCCAAATAAAACAAAAATTTATCCATTAAAATAAATTGCCACACTTTAAAAGCAATTATAAAACTTCCCAAAGACTCATGCATAGGTAAGACCGTGCAAGCATGATAATTAATCCATATTTGAATACTTATTAAACTTGGAAATTAGAATTATTAAAACATTAAAGGGTGACCATAATCATCCCAATAACACTAATTAATAAAATTTATGAAACTCTTGGAAAACAATCACAAACCAAAAATTTCAATAGTTAAACTATGCAATTACGACACTTTTGTAAATCCGAACTATGACACTTCCTTTAATAGTTGTGCATTACTTTTAGATAATATTTGAAGCTAACAGATAATGAAATTAAATAGTAAATAACAACATGTACAAATCAGCCATCTATAGCCACTATCTGATACAAAAAATCAAATCTACAGTTAATCATTAAATTCATAACCAGATCACCTGATAGGCACTCGAATCCTTGCAAAAACAACTGTAAGCTTCAAGTAAAAAGAATAAAATCCTACGAAGGCTCTATACAGCCACCAAGTTTCACTTTCGTGATTATCTAGAGCCATAAATATGCATAAACCAACATATATTTCAAAGCAGTCAAAACAATCCAATTTCCAAGCGAAAACTAGTCAATTAACAACCGAATCCCTAACTAATTCATTCAGTAGGCTTAAACAGAGATTCCATCAATTCCCAAGGATCACTAAATCCATCAAGGGCACAATATAATGATAGAATATGGCCACAAAACACATGTAATTCATATCCACTGAAAAAAATCCATCCAGTCAAGTGTCCAAGTAGAAAACCAACAACTAGTGTTCTATAAACACATCAATTCGACGATGAATTCATTCATAGATCGTAGCATCCATAGAGGAAAATTTTTTTGGTTAAAAAACAACAAATAAATATGAATACCATATATGTAATCTACCATCAATATTAGAGATAAAACAACTACGCTTTCCTGCAAGATCTCAACAGAGAACCATCCATCCTGCAATCAATGGTTAACACCATCAACATAAAATTATCGATGTATTAGATCAGCCACCGAGGGAAATATAGCAGTAGCATATACATCAATTAAACATGTATAGATACAATAAATAATTTCCAAATAAATACTTATCTCTGAAAGGCATGACTAGCTTCAACAGGATAACGTTCCACCTAGCCATATGCACTGCCAAGCCAAATCCTATTGGACGGGCCACCTCTGAGCTGAGGCCAAGGAATCCAGAAGGAGAGGTGCACTCAATAATATCTCAAGAATATCATTCTGAGAAGCCACAAATCAATTCCTCACCACCTACTTTCTCCTCCACCTCACTACCAGGTGTAATGGTAATCCCTTCACAACCTAGGTCCCTCGGGACATTGCCATTCACCGTTAGGGTTTATGTGCATGTCCAGGATGAAGATAAGTAGTAGAAATGGAGAAACTATACCGGAGTTGTCCAGGATTACATCAAACACCCCACAATATCATAGTGCCTTCAAGCACATAGTTCTCACACATAGCATAACCATGACATAACATACATGGCTTCCCAAGCTCACGAGCCACCATGAAATTACATGAATTACCATGAATATTGATAGCTAGCCCTTCTTAAGGGGATCAAACATGGATTTATAGACCAAAGAAGGCAACTCAAACCCAAGGAGGTCAATTAGAACCAAGGTAAGTCAACTTGAGTGAACCGAAGGAGGTTAAATCAACCACAAGAAACCAATTCGAATTCTACCCAAGGTAACTTGAATTTCAAGGAGGGTGACACCAACCACCCAACCCAAATCGAATTCATGACAAAACACTCCAAATCATTGGAGACCATTAGAGCCACTTGAATTCCAAGAGTGGCACTCAAATTCACCCAGAGAGGACTCTAATTGTCTGATGACAACTCGAATTGCCCCAAAATTATTCAATTTAATAGGAGAGAACTCAATTGACCCAACATTACTTAATTTAACTGGATAATAACTCGAATGACCCAAAATTACTTAATTTAACTAGAGAATAACTCAAATGACCCAAAATTACTCAATTTAACTGGAGAATAACTCAAATGACTCAAAATTACTCAATTTAACTGGAGAATAACATGAATTACCCAAAATTACTTAATTTAATTGGAGAATAACTTGAATTACCCAAAATTACTGAATTTAACTGGAGAATAACTTAAATTATCCAAAATTACTCAATTTAATTGAAGAATAACTTGAATTACCCAAAATTACTCAATTTAACTAACAATCACTCCAGTTCACTGGAGTTACTAGGGACTAACTCAAATTAACTGGGAAAATCACTCCAATTAGAGTGGAAGTTACAAAATGAAGTGTATGGTGGACAAAAATAGTCAAGTAGAGTGCATAAGACATCAGTGACGAGAGAGTGGGTCCCACTAACACCAAGATAGGAATATTCTCTCAAGTGAAGGTCCATTACAACAAACAAAGCATTAATTAGTTGTACTAAGATGTCCATAGTCCAATCAAATCAAAGCTAAGAAACATAGAGTACTTTTAGGGAGAACAACAACTCCTAACCCCAACCCCCTCACATGTGGAATCCATGACCCCCCAACCACGTTAGTTGTCCATGTTGAGCTAGTAATTTAATTAAAGCAAATAATAATAAAATAATATAATAATGTCCAAATATTAATGTCAAGGCCCCTAGTGACACTATAATAAATAACATCAACACACATGTCTAGGGCTTACCATCGAGGCATTACATATAATGTAAAATATTTAAAATCTAAAATAATAATAATAATAAATAGATTTTTTTTGTTTTTAGGACATTCATATTTTTGAATTTTACAACAATTGAGGAAGAAACAAATAACCATCTTATATTGGGAAAAGGGTCCAATTAGATCAAAACCAATAATTATAACAAATAACATATCATACAAACTCACATATTTCCCAACGTATCAATCCCATCACTCATACTAGGTTTACATGTATCTGACTCTTTACTTCACTATACATAACTTCAATGTGGAAAATGTGTATCATATTTGGTAACAAAAGTTATGGGATCATTGAATTAGATTACCAAGTTACCGAGTGAGTAATGGAAGCCTGTTGCCATCTTATCCAAGGGGCAACCACTAGTTCTAACAAAGACCCAAAAAATTCAACCACAAAACTTACAATACATATACTTTAACAACTACTAGGGCTTGAAGTGGAAATTTTGATCTACAAATACCACCAAACATATAGTGGGTAATAATTATCCCCATCGCTAATTGAACATGTCTTTTTTAAGATGATTTAGGTTTTTGCAGTTTCCAAAATATTCCATGGTACTTCATCACAACTGAACATCAAAATCAACCATCGATGAACATTCCTTCAAAACAAAACATCTAATCCATTATGACAAAACCAAAAATTTGGCTCAAGATTCCCACTATTCTACTTAGCTAATTAGAGAAGCTTTAGAAATTGAAAAGAACCCTAACAACATTAACAAAGAAGATGGACTAAAAATCAGTTAATCCTGGGCTCCTATTGTTCACAAAATTTCTAGTCCTAATAAAAAAAATCCCAATCGTCTCTAATAGTTCATCTCAAACCTTTAGTCAAGCTTCTCATTCATTCTCTAACTCAATTCTCCTTCTCTAATTTAATATTCTTGCCAACTTTATTCAAATATTCCTCTTTCAATTTTAATTAATTAATTTGCTTTTGCATTATCATTTCTTTCTTCTTTTTGCCCTTCGTAACAACAACAAATAACTAAATCAACACAAAAGTAAACCCTAAAATAAATATAATCTCATTATTAATATTTTTATTTTTCATTATAAAATAAACATTTTAATTTAAAAATAGTTTTAATTTATCCTGAACCCCCCCTTTTTATTTAATTCTATTTTATCTCTACCCTTATTCCAATCCACCCTAACCCCCCTTTTTTCTGACCCTCCCCATTTTTATTTTATGATAAAATATTTTTCATTTTCTAAATATCCTTAATTTATTAATAATATCATTTTATTTTTATGTTTTCTAACCTAATTCAAACTTAAATTGTTAATTAATTTCTATCTTTCCTCCATCTTTTTTGTTTTATTTATTCCTAATTATTTTAAAAAATTCTAACAAGCTTTGACTTCCTATACCTAAAACTAACAACTACTCTCCTTCCTCCTTATATAAATTTATAGAAGGATTTCTGCATCTTACACAATTATTTCCTATATTGTCTTCTTCATAATTTTTCTTGAATCTACTACCCTGAAGATGAGTAGGGGATCTGCTCGAAACGTCGGTTTCAAATCCATTACGTAGTAAAATCCAAAAGCACCTTGGAGCAAGTCTTTTTTGTTAACATGTTAGATAAATAAGCAAGCCCTTGGACTTGAGTACTCTACAACATCATCACAGATTTCATGGATGCCAATTTTGAAGGAGAAACCACTCTCTATGAATTTCTTAGACGAAATGTTCACCTTTCATCAATGATATGATTTTTCTTTGTAGACTCATTTATGGAAATCATGACCACAAACAATGTGACCACCTGTACTTCTCAACCTTTTGCTTGTATGCACAACTTGAGAACATTGTTTCATTAATTACTGATTTGATCATATCATTTCACAGAGAGCAACAATTTCAGCCTATAAACCTAGAATCATTGCTAGATCTATCCAAAATATTAAACAAACCAAGTCAATTAAAAAATTACATATTTTAAGACTATTTTAATTCTAAATTCATGCTCTTTCATCTTTCTTTCTTACCAACACACTTATTATAAAAGCTCGCTCATCTATTTACTTACATAAATCATACATATAAATCATAAAAAAAACTTACGTAAACCATACATGTAAATTATAAAAACAGATAAAGAAGTGAAATTATTGATGAACAATTTCAACAATTACAACTTATGCCTCCTACCTGTATGCATCACCTAAGTAGACCCTCCCTCTAAATTATCCACCGTTAAATACTTTTAGCAAGCTCCACCATTTAATACTATTAGCAAATGCATGAATAAAAAATGAAAATGATATGTATCAATGAATAAATGGTGAAATTGATGTTCATACATGAATACTACTACTCTACATGTGCTTTTCATGAATGAGTGCAATAGAAAACACTACTATGGATGAATGGAATAAGTGATACACTTTGTATTGACCATAAAAAAAATTACGTGACAAATACGTTTCTACCTTAATTTTATTCAACATGTCGTTAGTTCATTGAACACATTTTTGCACTTTACTTAGTTACCTAGATTAACTTCTTTATGGGCAATACACTTATTATTTTGAGATAATTGGTATAACTTTTTATGGGTTATTTAAAAAATTTACTATTTAATTTGTAATATCCTAGTTTTAATTGAAGGAGTATTAATGAATATGTATATAATAAATGTATATAAGTTGAATATATATCACTTGTAATTTGTATATCGATAAATAAATATAAATGTATTGATGGTTGTATATGAAGAAGGACAAATAAGGGGATTGTTGTGGAAAAAATTGCACAAGTGCACTTTTCCACTTGGTAAGGGGCTAATTCTTGTAGGTTGCAGGAAGGCTTTGATCCTTGGAGCCCCTTTGTGGGTTGGTTGGTGTTCCTCCAAGTGATCCTGTAAGAGAGTGATAGTGTAGTTCACATTCAAACATAGAAATATTGATAAAAAAACAAAATGAAAGAGATGGGGGGAGAATGCAAACTCCAACAACAACCAAAGATATGCTAAACCACTATTGTATTTCCCAATGGAATAGTTGTACAACACCTAGGAGGTGTGGGATTCAAGGGAAGCCAACAATCTCCCTTAGGGAGGCATTTCTTGTCCAAACTAAATGCTAAGTAGATGGTAGAGCAATGGAGAGAAACACTTGCCCCTAGATGGAAGGTGGCAAGGGAGCTTGGGAATGCTCACAATGGTAGGAAATAGTGATCTATGAGGAAGCTCCAACTCAAATCCAGCAGCATAACCTTGCTCTGATTTTTCTCTACAAAATGCATGCCAATGGCTTCCTTTTATAGGCCAAGAGGTGGCCAACAAACAAATAGATCCAAATGTGAACTCTTCTCCTTCATGAACTAGTTCCAAGGTACACAAGGGGGGATGATTAATTCCACCAAGTGTGTGAGAGGATTGAGCCTTCAATGTGCTATTGGAAGTGAGTGGTCCCACCGTTTGATAGTAGCGCGACTATCGAAGGAAAATCTGGGTGGGTGTAGCACAAGAATTGTTCAGATAACCTGTGCTATAGGATTGGTCAACTATGTATTACCCGTGCTACCCTTTGTTTTAACTGTTTCTTGGCAATTATGGACTCATGCTATGTTTTGGATCTGTTGAGGATGCATGTGGTGATATGCATTCTTTATGTTGATGATGCCTTACTGGATGAATTGCCGACATGTCGCATGTGTGCGACTTTTAGGCGTTAACATATGCCCCCTGGTGTATGAGGTTCGGAGGGTACTATAGAGCCGATAATGCATCATGTTTTGTGTTGTTTCTCTCATGTTCTGTAGGAAGAAGCATATGTGGACAAATAAGATTCTCCCATGGGGGAATATTGTTGGTGACAACCGTTGGAGTTGTAGTAAAGAATATTTTTTATACAAACGAGGCGGCAATACCCATGCTCATGAAATGTTGTCAAAGTGATTACAATGAGAGAGGACCAAGGTGTCGCCTCTACTATATTGTTGGGACATGGATGAAGGCGGCTTCACTCCATGTTTGAATAAATGACCTAGGAACTGCTGTGGATTGTTTGAAGAAGTGGAACTGTTGATAACCATGATAAGTCCATTGGGGTGGGGGACCAAACCGGTATGTAAATATTCATGAGAGCTTCACTATACCAAATAGACTGCTACCATGATTTCCAAATGTGAACACTGCTACCTTCAAAAGTATGTTTCCCCCTGATGCGATGATGTATTGATTTCGAGCATAGGGGAAACCACTTAGTTAGGGAGCATTAATGAATCTCCCTACTAAGTTCGAGGTGATCCCTTATAGTGATTGAAAGAGATCCCAAGGTACAATTGCAACTCTCAAAAAATAATGTTTTGACATCGACGAGAGTTGAAGTACATGATAAAACGAGAGTCTTGTCTTGAGAATTGAGATCATATTGTAACCGACTGGTAGATGGACAGACCTGACACAAGACTAGTTCATAAGCGTGAGGCTCATAACTTCCTTTGATCAATTTTAAACATGGTGAGTGGGGACGACAGTTTTTATTTCGAACCAACACAGATTGAAACGGGCGAAGACAAACTGCAAGTGAAAGGGCTTTGATGGAAACACAAAACAAAGGGTAATGGTGACCGACAAAACAAATACTATTGAATATATGGAGACTCAAATACATCAATCAAAAGTGACCAAGGGTTTCTACCAAAATAATATGGTGTTCCCACTATGTGAGGTGATGGGGGAATTGTTTGTGCATAATGAATGTTGGTGGGGGTCCCCATAGTTTTGGGTGTGTTGGGGGATCGATTTGACGATGGGCGGAGTCCCCATGGTTTTGAGTGGATCGGGGGACACTTTCCAATGATGAAGTGAGGGATAAATTGTAGGCACAAAGATAGGTGCCCCATGAAACAATTCCATGCATTGTATTCCCACGGGAAGATTGAACATAACTAGTTGCTTCTGAGGGTGGGGGCCCAATAGGTGTGCGAGGGTGATAATACAGGGGAGATTGCGAAAGGTAAAGTGCTCATGGAGGTATGAGGGGGCTTTGTGAATCGTTATCGTAACATGTGCCGAAGAATGTGACGAGTGTCTACTTGATGGAGTAAATTCTCAATTTCAAAATGATACTCTAAGGGAGGGTCTTTTCACTTTGGGTCAGATTCCTCGGACTTGTGGGGGGTTGACATCATGGGTGTCAATTGATGATGGGGATGGAAATTGTGCGCACACCCATAGGGGGACATGCTATTCATGGTCATGATGTTGATGCCACATCAAGGCTATGAACGAGGGCCCTATGGTCCATGGGGGGACATGTTATTCACGGTCATGATGTTGATGCCACATCAAGGCTATGAACGAGGGCCCTATGGTTATAAATGGGAATACTGGGAAATGCATTATAAATGGAGGGTAAATAGTGTCTATATGCCAATTGCGGAATGATACCTGTGGTAGGGTGTGTGACCCCTGTTGCTGTAGGATGGATTCTTGTTATTAAAGTGGAAAAGAAATAGTCTATAAGATTGTCTTGGTCAGGATCTTGCAAACACGATGCACATACCCAAGTGTAGTAAAGAACATGACCAAGGTATTGATAATGTAGAAATCATATAACCAAAACATTTCGTACCTATGGGGTACTGGCTAGAAAAATAGTGTCCCAATGACATTGGTGGGAATCTAGATTTGTTGGCTCCATGTTGAAGAGCTCGAAGCGCTGGTTGTGGTGGTGCAAATGATTTTGAAAATGGAGTTACGGTTTGTCTGTGGCATCAGTTGGAAGTTTGGGTCAAATGAGTATAAAATAGGGGTGGGGCCCATTTTTCGAACTCATTTGTACTTTGTGCTACCGACCTCTTAAAGAAAATTTTGAGAAATTCTAGGAGATCCGAGGCACCATTCGACGAGTCGTGAGATTCAGGTATGCCTCACCCTTGTACATTTTAATTTTGCTTGGGTAGGTTTAGGATTAGGGGTCTCCTAGGAGGCTAGGGGGCTTTTCATTGGTTTTTGGGGTTGCCGCATGGGATTTTGGGAAAATACCATGCAGTAGTGCGAGATTTTTGGAGAGTCTCACGTTACTATAGTGTGATATTTTTCCAGAAATCGTGCGTTGTGTAGCGTGCCCAATAACGCGAATGTAATGTACTATTTTGTGTTACGCACAGAACGATAACTAGTTGGTCACACAAGTTTAACATGGATGAACATTCAGTCAACCGCGCTACCAACGCGACCGAGTAATATAACTCTCGTGCACTGGTTTCATGTGGCCGAATGGTGGTTTTTCCGTGCTATGAGTGGTTATCTTGGAGATAATCGCGCTATGCGTGGACCTTTTTAGGGAAGGTCGTGCTAATGATTTTTTGCAATCCTAATGGTTTGTCAATTCCTTGTGTAGTTTGTTGATTGCCACTTATGGATTGCTTGAGAGACATTGAGTGGAGAGAGAGGGAGTACGATACCCTCCGAGATCGGGTGTTGTCCGACTGGGCGATGAAAAATGAATTACGCGACTCTGGTCTCTTGAATTTCTTCAAGTGCCCTTTGATTTGATCGTCAGATTATCTTCCATGGAGATTATTGGACATGTGGGTCCCGGACCGAGGGGTTTTCTAGGTAGAAGATGAGGCCTTGAGCATCATGACTTAGGATATCTACTTCTTGACGGGATTGACTCACCAAGGGGTGAGGGAGCTATTCCCTCCACAGATAGTGGGGGAGACGATCCACACACTAGTGGATCGATATTGTGACGGTGACTAGAGTTCTATGAACTCTGGTGGAGTACTTGTGAGCCATCTGAGGGCTATGCCAGTGCAGGTTGTTGCGACAGCCATGGTGCATGTACTGGGGGCAATGTCCCCCAATGGAATTACGGGGGGCCAACTTCAGCTGGTGGAGAGGGTTTGGTTGGTTGGCCCATGGCATGGGGCCCGTTATTACTACAGTCTATGATGTTGTAGATGTCGGATTTGCATCGGCATGGGGCTCGAAGCACCTTCTTCTATGGAAGTGTGTTGTGCTCCTATTTATTTGAGCGCTAATCATTGTTGAGGCCGCAAGTAGTAGTTCCACCGAGGGGACCACAAGAGCCTCTGATGACATTTTGGGGGTGTATTATGTCTCGTGCTAGTGGAAGGCCCGTGGGGGCCTACTATACAGCCCAGGTGATTGATGTTTGGGAGGGCCGCATAAGACGAACACAGAGATATCCTTGGGGTGGCATGGACTACCAAGGAGACCTAAAGCTGCATGTTCCTGCTAGAGGTTTTGATGCTTTAGGTATGTTTTGCGGTTTGTACTTTTTGCATATATATGTGTACATATTTTTATTTTTGTACATTTATGATATACATTTTTATCAAGTATTGATGATGGTTTCCTCCTCTGTGATGTAGATGTAGGTCTTGTGAGACCACCTCAGAGGCAAACATCGAGGAGAGATCATCTAGTCGTTAGGGATAAGCAGGCCATTGGAGTTTCTACCGAGGGTGGTGTTGTCGGAGCAGAAGGAGACAGTGTTGAAGGAGCTACAATAGGGGGTGTAGATTTCGGGAACTGGATGGCCGCTGTGATAGTAGAATTGGAGTAGCGATTTGGTGAGCTATCGGCTAGGGTTGAAGAGCGGGGTTGGGCCAACCTTGAGGATGATGAGGTGGACTTGGCACTTCACCTACCAGCTGAGTGTGGGACAACTTGGAGGAAAATCATGCGACGGGTCATGGTAGCATACCACGTGGCACGAGAGGTGCAGGGAGGAGTGGCCCTTCATCCATGACAGAGGCCTCGGTAGGGACCAGAACTGGCACGAGGCGAGGCTGTGTGGCCTTTGGCTATTTTGGGACCCCAGGATCCACTAGCTAGCGGGGCAACTTGATTCTTTTGTATAGGGCTATGAGCCCTTGTTTTGTATGTATACATTTTTTGATGAGCCTATGGGAGGTGGGTTATTTTTTATTTACCTCCCATAAGGCTACTATGTATATGCCCCAGGAGTGCCATTTTTGTACACAACACACACTTTTATGATATATATACCATTTTTGCGGCACATGATGTATGTGTTATCTCCTCAAATAAACATAGACTAGTTGTGGTTTCTAGGTGATAGGAGGTCTTTCAATTTTTCATTTTTAGATGCATTTGAGTTTCTTTTTCAAGAGATTGAAGTATGTAATGAAGTTTGAAATAACATTTGACGTTACTTTGTCTCCGAGAAAGAATTTTTCGGTTTCGGTAGCTTAGGTGGACAGGGAAATTGTTCATTAGCTACCGAAAACCCAACTTTCGGCAGCTCACAGCATAAAGATAAAATTACTCAAAGCTACCGAAAAGAAAGGCATGTGTCATGTATCGTGGAACAACTTTCGGTGGCTTAGGAAGATACGACAATTGTTCATTAGCCACTGAAAAGTAAGTTTCCGGCAGCTTACAGTTCAAAGGAAAAAATGTTCGAAGCTACTGAAAGCAGAGGCATTCTCAACACTGTTTTGGCAGCTTACAGTTCAAAAGCAAAATTGTCCACAACTACCGAAAGCAGAGGCATTTTTAGCACTTTTTCGGCAACTTTACGTGGTCAAAGGTGAAATCATTGGCTACCTAAATTAAGTCGTTTTAGAAGCTACCATTGTAACAAAGAAAAAGAGGATCTTCACTAAGTTCTCAGTTATCCACAGAGCACTTAGATAACAAAAGAGAGGATGCAACAACTATTCATTGACTTCTTGTGTCAAATTCAACAAATTCCAAACATGGCATCGATTAAATTTTCTTGTGATATTATGGCCTGTTTCATGTTCATGATTTCAATCTTTTCACTTGCTGAATGCAGAGCATTCTGCCATTGTATTAGTTTTCAGATTGTTAAAGCCTGCCTTTTCGGCAACTATTTCAGTTTGCACAACTGTCCTTAGCCGCCGAAAGTAGAGCTTTCGGTGACTTACAGGTTAGAATTCTAGCTCACAAGCTACTGAAAGCACAGAGACAGGTAGAATGATGGTATTTTCACCCAGATCAAATGTTTTCACTGCCAAATCGTTTGAGGAAGATTCTAAATGAATGATAAAATTAAAAGGGATAGAGGTCACTCTTTCTTTTAAGTTTTGAGGTTGTTACAAAGGAGATAAAGGTTGAAGAGCCTTTCTATTTTTAGTCAAGATGATGTCCAGCTGTCAAAAGAAGAGTTAAAGTGCCTTGTCATCACCTTGAAGGTTGTTAAGCTTGTCAAAGATTGCTGCAGTTGCCGAAAACATGAAGACTATCAAGATGGAGGCAAGGATATTTGCTGCAGAAATGGCATTTTTACTATGCAGACTCATCATTTTAAAATGATGATTCTAAGCGTCTGGAGAATCGTTTTGCAAAACGCTCGGAGGTTTTTGTTCCTCACATGTCATAGAACAATAACCTCTCTCCGTTTTCCTACAGGTGCTGCATATTTGGAGAATAGAATCCGTCTCTGAGCCCCAATTTTTGGATCCCAGAATCTGCCTGTTTGACACATGTTTTTGAAATGCAGATCTCGGGAAAATGAAAATGAATTTCAATGATATGAGAGAGGTTTTTGCTCACAACAAATCCATATACAATAACGTCTTTCGGTTTATACACAGGTGTCACATATTTGGATAAATGAACCCATCTGTGAGCCCCATTTTTCAGCAGTTTGGCCAAATTAATGGCGTTTTTACTGTGCAGAGTCATCATTTTAAAATGATGATTCTGAGCAACTAGAGAATCATTCTGCGAAACGGGCGGAGTTTTTTGTGCCTAACACATTAGAGAACAATAATCTCTCTCAGTTTTCCTATAGGTGTCACATATTGGGAGAATCGAATCCATATCTGAGCTCCATTTTTCAGCAGTTTGGCCAAATTAAAGAAGTTTTTTTCCCCTAGTTTATTGAAAACGGTTTTTGATTTTCTATCTTTAGTAAATTCGATCCAGCTTCTTAGGATCTGGGAAGATGTTGTAAAGGCTATAAAGCCTAGAACTTGAGAGCAAGAAAAGGTTCAACTTTGGAGACCTTTTTTATAATATTACTATCAGACTTCTCATTGCATCTTGGTTATAAGAGCTTCTTTTGCCATTTATGTTCAGTTTTCCTTTTCTATCTTTCTGTACTTGTAGTGAAGTTTTTATTTCATGTATGTTCTATTTGTCTATGCTTGATAGTTTTCATCCTATCTTTGTGTTGATAAATTGAATGCCAAGTATCAGTTATCTATTGTGATTAGCCATTCATATATGCTTTTGTATGAGTATGCTAGCATAATAGGATTTCTACCTACATCTACCTTTTATAAACTTTCTGAACAACGTGGTTAAAATCCTCGTCTATCTGAGTATGCCTGGGCATGTTTTGAGCGAGTGAGTTTCATTAAGTAATCCAACTCGATCCATTTCACAAATCATTAAGAAAATTTGCAAGTTACCAGGCTCCTTTGACCTACAGCCTAGAAGGACTCTTGGAGTGATAATAGTATGTTTCTCTTTATGTATGTGATGTATGAGTATTTTGCTTTATGTTGCCTATGTGTTGATGTGATACCTATGTAGTAGTTGATACTAACATATTTGTTTTGGGCATGTTTTATCGACTTAGGAATTATGATGATGATATACATATATGTGTAGTCATAGGTGAAACATATAGACATATTTATGTATGCTTGATATGTAGGGTTATGTTTCCACGTTATGTATTGGGTGCCAATTTAATACCTCATTGGCGACGAAGTCAGTGAATGCATTGGTGTTTCTTGGTATATGTGTGAAAGTTATGGTTTCAAACTGACTAATGAAAAGGCACACGCACAGAAACTTTCGGAAGAGGAGCGAGTTACGGATGCGAAATACATTATTCAATTGCGATATGACAAGTTGTGAGTCGAGGTGCACTTGTAGATGGTGAATTCCCAGGTGTAGGGCATCACTTAATAGACTTATTATGGCATCGTATTCTACTTGGTTGTTAGTAAGTGCCCCCAAGTAAACCTCGCTGGTGTGGTGGATTGTATGGGAGGGGGAGTATATAACCCAGGCAGTAGATGCTAGGTGTTTGGACCACTGACTGGCACTGTCTACATATCCTATGTAGATGTCTGACTAGGAGGTCATCTGCATTTAAGAAGAAAGGTAGTTTACTTTCTAATTTGAGATAATGTGAAAAAAATAAAATTTTTTGAAACAAATAAGAATATCAATGGTTGGTGTTGGATGTCTTGTTTGTGCTGCGGGGATAAAACCCCTTGTTGTTTTGTTAATTTTTTGGGAATGCTTGCAGTGGTCTGCGTCTTCGTCAGAAAACGAGGAATCACTGCAAGTGAGGACACCGGTTAAAGGGGATTCAACATCGATGGTATCTGGTAAGGTCGATATTACTTCCTCGGTTGGTGACCTTTGTGGGGTTATATAGAGGGTTTGTAATTGTCCTTGCATTCTCATTAGTTCGATATGAGCTTGGCGTTCAACATGCAAAATGACACATTGAAAGGAAAAGTGGGTGGTCTCTCCACAAGATCGGCAAATTCTTGGTATGCATGGATGGAAGCATTCTTGGTATTCATGATTGTTGATTTTCTCCATTAGGCACACGATGGTTCTAGGAGGGAGCATATGGGCGGAGTGCCCACATTACGAACACTCATTGTTTGATGGCATCATCGTAAGTTTAGATGGGTCTTGCAACGTTATAGGCTCTACCACATTTTCTGTATTTGGTGCAACTTCTATGGGAGGCATGACTAATGGTGTCGCTGATGTGGTGATCGCATTAATGGATGCTACTTCCTAAGTTAAGAAGGGGGGTTTCTCAATCATGATTTGAGTGAGACAAACGATTGTTAATGCCTCTTCGTATCGAGGGAGTTCTAGGAAATGGTGCATATAGTTCCCATATTGAGCGCTTATGGAACATGCATTATTTGTATGCAATGTTTTGGAATTAGATGTGGGCGAGGGAGGTGTGCCCCCTTTCACTGTTGGTGGAGCGTGTGTGATGCTAACTGGGGTGTTAAGAAAATTCCTTAGCTCTGGTAGAGTCAAACATAGATTGGTTGCATGGCCTTGCTTCCCGCAAAGGGAACATGGTGGTGTGACCCTTTGAGTGGGAGTATTGATCATAACTAGGGATTTTAAATTCTGATGGTTGATTCCCCCTGCTTTAGGCTTCGCAATTTCTACTGAATTAGATGTCAGGTTAGGTAATAGGGGACCTTTCAACTTCGGTTGTTTGGTGACCCCATTGGCAGTCTTAGCGATGAACGATTGTGGTGTAGTTACGGATGCCATAGGTTGGGCTGTCGTAACCTAACGTGTTATGAGCCTTGTAGCCGTACTAGCCGAAACAGGGACAAACTCATAATGGGCAACTGGTTTGGAAGCCATCTCTAGGTAGGGTGGTGTGAGGTACCATACCGGTATTCCCAAAGTTAGCCTAGGTAGAGTTAACTGAGCCAAAACTGGCGTCCCTTGTACACCCATGGGAGGATACAAGAATGAGATTTGAAAAATCGGTGGTACCGATGAACTCAACGTTTGTTCAATGCCATGAATCAGTGATGGTGTTGATGACGTTGTTAAGGTGGAGGTGGCTCCATTTTTAGTACTGAAAATTGTGCACATTATGCCATCGATCGATGTAGGGATATTTGGTGGTGGTCTCAATATACTCCTAAAAAATTGGAGTCCTTGTACATACCAAGGGCAATGTCAACATACGGTTGATCATCGCCTAGTACAATCGGTAGGACATTGTCGGGGTTTCTTGTGGTATTAGGGTCATAGTAGCTAAGTTGGTCTAGCATAACTACCTTCCCATTTAAGGGAAACATCATGATACAAAAGATTGATGAGGCCACTGCCTTTATGGCATACATATAACTATGCCCCAAAAGGATGTTATAGTCGAGTTCTGTGTCGACTACATCAATATTGATCACAACCATCTTGGCCCCCGGCTCTATGGGGACATTTTGGTACAATCCTCTTGGTTGGGATGGTCTCCCATTATATGCACGAAGAGCGATAGACGAGGGGACCAACTCAGGAAACCCTAATTGTTTCCAAAATTTGGAAGACATAACGCAAGTGGATGTGCCTTCATCAATGATACAATGATGAATCATGACGTTCTTTACCCTAATTGGAACTTGAAATGCGACTGATGACGGTAGTTGCATATCACCTTTGTCGAGATCAAAGGTCATGAGGTGAGAGTCGGGAGGATCAACAACACCGAGTGCATTGAGTAATGCCTTTCTCTGTGCTGGGAAAGACTGTAACACTTCTAATGTGGACATAGCCGCAAGATATTGAGCGAAGTCATCCACAATACTGTAATTGTGGGCAGCTTTCATGTGGGGGTTATTAGGGGTACGCCTAAGAGGAACTTTCAAAATCCATAGGATTTGTTCGGTATTCGGGTGTGGTATCTATAGAGGACCCCTCGGGGGATAGGAAAGTCTTCCACTTGGGGGGTGGAAGGCCAGTCATAACCTCCATCTCGCGTTTGAAGGTTTACGTCCAATGTATAGATATTTTGGAAAGAGCCATTGCCGAGTGGGAGAGGATCTTGTTGTTGTGTTACTACCCCTTGATTGGAAAAGGGTTGTTGTAACACAACAATTTTTTGTTGGGGAGGATTTGCTTCCTGAGGAGGATTCGTCACCATCTTCTTTTTGGATTTCACTAACTGTTGGAAGTTGGGGATAAGAGGGAAATGATGCATGTAGTGACCATAATCGTCGCAAATGGAGTAACAATAATTGGTTCTAAGGATAGGATTCTTCCCTTGTTTGGGGGATTTTTAGTCCCTATATTTTGGTCACCCATATTCTGGTTTCCCTGGGGAGAGGGATTTCCCCCTTTCCTCGGCCACAGATTCTGCTTGTTCTTACCTTTCTTCTTCCCCTGAGTTTGTGGATTCTAGGGGTTTACGATGTTCAATTACTCAAATTGTTGAGCTTGTTGAACATAAGTAGGTTGAACTAGGTTTACCCCCATGTAGGGGGGAGGTTGTTGATCAGTTGGGCATGGGAAAGGATAATATGTGTTATACCCCGGCGGTGGGATAAATGCATTTTGTGTTCCATAAGAGGTGGACGTAGGAATGACTTGTGCCATTGGCAGTGTAGGAACCTTCATCGTTTGGATAACATTTGGGTGCGTAGGATTATACGGTCCATATTGGAATTGATGAATTGGTGGGGTTGGTACCAGTGTACGGGATACCGATGCAGGTGGCATGGATGGGTAGTACGGAACCATGTTAAATGGAGCCGACATGGTAGGAGGAACCTTTCCTAGATGAGAAACAAACCCAATAATCCCATCTGCTAAATGTGATGAGCCCGAAGGTGTAGGATCCAACAACCGATAGGGGCATCAGGGAGGATTGTGTAAAGGTTGCCGGATTGTGCGTATATAATAACGAAATATTGCACTTTCAGAATGGCCTTTTCCTCACTTTGTGGCATGGAGGTGGTGACATATTTAGCTATGGCGGGTTGGAGAGATTTAATAAACTAGTCCAACAAAAAGGGAGGTTGTATTTCGATCTTGCATAGTGTGCGGCATCTATGCCACTCATGGATGTGGTCCGCGATGTGGGTGGAAGTATTTTTTTGAAACTCAATGAGGTTTTCAAGTCCTAGATTGTGATGAATTGGTAGTTGGAAGTACGTAAGAAATGCGATGGACAATATCGCAAATGTGGAATGGGTTCCACTTGCTAGGATTACGTACCATTTTGTGGCCGTTCCGGTGAGGGTATCATGGAAGAGGCGAAGCCTCACAGGGTCATCCACTATGTTGTTTGATGGACACCATAAGTGGAAAGACATTAAGTGGTTGGCTGGATTGTCTCCCTATTTTCCTTCGAATTTGGGAATGTTAGAAGGAAGCTTTCTTGGCATAGCCATCCATGTCGCATCATGAGCAATGGGATCATTAGTCAGTTTGGCCAAATCTTTTAGATTTAAACTAGCCATAAATGGTAAGGTAGGGATGTATGGTCTTTCCATTCTATGTGGAATGTGATTTCCATGAGGGGAAGACCCAGTTGGTGTTGTAAACAATGACTGACCTCCTATAACAGAGGATGGGTTAAAGGGAACCAAGGGATCTCCAAAGGGAGAAGCCAGTGGGGTACTACTTCCGATGGGGGAATAAGTGGTGTAATTAATAGTTTTTATGAGAGGAGAAAATGAACCTAGAAAGGCTTGGCCTCAACCAGATGATCCTATCAATGTAGCCTAGGAATGGCCCCAACTAGGGTACCTTCCTTGTGAACTACGGGAAGAAGGTGTAATAATACCCCTCAAGAGAGAGGATAGGCCTTGTAGTCTATGAGATTGTCTTATGATGTTGTTTTGTTCCTCAAGGGTGAAGGCTTTGTGTCAATATGAGAGTGATAGTGGAATTAAACACAATTGAATAAATGCAAAAATATTCCAACCACAACATATGCTAAATGGTGCAATAAGTGAGTGATATGTGCAATTTTGGTTTTAGTGCATGGGTTCCCACATGTAGGCTATTTTTATTACGAGTTTAGTGAACTTGTAGTTAAAAAGAAAATAAATGTAAATTCCCTAAAAAGACCTGATGTCCTTCCTCTCAAATGTAACTGAGCCTCCCAAAAGCACAATTGATGGTGATAATGGTATCCACTCACCAATCGACTAGTGGAGGTAACAAAGAGCTATTTCTATTGGAAATGGGGCCAATGTTCCAATCAAGAAGACTTGGCAACACCTCCCAAAGGCAATAGCTAACTTCAATTGCACTCACAATTGCTCCTTGGTGATATCCTAAGTTGGGCCACTAAGCTACCTTGCGTCAAGTGTGGATCATTGGTTCGGCCTGCATGGTATAGTGTCGTCTCCCTACAACAAGCTAAGTGGATTGTAGGGGATAACAGGGCATCTATACCTCGACATTTACCTCCTTGGTCATGACACACTTCTGATCCAGGTTTTCTTTTAACACTTTCTTATAGTAGGATTTTGTAAGTACCATATGAGACAACACTGCTATGTTTTCAAATATTGCTAATGAAACTAGATTGGTGGGCATTAATGGATGCTTAGCCCAATCAATCCTACCTAACTAAAATATTGTTTTGTGACCTCCTATGGAGGATTTTAGTTGGTTAAGGCAATTACAATGTTGATTTTAAGGGGTTTGAGTTGTTCACTTATGGAGTGTATGAGAGGTATTTCATAATCCCTAACTTTTTTATTCGCCAATTTGACATGAAGTGCGAGGTGAAGAGCATACTTGGATCAAAATGTTATTTAGGTATCTTAGTGTGTGCTAGTGGTGCAAACACATGTGATGAAAGAAAATTGACATCGACAAATTAACTAGAAGAGCATATCAAGTAATGCGTATTTTTAACTCTAAAAGAAGCTAATGATGCTTTGCAAATTAAAGATGCTAACTAAGTGTGCAATGGAGGTATTACACACTTCTCACCCTTTTTCTAATTCACCAATCTCACATGAAGTGTGAGGTGAAGAGCATACTTCGGGCGACAAGTGTCTTTAGGTCCTTGCTTGTGTGCAAAAAAAATGGATTCTACACTAGCAATACTACTAAAAACATGTCGATTGGTTCATAAACAAGAAATGGTCTTGAATACTAGTGACAACAGTAAGGCCCATTGGAATCCTCAAAGTTGGTTACCTAGGTAAGTTTCAAGAGAGATGAACTCTTTACTTCCTAATCTTAGTCTAAGTGTACTAATTACTAAAAATTTAAGTAATTATGTGAATTAGACTTAATTTAAGTTCACTAGTGAGCAGTAGGACTGCCAAACTAAGCTATGCAGATAAAAAGAAAATAAATAAAAACAATGCAGCTAAACCACACTGTACCGCGCAAACATCGTGGGTTAATTCAAAATAGATGCCTTGAGTAAAGCGGGTATTACACTGACCTTCCGCGTGGATGACCTTGGTGGGGTAGCGTGGGTCCAACATTGTTAACATGTGTTGTGTGCACAATTGTGCAAGTTATTTCCGAGCGGAAGAGACACCGAGATCCACGCTACTGTGTGAAAATAAATTGGGGCTGAATCTAGAATTAAGAGGTGGAATACCTGATCTCCTGCAAGTTACATATACCAAAATTAGATACTTAGCATAAAACAACCTAGTTTAATGAGAAATAAACAAAAATAAGTATGGTCGCCATTAGAACTGTTGTGAAAAAAATTTCACAAGTGCAATCTTCCACTTGGTAAGGGGCCAAGCCTTGTAGCTTGCATCAAGGCCTCAGTCCTTGGATCCCCTTTGTGGGTTGGTTGGTATTCCTCCAAGTGATCCTGCAAGAGATTGTTAGTGTAGTTCACATTCAAACATAGAAATGTTGATAAAAAAACAAAATGAAAGAGATGGGGGGAGAATGCAAACTCCAACAACAACCAAAGATATGCTAAACCACTCTTGTATTTCCAAATGGAATATCTATACAACACCTAGGAGGTGTAGGCTTCAAGGGAAGCCAACAATCTCCCTTAGGGAGGCCTTTCTTGTCCAAACTAAATGCTAAGTAGATGGTACAACAATGGAGAGAAACAATTTCCCCTAGATGGAAAGTGGCAATGGAGCTTGGGAAAGCTCATAATGGTAGGAAATGGTGGGCTATGAGAAAGCTCTAACTCAAATCCAACAGCATAACCTTGCTCTAATTTTTCTCTACAAAATGCATGCCAATGGATTCATTTTATAGGCCAAGAGGTGGCCAACAAACAACTAGATCCAAATGTGAACTCTCCTCCTTCATGAACTAGTTTCAATGTACACAAGGGGGGATGATTAAAGCCACCAAGTGTGTGAGGAAATGAATTCATATCTTTGGGGGGATTGATACTTGAATGTGCTACTAGGAGTGAGTGGTCCTTCCGTTTTGACAATATCGCGGCTATCGAAGGAAAATTCGCACGAGTGTAGCGTGGGAATTGTTTAGATGACCTGTGCTATAGTGCGGGTCAAATATGTATTACCCACGCTACCCTTTGTTTTGACTATTTCTTGGTAGTTATGAACTCATGCCATGTTTTGGATCTATTGAGGATGCCTGTGGTGATATGCATTCTTTATGTTGATGACGCCTTACTAGATGAATCATTGAAATGTTGCATGTGTGCAAATTTTAGGCGTTAACAAGGATTTATGAGTCTATGAGAGAAGAAAGAAAAGGGGGTTAAGACTCTATAAGGCTAAGTGAAGACCAAAAAGATTTATTTTCTATCTTAGCTTTATTAAACCTTTGTTTTATAATTATTAAAATCTTGGGATTAGTTTCAGTAGTGAGATATGTGTACTTCTCATGAAGGCATGTGGTCTCTTCTTTGCATGCATGCCATTATTCCCATTCATTCTTACTTGGGTTTTATATCTGAATTTAAAACTTCCATAGTATTGTTATAATAAAATTATGGGGAATTGTTTCCATGAAGCTATGAAGAAATTGTGACTGTGTGTAGGGGAATTTTTTTCTATTAAAAGCAATTAATTACAATTGATAATCGCTTGAATCACAACATAGAGATTTCCTAGCCACCTTAGGTTGGAGTCTTGGAGGGAAGTGGGATAGGATAATGAGTTGTTTTGCAAAGAAGTTGATCTTGTTCCTTGGGTTATGCGAGATGAGGGGGGAGAGGGCTAGTGGACTGCATTTTTGTAGTGGAATTTCACTTGAGAATTTTGGTAATCAAGCCATGAGAGAGAAAATAGAGCCAGGCCATAGGAATTCACCCTTGTGGATTCTAGTACATATATATTACATGTAATAAAGAGCATATGGTTGGGTGGAAAATATTTCTATTGCAACGAATTGGTGAAGAATTTTCTAGAATATAAGTGTCTTTGACTTGTTTATGAGAATGCAAAATTCTTGTTGTTCATGTTATGGATTTGATTATTTTCTAGTTTGTTTAGTTTTGAATGCATGTATTAGTTTGCATTTATAATTACATGATCATAATTGAGTGGAACAATTTAATTATGATGCAACATACTTTGCATTAGCATGCATGCATTCTATAATTAGATAAATATTAGAGAATGGAGGTTGTTAATGGTATCAAAGAAAAAAATTGGTGTGGTTATGATGGATATGGAATATCTTGTAGCCTTAGTAGTGCATAAAGGTTATTGGATATGTTATAATATGGTATCATAGGTATTTTTTACAACACCAAGGTTTTATGGACAAAAAATCCACTTGTACAAGAAGAAATTATAGTTATATTTGAGGTGTTTGAAAAAATTATAAGGAAACAAAAATGTATAAACCCTGCAATGGATGGAATAATGGCTCAAATTTTTAAATTGGGTTACTAATAGAACATATGGATGGGTTATGGAGGCACGATTGGTGAAATTCATGGATGTCAAAGTTTTGTTTCTACAATGTCCCCTATTTTGACCCTTGTAATATTTTGGGCTATAATGTAAATAATGTATGCATATTATGTATGATTCCTAGCGTGGAGCTCAAGGCCAAGGTCCTGCTAGTGAACGCTCGATCTAAAAGAGGCAAGTATTTGATATTATGCTACCCATGTGCTAATGAACCATGGGAATTGTAAATATGCATTTTTAATATACATGCCCACAACTAGCTATGGAATGCAACAAGAGATGAGGGCATGATATTACAAGGAATTGGGAGAATGATATTCAAACCCTTGAGCCAATTGAGTCAAGCCAAGTGTCAATGAGAGAACCCATGAACCCTCAACTACCCATGTTGACTTTTGTACCCAATCATTCATTTCTCCCAAGAGTTGGTTGAGGTAGTTAATGCCTTGGGGAATGGAGAGGTATGGCTGTCCAGATTCGAGTATGGGCAAGCCACCCTTCCTAGAGATTCGTGTTTGGATTCTTGGGCAAGAAAAGGGCCACGAAATTGCCCCCAAGCCATTATTCAACCATCAGTTTTCTCTCTCACGAGTTTAGAGCTTCTTGGGCATTTCCATCCATGAATTTCCTGTGTTTACCTTTGTTTTCCTAGCTGGGAAGGGCGTTTTTGTAGTGGCTAACTGTGGGGAAGAGAGGGGAAATGATTTGGGGTTTAATTGAGGCCGTTTTGGCCCACTGAATGCTCATACATCTGTGGGAGAAATCAGTTTTCTTCTCTGGGGTTGATTTCCTCTTCCCACAATTTGTTTTTGGTGTGCCCACGTTTTGGGGAAAACCCATAGACCCTATTATGTGAATCCATGGTTGAATTATGTATCCATACCAGTTTTGAGCTACTATGTGTAAAAGAGTGTTGGGGTTGAGATGGGTATCCATTGCTTTGGTCGTGCAGGGTTTGAGAGTCCCAAGTTCCTTGTAGATATCATGCCCAGCTTGGGAGTGGTTTCTGAGTGCTGAAATAATACAGGCTGGGAAGAGACCTATGGTTGGGAGGAACGTTGGAGCGACATAGCTAGTTGTTGGGACAACATTACATCAAGATGAGTATTTTCTTATGTAATTACTTCCGCAAATGTATTAATTGTTGGTTGTGTTAAATTGAATAACAGTCATGCAATATGTGTGTGGATGAGTTCATTTCCGCTATGCATGTTTGTTTGATTTCCATCTGCACACATCTCTTTTATGGCCATGAATCTAATGAATATGGCTGAGTTTATGAAAATCCCCATAGAATGGCATCAGGTCCCCTCCTTGCATTTGGTCCAAGGGTGGGTACATTACAGTTTCATGGTAAATTTGGAATTAAAATATAGTTTGTCGGCTAATTGTTTGATAAATTGTTAATGGGGAAGAACCATGTATGAGCCGTAATGGAGCTTTTACCCGAGGGAATATTGATTTCCATGGAAGCAATATCAATTATAAATCTAAATTGCAAAGTTCAATGTTATGTAAAAATTTCGACAGACTCGTGAAATAGTTGAAAATGCCCAATTTTGATGAGATATAGAGTTTAGTCATCCACAATGGTATCAAAATTGGTAGACAATGGAGTCAAAATCCAAACAAAAGAGTTAAATAATGTATTGATGGTCGAGATGGAGAAGCCATGCCTACAATTCATGGCGGTCATGTGTCCATTGGAGTAATATATATATTGAAATATAATGTGGACAAGTGGGATGATGTGGATGAGCCTTAGTGGAATCAAGGTTATAGGTGGCAACCACATAAAAGACAAATGATATCATGGAAGTGTGGAAGTTCTCTCTTAACGTGACCCATAATTAATCTTTATACATTTAAATTAGTTTTCTTCAGATCATTTGTTAAGGATTCTAGCCACGATCTATGAGGTCGTAGCTCTAACTATGGCTTCGCTCCTCTTACTCAAGCGAATATTGGATTGTCTTCGTGACTTGTGTAAAAGTTCATGTTTTTTCTTTTATGAGTTCAACGACATGGATATCATGACCCCTGTAGATACATGAATTATGTTTTCTATTAAATGTATTCTTCTCTTAATACAAAGAGCTCACTATCCCGTAGCGACTTGTTATGTTTATGTTTGGCTTGTTAACATAATTCGTTTTAATGTTGAGACTGTTCATACTTATGATGCATACGATATCTTTGATTTTATTATGCTTTGTATTATCATATACATGACTCTGCTATCATATTAATAATATGGTTAACATTGCTCACCCTCATGAGGGTTTCGTTATCCCATTCATGGCATTGCTCTTATATGATATATGTTTGTTTTTGTATACTGTAAGTCTTGTGTATTATTTCAGTGAATCATTCTCCCCCTTAAGGAGTATAATGACTATGTATTTTATTTGTTATTTTTTCCTATGATATGTTTATCTTGTATCTATATATTATATGAAAGTTTTCGTCCTATCATAGTTGCAATGTGAGGGTCCTATATGGGATCCTCAAATGCTCCATCACGATTTGGATTTAATATGGGAGTTTTCTCCAATATATAATAAGTTATTTAGTACGTAATTAGTAATATTTTCTATTTATATTAAAAAAATAATTATGTTATGAAAATAACTATTTGGCCATAGAATAAGACTCATAAAAATAACTATTTAAACAAATAATACATCTGAACATAATTAAACCATTTAATTCTAGAATTTTCATTACTTTTTAATCATTAAACTTAGTAAAAGCACATCATTAATATACATCATAATTCAAATGAAATATTCAGGTATGACTGTTGGTATTTTGAGCTTTTCTAAGCTAATCATATTACTGTAGATCTATGAAAGCAGGCCTAATGACTTCTAATAAACAAATAGAAATGATCCTATGCTTATAACAGAGCCTCTACAATTTTCTTGAAAACATTTATTAACCTAAAGTAAAGAACACAACTCATTATCTTAAACCCTTAGCAGAACCAACCATTAAGTAATTAACACAAAAATGAATAAACATAAATAGAATATCTTAACAACTTATCTGAAAACCTATGCTTCCACGAACTTGCTATGGAACTGCCATGTTCCTCCCTGCCATATATTATTGTTGTTGTTCATAAACTCTCAACTTGAGTAGATAGTCACCCCTGAGCCAGACCAAACTCACTAAGAAACTAGAACCTAGGGTTGTTTTTCTGTGTGAACTCTTCTTTAATGTAGACTTGCCAATAGGATCTCTTTAATTAGTTCTCTGGTTCCTGAAAATGATTTCCTCTTTTTGTTTAAGGAGTGCACACTCCAAGGCTTCTGCTTGGACCAAACATCATTAGGCTCAATATGGAACCAGGATGGACTTGTAATGTGGCAATGGGAAGACCTACCTCTACATTCTCCCTTATCTAGAGTTCATTTTTCCTCTTTTTAATTCATTTTTAAGAATGGATTTTCTCTCCATTTTGGCTTCAAGAAAAATGTTAGCAGCTCATAAAATATTCAAGAGAAAAATATAACAAAGAGCAGCCTCCCCCTTTGATTATTTTCCCTTTTATCATTTCTTTCTTTCAAGAAAGAGTAGTTAGGGTTTGTTTTATTTTCCTCACAATTCTTGAAAATAAAAATTATCATTTCTCTCATCTTATTTATCTTTTCTCTTTCTAATTTTTTCTAATTCCCTAGTGAGCTTGGCCTCTCACTTAACAAGTAGTCCCATAGCAAGTATGTAGACAATTTTAAAAGTAATAAACCACTTTAATCTCATAAAGTGTTATTTGTCCATGATGCCTTCCATCATTCATAGGTCCAAGTCTCAAAACATATTTACATGCAGATTTATTATTTATTTACAAAGGGGTAAAAACTCTTGGGATGCTATACTATATAATCTCCACAAAAAAAATTGTGCATAAATTTAGAGGAATAATTTGGGATGTTACAATATGGGCCTTCATAATTGTTCTGGAAGCACCATGTGTCCATGTGGTTTAGAATGTGAAGGAGGGGGAGCCCATTAACAAACTACAGTTTTAGCCTCCATAATAAATAGATCAGAACCACATGTCTAATGAAGCCTCGTGATATGATAGGAGGTAAGTGGTATAAACAATGATGGCAAATTTTTTACAAAGGAACAAGTAGTGTCCTCAACAATAGAAGTTTGCACTTCACAATTGATGAGAGGGTCACACGTGTCTCAACAATTTGAAATTGTGGAGCTTAATGTTACTGTTAATCACCAACAACTTTAGCCTCCACAAAATATCAATACCATTGGTCTTGATCATCGTGAAGAGAACATGTGTGGGAAATGATAGATGGAAAAGGGACCCGCAATTACCTAGAAAAAAAGTGTATGCATGTATGTATAATTTTTTACACACACACACTCTGTGTGTGTGTGTGTAAAGGAGGATAAAATAATTGAAAAGGACCATGACAACATAAAGGATGGGTTTTGGAGCCTATGAAAGATGACATGACTAGGTGCAAGTGAAGCCATGTGGACACCATTGCCGCATTAGCCATGCCACATCAACACGGAAGTTGTATAAAAAAGTTTGAAGCCAAAATATTCTTATGGACATAACATGAGAATATAAGGTCAAAATGAGGAGAAATTTTAATGGTTATTCCGCAATGATAAGAACTATAAAAGTGCTAATGAGAATGGTTTGCAGATTCAACTCTAAAATTCCAAAAAATTGCAATTATTGGTTTTCAAAGAACAAGTGGGTACACATTGGTAGGAGCTCAATTGAGTATGAAATTAAAATAGAATGGAATAAAAGTGGGCATGAAGAAAACCAACTGAGGATTTGGCTAAATTCCAAGGGGGTTGGAGTGGATATGAATACATAGGCAAAAATTCACTATTATGGCAGACTTTTTAGTGATTTTGGGAACTGTAAATGGAGGAAAAGCAACCCAAGACTTCAAAACTATAAATAATTGTCTTGCTTAGCTTTTGATCTCCTCAATAATATGGACAAATTTGTCCTACTAAATTTTTTCTAGTTTTTCTCTATTTGAAAGAGCAATTTTAACTAAAAATTATATGGAAAAACTAGAAATACTAGGGAAAAGTTGGCAATTCCATAATTATGTAAAATTGACAAGAGTGTTAGATAATCAAGTTGAAGGATATAAGTGTTCACAAATAGAAGTACTATTTTCATTGAGTACAAAATTTTCTTGGTTATTTTTTGGATTTCCTTCAATTGGTGGAAGAAGTAAGCCTTTGACATTAACTACACTAGTGAGAGAAACGTAGAAAATTGGGTAAAAAATATAACTTCATAGCGTTGTAAATTTAAGCTCCAAAATCAAAATGTAGCATGAGTATGGTCATTGGAAATGTATCCAAATAAAAATTATTCCAAATATTTGGATTTTGGAAAAGTACTTTATATCATTCTAGAATTTGCAAAGAAAAAAGCTCATATCCTTGATTTGACAAAAAAATACAATGTAGATAGTTTCCAAAATATGTAAGAAGAATTCTACAAATTTTGGAAGTGAAATATATATAACAAATTAAATTTTGTGAACACTTCCTATAGAAAAATGGTTACATCAACTAAACTTAAATATCATAATTGAAAATTAATACTAAATAAGAAATATGGAGGGTGGAGAAGATCCTTACAACTAGGAAGAAGAGTTTATAGGCCTGGATATTCATGTAGGAAATGACGAGATGGTTTAATGGGCATAGAGAAAAGATGGGAGCTTGTAGAAACAATGAGCTTGAAGATGAAGGCGCAAAGTTGTAGAGTTGATAATGAGATAATTTTGAGAGCTCAAGAGAGGTAGAATCAACTAAACAATCAACAAGTGCAAATATTGAATCAATTATAAAGGTAAATGAGTAATGGATAACGTTTAAGACATAAGGAATATGGCAGAACATATCCAAGATGGAGTCTCATGGAAGACCTAAACACCCAATAAGTACAAATATAACTCCAAGGAATCACTATTCACCATCTCATTATTCCAAGAAGTCTTGTACATCTAAAGAATCAAAGAAGAACCTAAAATTGTCCCTAGTTAGACATCAAAGAAGAAGACACGAACAAAACCATTTGCAAGGGGAGCTTAGGAAGATTAAGCCACCAAACTTTGATGGTGAAAAATAATGGGAAAGAATGTTGAATATTAATTGCTAGGAATAAGGAAATATTTTCCGCTGCATATTACTCATCCAATTTAGAATCCAAAATTGTTATATACAATATACAACGAAAATATTCCATTTGGTGAGACCAACTAAAGAAATTTAAGCAAATCAATGAGAAGAGGATTTCTTGGAAGTAGTTCAAGAAGCATTCCAAAAGAGTACGTTTATGAGTACTAATATGACAAGAATATGTAATAGTAATTGGAACTCAAGTTGGGAAATATGACCATGGAATACTATGAGATTTTGTTTTAGAACTACTAAGGCGTGTTTGTTATACTAAAGAGGAGAAGGTTAGAATACATTGTTTCTTAAGTGGTTTTCCATGCATTATTCAAATACAAGACTTAGTTTGATGAGCTTAAAACTCTTGAAGAGACAATAAATAATCCCAAATACTTATATGATCATAACAAAGGTAGATCATATTTTCAAAATTATTAAAGAGATAAGAAGGAAGAAAGACAAGATCAAAGGAAGAAGGGAATTAAATCTCCTTTTTTCATTCATAACCATAGTACATATAAGCAAAGAAAACCATCTCAAATCGGATCCAAGATGGTATAATCTAGGAACATTCCAAGAGTCTATGCAACATTGGAAAATCGACACATATATCATCAATATAACATCAACATGGTAGAGGTTAAAGGTAATATTTCCAAACAACCTACTACAATTTGAATTGATTCAAGAGTAAGTCATAGTTATATTACTCCTAAATTGGTTGAAAGATTTCATTTGAATATATGTAAACATGTTAAATCAGGGTTGGTCTAGTTGGCTACTAGGACTAAAAGGAAAACCAATGATATAGTAAAGGGTTACCCATTATATATGAATGGGGTTAGTATTAATTGAAGACCTGAACATATTTCCACTTGGTTAATATGATGTTCTCATTGGAATCAATTGATTGGATGCATATCATGGTGTTATAGATTGTCATAACAAGACTTTTACTTGTCTTAATGAAGAAGGAAAGAATATGATAGTGAGAGGCATTTCGAGGCCCATTCCTATAAGAGAGATTTCATCTTTGAAATTGAGTAGATGCTTTAGGAAAGGGTGCAAATTGTATGCAAGTCATATAGGAAGATCCAACAAAGTGAAAAATCCTAACTCTAGAGGATTTTCTAGTGTTGCAAGAGTTTGCATATGTGTTTGAAGAAATACCAAATTTTCCACCAAAAGAGATGTTGATTTCTCTATTGATTGATTCCATGAGATGCTCTAGTATCTAAGACTCCATGTAGAATGATTACAATAGAGTTGAAGGAGCTATAAATGTATTTGGAAGAATAGTTAAAGAAAGGGTATAGACACCCAAATGTCTCTTCTTGTGGAGCACTAGTATTGTTTGTGAAGAAGAGGGTTGGAACTTTTAAAGTTATGCCTTGATTTCAAATAATTGAACAAGTTCATTATGAGGAATAAATATATTATACCCAAAATTGATGACTTGTTTGATAAACTAAGGGAAGTAAAGATATTAGGCTCAAAGATATATTTGAGGTTTGGATAGCATCAAGTAAGGATAAAGGAGGAAGACACTAGTAAGACAACTTTTAGAACAAAAAATGGGCACTATGAGTTTGTTACTTGTAGTGCCATTTGGTATGGTAAATGCACCCACTACTTTCATGTGCTTGAAGAATGGATTTTTTAGAAAGTATTCGAACAAGTTTTTCATTGTATTTTTTGATGACATTCTTATTTATTTAAAATCAAAGGAGAAGCATGAAGAGAACTCCAAACTCAACAATTCATTTACTAAGCCTCACATGATTCTCAATTACCTATTATTAAAACTCCAATTCAAGCTTAAGTACCATTCCAAAAGGCACACATAAACGGGAAAGCATACATGGTTGGAAATTAATGAAATATTATATTAGATGGTTTCATAAGACATGGACAATGAGAAAATCCACTACATATCAAAATTATGGACCAAATAATTACACCACACATTGCCAACGTAATGGGAGGAAGGAGAAATTGAATAATTCATGGTTTATACTAAAAAATTCATGGCATGGTTCCCCACTCAACAAGCATCCAGAAAACCCATGTATCTGAACAATAACCAATGCACAACCAACACACAACAAACAAAATTACCACAACCCTAGGGAATTCAAGGCTAACAGGCCCATGATGCATATGGTATGTACATCCTCACCAATAGCTCATAATCAATATATGGCCTCAACAAGATATGTAAGTCATCATGCAAGCTAATCTTGGAATTCCAATGGTCTCATTATCATATCTCTACTGCTCTATAGGAATGAAATTAGACACATTAGACAATGACCATCAAATCCTCATCATCAATTCTCATTGGCGTTGAGATGAACGACCGATATCCTCTAGTTGTTGGATTTAACCAAAAACTAAGCAAGGATAATCATTTTAGAATACAATTTAATTATGTTCATACTCGACATGGAAGTAAGTCAAAATGTGTTGGGCATGAGCTTAGGAATCACCATCGCCCATATAAACGCATGTATGTAATTCTATATGCCCAATAAATTAAAAAAAGTACTTGTATAGATATAATGCTATTAATGCTCACACAGTTGGACCATGTGAATGCATACCCAATAAATTGGCTACAACATTTTCAATAACAACAATTTAATCAAAACCAATCAATTGTAGGTGAGAGAGAGCATTGGTGTAGCATGGTTTTCATAGTGCACACACAAACATAGAACTACAAAATTGAAACAATTATATAATAATGAAACTCACCAAAGACTCAAAGATTATGTTGAAACCCAAATGGGAAAACTAACATTCGAAAGGTAGCTCATTCTTATTTTGGAAATTTCTAGTTACAATGTTGCTTATGGCCTTTTGTGCATCCTCCTCTTTGGCATAAATAAGACCCTTTGATATTCAAGTTTAAATATTATATGGGCGACATGGAGGGGTAATGGGAAGGTGGAGAGACTGACCTTTGAATTCCTATTCCTCTCTCTCATATTTTCATTTTGTATTTTATTTAATTCTTTCTCTTTTGAATTTGAATAAGGTAAGTTGAGAGGATTTTTTCCATAGGTTCCTCGAGTTCAATCATTTAATCCTGTCCAATTAATTTGGATATAGAACCAACCATGGGCTCAGGGACCTTAATTTATTTCTCTACAAGAACTATCTGCATATAATGTCCAGGTCCCAGCTTAATACTATGTTCTACTTTCTTCAAAGGAGCAGAAGGTTCCTCCACAATAGTTCGTGGAAGAGGTTTTTTAGGCTCAATCATTTCAACTTCCAAGAAGGAAAAATTAGAAACATAATCAATCATGAATTCAGGATTTTCATGCTCACATCTAGTTTCTATTATCTCTCTATGCTTTTCAGATTCCATTTTAGTTTCCACCTCCATGGTCTCTTTTGGTTCTTCAAGCTTCGTTTTCTGTGGATGAGTAGAGGATGCTTTACTGGTAGAACACGTACGAGGATTCCTTGTTGTACTCCATACAATCACCACTTCATCTTCTTCCCTAGACTTCTATACATCCTATTGAAATAATTGTTTGGATCTACTTCTAATTGTGACCCTGACAGTTACCTCTGGCTTCCCCTCCTCGTTTGGCTTTTCCTTAGCTTCGCTCTTCCTTCTTTTGTGCATTTTACCCTTGACGGAGGATTCCTTCTTGGTGTCAATTATCCTTGTATCTGTAAAAACATCTATGATTTCGACAGAGGCCTCTCTTTGGAAGGCAGAGTCACTAATTACC
This sequence comes from Larix kaempferi, assembly GCA_027924585.1. Taxonomy (NCBI): domain Eukaryota; kingdom Viridiplantae; phylum Streptophyta; class Pinopsida; order Pinales; family Pinaceae; genus Larix; species Larix kaempferi. The sequence goes on along the minus strand of BSBM01001166.1, from coordinate 245,479 downwards.
TTCTCCGAGGATTTCTCTTCGACTTCTTGGATTTAACTTTTACTATGTGAATTATGGTTTTCAGTAGAAGATCTACCTACTAATAATTTTTTAGCAATTCCATCTCTGAACATGGGTTCAAGATTCTCCCTTCCTTGTACATCTTTCCCTTTTTCCCTAGTAGGAGGATCTTCAGACTTCTTCATAGCTTCTGTTTATATTCCCCTTGAAGAATCTCCTTGTACCTCCACTCCTTTCTTCTCAACACAAGGAGTTTTAACCCTGTTCATAAGTTTCAACTCCAACTCCTTTGAGGAGCCTCCCTGTGCATCATCTCCTTGTTCTCTGGTAGGAGATGCTTTATATGCCTTCTTTAATTCTATTTCTAGTCCCTTCTCCTCATTGTATTTCTTACCTTGGGAAGTATGAGATTTATTTGATTGTTCCCCCTTCAATAGACTCCTAGTGACTTCTAAAGAAGCCCCTTGTGCACTCTCAACATTCAAAGATCTGCCTCCTTCATTGGAGTTCCCTTCTCCTTTAATTTTCTTTTTCTTCTGTTGGGAACCAACCTTAGAATGCCACTAGGGTTTTGTAGAAGCATCAAGAGTATTCTTTTTAAACCCCCCCCCAAAAAATAAAGTGTCCCTAAGTCTGCTCCTTCTTCTTCAATTCCTCCTCTATCAATAATCTAATGAGACCATGGTGAAATACACTGGTCTCTACATTCAGTGGGTGTAATTGGATGCGGGTCACCATCTTAGTCAAACTCTTCAGTAAGTAGAAAGGAAGATTCATTTTCTTAGTTCCATTAAAATGCAGTGAGAAACGAAGATGATATTGGAATGTAATTGTATACCTTCCTTCATAGGTGAAATATTTATGCACTGCGTATAAGACATCCCTCTATTCTTTTATGGCCTAGGCATGGGGAATCCCTTTACTCCAATCAATGTTTACATATTCTTTGACCCAGAACTGATTGTAATCACAATATTTAACTGGCTTACTCCTAAACCAATGTTTTCCTTATTGTGGATGCCCCACACATTTTGCAATGGAGTCCTCGGTTACAATCAAGGCCAATTGTCCCAATTGTGCTACGTGGCCATCAAAAACCTCTACAAATTCGGTCACGTTTATGTCGTACCCTTGTAATTTCTCATAGAAGGATAGCCATCCCGCATCCTTGAAATATTGTTAACACCCAAAAAGTGCTCACTAGCTCATTCCCTTATTCACATGACCCATTTGTCCACTTTTTCCACCATTTGAGCCTCTAAAACCATCAAAAGGTCACCAAAAAGACCATAATACACCTTTTCTCCCTCAAAATATGTATTTTTGCTCAAAAAACACAAAAAACCCTAAAAAATGGTCCAAAATTCCCAAATTTTTTTAAAAGGGAATAAAAATATAAAAAATATTCAAAAAAGAAAAAGGGGGAAAAAGAGACCTAAACCATGTTGGTTAATACCATTGGTTTCCCTAAAACCATAATGGTATTCCCCATCACCAAAAACTATATAAAGGTGATAGGGGCTCCTCACTTTTCATCCACATTTCATCCCATCCTTATGCTGCCAAATTCCCTTTGAGAGCCATTGCCTCCCATTTTGAGTTTGAAGATCCCCATTGAAGCATTGGAGAAGAAGAGACCATTGGACATTGGAGCTTCTCAACCTTGGAGTTGCTCAACACTTATCATCCTCACCATTTGAGGTAATACAAAATCAATTATTTTTAAATTTCTTGTTCTTCCCATAGATCTCATTGTTTATGTTCTTAAATTTAGTTTTTTTATTTCTTTTGAACATGTTAATGTTAGATGAAGTTACATTAGTTTTTACATACTTTTATTGAGACTGCTGCTACTAGTTAGCAAGTGCATCCTTGCACATGCTTGGTTGAAAAATCAAGCAACAGTTTTTGGCGACTCTACTGTTTTTTGAATTTTAAATTCTTGCTTTAGATCTTTATTTTAGTTGTTTTTCCCATTTAAAACTGTAGATCTGCCATACTAGTCAGCTTCTTGATAGCTCCCCTAGCCATTGGTCCTTTCTGCAGCCCGAAACAACCCAAAATTTCAATTTTTGGGTTCGATTTTCGACGGTCGTTTTTTCGTCCGTACATTGCGACTTTCGGCACCCACAGTCACGCGGTCCATCGCGACTGTGAGCCCTTTTTCCGCGCGCTCCATCACGACTTTTCGACCTTTTCTTGGGCGGTCCATCGCGACTGTTTCGCATTTTCCCGCACTGTCCATCACGACTGTTTCTCATTTTCCCGCGCGGTCCATCGCGACTTTTGACCACCGCACCGCAATTCACATCGCGGTTTTCACCCACATCACCACGCGGCTCATCATGGGTTTTGACCCGACAGCCGTGATATTTCCTGTTTCGTTTCGGCCAATTTTTTCAAAAAAAAATTCGCCCAATCAGCCCATTTTTCCAGCATCAATTTCTGCAAATTTTTTACATCCTAGTGTGTCATTATTGCAGCCTTATTAAATTGATATTCGGTTAGATACTTCATTTATCTTTTTGAAAAATTTTCAGTTAATTGAAAGAAAGATTTTTTAAGTATTTCTGAGATTCTAAGTTTATACATTGCAAAGTTAGAACCATATTTCTAAAGTTGCTTTATATCTTTCCCAAAAAAGACTCTAAAATCCATTTATTTTCACATCTGTTATTTGCTTTACTTTTTAAAGAATCCATATTTTTTGAAAAGGTTATTGAAGCATTTACATTTGAAACGTTTTTCATTTCTTCGCAAATTAGAATCCTTATTTTAGTTTGTGATTAAATCGCCCATGCTAGGCACATTGTTTTGGTATACACCTACACTAGCACACAATCTATCACAATAATTTCAAGTGAGCCTTAAAAATTACCTTAACTCAACCAACATTCTAACCCCACTTGGGGAACACAAAAAGAATTTTGTAGCTAGGTAGGACTGAGGGGATAAGTATCCAAACGACAACCCTCACTCATTTTTCATGTTGAGACATAGTGATTGACACTTAGGGTACAAAAATCCCTTATTATTTGTTGACACGGTTTAACACCAATTTGTCGGGAAGGCCTCTCCCTTAAGAGGGTTGAAGTAGCCAGACTAGTTCCAGAAGCCTGAGTGGAATACCGCTATCCATTCAGTAACCGAAGGATACCTTTCGTAGTTCTCGTTGTACCACCCTTATGGAAGTACAACGACGATAGAACCAAACTGCAGATTCACCCAACCGAACGTGTCATGAATGGGGTATCTTAGTGGCCCAACTTTTAGGATTGTCTACCAGGTGTCCCTCCCGGTAGGGGGATATCTAGCCCTTGATTTTACAATTTATATTGTCTGACTTGGATTTCATCACCTTGCAGAGGATATACCTTGTTGAGTCATAATACTTTTTAGTTAGGTGTTTGCATGCTCCATTACCTCCCTTTGGTCATAGAGTACACCTTTTTCTATTTTTAGGAACTGTTTGCATGTTGGTTTCCTAACCACATTTTTTATTACTCCACTTACTATAGCACAACTGCTATAGTAAGTGTTTTGAGGTTGGTTTTTGGCCTAAGTGCCATTTATTTTTTACGCTCCCCTCTTGCACGCACGGTTGCATTAGGGCTTTAGAGCTTTCCACTCACCACCACCTAGTAGTTTTTTCACAAACTGTCACCATTGATTCCCCGAGATGTTCTCGACGCTTTCGGGGAGACCCCCCACAGTACGGTTCCCTTGACTCCACACATCATCAGAATAGAGCCTCGTCATCCGATTCTGACGTGCCTCATTTCACATCTGATTTTGAGGCAGAATCCGAAAATCCCACATACACCACACCTACGAGCCCCATGGCTGGTTCGCATTACAACAACTTTTTCATAGGGGTCGTTGGTTGAACATCATCCACCCCCGCCACCACAACAACCACCACGGCAGCCACACCTCCCTTAGGGATGCCTAATATGGGACCTACACCTACATTAGGTATGCCTACCATGGGACCCCTGCCCAATATAGGACCCCCACCTAACTTAGGCATGCCCACTATGGAAACTATACCTACTATCCCCGCTACCACTCAGATTCCAACACCTCTTGGACATCTTCCCAACCCATTTATGACTCCTGTTGCACTTGGTGGCGCGGGCCCCTCCCACACTCTTATGGGTGGAGGGAACATACCTCCCATGACAAATATCCCCCTAGGGGGCCGTGGCATAATACATAATGCCACCACCAACACTTATGCCCCCATGACAACATCACACCCCTCCACTAGTTTGCCATTTATGGCTAGCCTTAACCTACCAGACTTGGCTAGGATAACAAATGATCCCATCCGACATGACCCTACTTGGCCCCCCATGCCCACAAAGCTCCCCTCAGATATCCCAAAATTTGAAGGAAAAGCTGGGGAAGACCCCCAAAACCATATCATGTCGTTTCACCTATGGTGTTCCTCAAACTCCATAGTAGATGATTCTATTCGACTCGGACTTTTACAAAGAACTTTCACTTGCTCTGCAGCCAAATGGTACATTGAGCAGCCACATGGGACACACCCCACGTTTACATCCCTCGCCTCAACTTTCCTTCAGTTCTTTCAACTACCTATACGCTATGATGCACGAGTGGAAATACTTTTGTCTTGTAGATAGAACACCGCTACACACATCACTGATCATATCCATGAGTGGCGTAAGCGTCGTAGTCTCTGCAAGATAAAGCTTGACGACCGTATATTTTTGGATTGGTTCCTCAAATCACTCCTCCCTCTCATAGCCAAAGATGTAGCTTCTGAACGACCCCAGTCGGAAAAAGAATCCATCTTAAAAGCTCAACAGTTCGACCTCATATATGCCCAGTTTGGATATCTATACACCATTTTAGCTGACGTCCCGCCTAGCGATCCATCCTGGCATGACGCACCGAGGGCATCCCATGCCACCGATGGTATTATCGGCCAGGTTATGGTGCAAAACAAACCTTTTACCATGATGAGTACAAACAATGCCCCAGACCTTTCTAGGGCTACATCTCATTTTGGAGCTACAACTTCGTATGCTCCAGTAATGCACACCCACCACACTCATGGACCCTCATGTCCACCACAGTGTTATGGGAAAGCACCATCAGCTTATGCACCACCTCCACATTATAACCAGCAGGCCCATCAGACTCCGGTTCAGCCACAATCCCAATCGGCTTATTATCCTCAACAGGCAGCACCTCTTGCTCCAACACTTCCAGTAGCTCAAGGTTACCCACAACCGCAACAAGCACCAGGTCCACCTCATAACCCTCCTTCTTACTACCCACCGCAGCCTACTCCAGAGCCTGCAAGACCTCAAAACCCACCTACTACCCAAGGGCATGTATACGCACAGCAAAACCAACCTCAAAACCAGCACAACCAGTGTAATCAAGGAGGTCAACAGAATCACGGAAGAGGAAGAAACCGCGGAAACAACCAACAACAAAACCAAGGAGGACAGCTACCTAATCCTCCCAATAACAATAACGCTGCTCCTGCAAATCAAAACCCTGATCACCCACCAAAACAGGGCAAAAACCCTAATTTGAGAACAAACCACCTGTGTTCCATATGTGGAGTCTACGGCCATTACACGCACAATTGCCCCATTTGGACAGAGCGCGTCAACTCTGGACCGACGACGCCCAACAACAAGGACATGCTGCACAGCCAGCACCTCCTCCTCATCCACAACCCATGATATTGCAAAACCCCCTACCAAACCAAGGCGTGGTAAACACTCGTTGAAATAATCCCCCTCAAGGATCCGCTGCAACACAACAGAAATTACCTATGTGGCAGCCGATTACCAGCATACAGAGCCCAATACTCACCATTTGCTAATGATGTCATCAAATGATGTCAATCTTCAAACTCGTCGAAATCAATACGGCTCAGCCCCTAAAGCCACACCTACCGACCCATCTTCGAGTACTCTCCCAACTGATCAACCACTTCGCATACCCAATATGCCCATGGACGAGGGTCCAAAAGCACCTTGCATCCTTTTAAGACGAATCAACAATAACCCTAATGCTCGTGCAGCATCCAACTATAACATTGTAGAAGACTTAGCCCAGTCCCCTGCTGCTATGTCCGCTCTAGAAATCCTAAAAAATTGTCCTGCACAGAGAAAATTGTTGTTATCTGCCATTGGTGCCATAGACCCTAACGACTCCAGCATGATGGCTTTCGACTTAGACCAAGCCAAACCTCATCTTCCTTCATCTCTAGCTTTTCAAGTTTTTGTGTCCATTCACAACCTCGTCGTTCATCGATGCATAATCGATGAAGGTGCCTCCACCTGCGTTATGTCGACTTTCGTATGGCAGAAACTTGGATCCCCAACGCTACAACCATCAACTACCGCATTGCGAGCTTACGATGGTCGTGCAGCTCAACCTCAAGGTTTGTTAGTGAACGTGTCCATACAGCTTGGGGGAAAATTGGTTCTCATAGATATAGAGGTCATTAACGCCCAACTTGATTACAATCTCCTTCTGGGACGAAGCTACATGTACAAAATGAAAGCTGTCGCTTCTTCAGTTTTCCGCCTCATGATGTTCCCCCATGAAGGATGCATAGTCAAAATTGACCAGATTACATACTATGATCCCAATGCCCTTGCAACGCCTGAAAATGTTCTTCCCATGATCGAACAACCCGTTCAGAGTGCACCCACATCATTCGTCTCCTCAGTCGGACCCAGGATATATTCGGATACTCCCATGACCACCACTTTCCCTTCTATCTCACCCCCTCTCTGGGTAACTGAAGTATCCAATTTATGCACCCTCTCGTACAACGAACAACAGCATAAGCAACCTCAACCACTGCCACAACCACCCGCATTTCCTAGTCATATCGGAACAACACCGATTCACACTATCCCATTCTTGTTTCCATTTTCAGGAGTTGTCAGCACACCAGTAATGGCTACACTTAACCTTCCAGGTTTAACGTTAGGATTACCTGTATGGTACTTACCTGCCCCAACCCCCCCACTGACTCCAACCGTTGTTTAACAACGAGTGCAACCCATGAATATTTCAAACCATCCACCACCTGGCATACCAAACCCCCAAAATCGCCCACCACCTGGTGTTTCGAACCCCCAAAACCGACCAACTCCAACAGGGGGCACTACATCGACATCTAGTTATGTCCCCCCTTAATCCTGCCACACTGGGGGTAGAGGTCCACAAACCTACAACACTGGACCCACAACTCGCACCCCCCAGTGACTCCCAAATTAGCTAAGAATCCCCCCACCCGTGTACTCCCTAAGTGCTCCTTGTGCGACGATATAGGCCATGCTACCCATCTATGTCCACAACTACCGGCACTTCAAGAACACATGAATATGTTGGATGACGACACCAACGTTCCAGTTGTCAAACTAGAACTACTCCTTCAGCCTTGCGATAAATCATTGCGCACAAACCACCCTTGTGCGATATGCGGCATCTACGGCCATTATTCACATCATTGCCCCGATATCCCAGATTATAGAGCAACACTATACGAATTGAATAATACCGACCTAGAGATATCCCCATCGCTCATTGAGGAAATATTCCCCCCAGAATCTTCTCGTTCAGAATAAATCAATACCATTTATATGATTTCAACTACCTACAAACCCGAACCAATTGATTTAATGACACACTACTTCCGCACTGATGAGGAAATCCTAGAAACACTCACTGCACCGGACTACCCTTGGGATGATATGCACCATCGATCATACTTCCTCCCTGAGGCATCTACGTCCACCATGGCGAACCAACTATCCGTTGAATCCAATGACTTCTTACCAACCAAGGTCGATTGGTTCAAAGATCCAATACCAACTCCAGAAGCCTTTGAAGAAGGTAACTTGGCTAACATTTCTCCCATTATAAAATCGACATCTCCACCACCCTCAGAAAACCTAAGCTTATCTCTTTAGGGACATCATGCACTGAAAAAGAAACCCAAGCTTATAAGAAACTCTTCCAAGAATTTCGAGATGTCTTCACCTGGTCTTATACCGAGATGCCTGGTCTTGATCCTACCATCATAGAACATCACATAGACACTTGGCCCAACATATCACCGGTCCACCAGAAACAACGTCCCATTCACCCATCCAAGCTTCCAGCCATCAAAGCATAAGTTGAGAAGCTTCGAGCAGCAGGTTTCATATACCCTATTGCACACACCACCTGGGTTTCAAACCCAATACCAGTCAATAAGAAAGTCGACACCATCCACATCTGTACTGACTTTCGTGACCTCAAACTAGCTTGTCCCAAAGACAACTTCCCCACACCATTTATTGACCAACTAATCGATGCATGTGTGGGGCATGAGGTACTTTCTTTTATGGATGGTTTCTCCAGATACAACCAAATCAAAATCCATAAAGAAGATCAATACAAGACCGCTTTTACTACCCCATGGGGCACTTAGCCTATCGCGTCATGCCTTTCAGTCTCAAGAACGCTAGAGCCACTTTCCAGTGAGCCATGACTTATTGTTTTCACGACCTGAATAATATCATATTAGTTTATCTAGACGACCTCACAGCTCGCTCTAAGAAATGATTTGACCATTTAGATGATCTTCGACAAGTCTTCTTGCATTGTCGAAAATACAAAATCCGCTTGAACCCACTCAAGTGTGTCTTTTGCATTCCAGCAGGCCGCCTGCTAGGGTTTATCATTTCAGAAAAAAGGGATCACCGTCGACCCTCTAAAGGTACAAGACATAGTAGACCTACTGTCACCTTGTACATTAAGACAGCTACAAAACCTCCAGGGGAAGTCCAACTTCCTTCATCGCTTTGTCCCAGATTATGCCACCACAATACATGTTTTCCTCCGTTTACTACGCCCTCATACTCGTTTTTATTGGGACGACCAAGCAAAAGGGGCTTTCACAGAACTAAAAAAAGCACTTACAAGTGCCCCCTTGATTTCTCCTCCAGATTTCACAAGAGACTTTACCCTTTACATTTCGGCATCAGATTACACCATTTCTGGAGTACTCGTCCAAGAAGACTCCGCTCATCAAGAACATGTCATTTACTATGTGAGCCAGACCTTGTCAGGTCCACCACTGCGCTACCCACATGAAGATAAAATGGCCCTCGCCATCATCTTTTCAGTACAAAAGCTACAAGATTACATTCTCCTAAGCCATACCACGGTTGTGGCCAATTCCAACCCAATGGTCTATCTCTTGAATCGCCGCCTTCTACAAGGCCGTGTTGCCAAATGGGTGATTATCGTACAAGAATATGACCTAACTTTTAAAACCCCGAAGAGCACCAAAGCATTAGCACTCGCTCAAATCATTACGGACTTACCATCTTTGTCGTCATCACTAGCTATCCATACTGATATAATCGACAAAGATTTGTTCATCATCTCGTCTGATGACCCTTGGTATGACGACATTTTGGTATACCTCCGCACACAGAAGTTTTGACCCAACATTGACCGTGACGGACGCCGTCGCATTTGTCACCATGCCCCCCGTTATCTCCTCTTGGGTGATGTCCTCTATCGACGTGGCATCGACACAATCCTACGACGATGCCTTTCCTAAGACAAAGTAGAACAAGTCCTTAACGACTGCCATATCGGTGCCTGCGGCGGCCATTTCTCTGGAATGGCCACCACCGAAAAGGTAATTCGCGTAGGTTATTTTTGGCCATCATTATTCACTGATTGTATCACAGCAGTCAAACATTGCCAAAATTGCCATCTTTTTGCCCCCAAGGAAAGAACCCCCCCAGCCCCCCTTCATCCAGTCGTCACCGTTGGACCATTTTGCAAATGGGCCATCGACTTCATGGATTGCAATCCTGCATCCACGGGCGTCCATAAACACATTATTGTGGCTGTTGATTACTTTACTAAATGGGCAGAAGCCATGCCTACTTACAATTGCAAAGCCGATACTGCAGCTCGTTTTTTCCTCAACCATGTTATCGCTCATTTCAGAGTACCAAAGCAACTCGTCTCAGACCACAGCTCTCACTTTGAGGACACCGTTTGGAGAGAATTGTCAATACTCCTTAAATTTGAACATCATTTCTCCTCTGCCTACTACCCCCAAGGGAACAGCCAAGTCGAAGCTGTTAACAAAATTTTGAAGACTATCCTCCAACGCACTGTCGACAAACATAAATCCAATTGGCATCATATGCTTTTTCCCGCATTATGGGCTTACCGCACGTCGACCAAAACCGCCACCGACTTTACCCCATTCCATTTAGTTCTTGGCGTGGAATATGTCCTCCCCATTGAATGCCAGATACCAACATTACAAATTTCCGTAGAGCTTCTCCCCGATACTTCACTAATTGAAGAACACTTACTTCTTTTAGAGCAGGACGACGAAGATCGCCGTGCAGCTCTCCAAACAATCGAAGCCACAAAGAACAGATCTAAACTCCATTACAATAAACATGTTCACCCACGAGCATTTAGTGAAGGAGACCTGGTACTTGTTTACGACCAAGCCCATGACAAAACGGGCAAAGGAAAGTTCCAATCTATGTGGCAAGCCCCATATATCATACAGACTTCCCTTGGACATGGACCATACTTTTTGATGGACTCGGAAGGCAATTCCATGCGCAACCCCCATAACGAGTTGTACCTCAAAAGATTCTACCCATAAAAATCTCCTGGACACCACGGTCCATATTGTACAGTTTTTTAATTAATTTTTTCACTGTAAATTTTCAAAAACCTTACATTTTCATTTTTTCCTACATGAACACAATTGGATCTTGTTCCACTCTACCACATCGGCTTTGCCGATGGTGCAAATCGTTGGTCTCCAAATATCGCTTCGGAAGCTTGGGTAATTTATTCCCCTTCACATGAGTTGATCCACCTCGACAGAGTGTGCATAGGTGCTACAACAAACAACCAAGCTAAGTACGATGCCGTGACCGGTCTCCTGGCCACTACTCTCCAAATGGGCATAAGTCACCTTAGTGTTTTCCTGGACTCCCAACTCCTTGTTTTCCAGCTCAACAACTGTTACCAGGTACGTGATCCCTGTCTATTTAGAAAATTCCTGCGCACTAAACAAATGATTCGACACTTTGAATCCATCTCTTTCACTCATGTCCCAAGAAATCTAAACACTGTAGCAGACCAAATGGCTAACAACATTCTAGATTGGTACGTCAAGCAAAACATGTAGGACATCACGACATGCATCACATATGCATCAAAAAATCAAAATAAATAAATCATCATAACATTGCATCCACGTGCATAACATGTGTCTCCACGGGCGTACAAAAAATGATAACTTTGCATCCACGTGGATCGAACATGCCTCCACGGGCAAACAAACAAACTACAATTGCATCCACATGCAACAAAACATAAACGAAAAGACAAGATGTGCATCCACGACTATATACCAAAACGCATAAATATATATATATATATATATATATATCATCATAAGAGTCATAATGTCAGCAATGCTCTCAACACCCAAATATACAAAAGCTACACTAGCCGTACAAAATGTGTATCAACAAAATACATCCCCATATGCTCATCCGCATTTGGGGGCAGGAACAAGATCACCTAATCATCATGATCACTGGCCTCCTCTAGCTCCTCCTCCTCTGTCTCCTCCGGATCATACTGATCCCAAGCCCTCCTCTTAGCCATCACCACAGCTACTCTCAGCAAGATTGACCACCACTCAAGGGGAGCGTCGAAACAACGGTCGAGAACATGCCGATCTAGATCCCTCCAACCATCATCTGGCGCACCCACTAGTAGCACCTCCAAGGTATCACGTACGTGTTCTAAGGAATCATCTCACTGACGCACAACTCCTCGTACACGAGGCGGTGGTGCCGCTACCGGTGGAGGTACCACCATCATCATCCGTCCCCGATGTCCTATATGGTCCACTGGAGGCCTCGGACCAACATCTGCAATGACCCACAGTGAATCAAGTCAGTATCATATAAAACATCTCTAGCTATACTCATAACAAAACACTAAAACATGATATAATAGAGAAACAAAAAGCAAAGATGTACTGTCCAACCCCCAATCCTATCCCTGAGCTCGAGGCATCTCAGGGTCTCCCCAGAAGTCCATACCCGCATATGGATAGTCATCAATAACAATGGGCATCTACTCCCACTGGTCATACATCTCCTACAAGAAGAACTGCTGGATGCCACCACCACCCCGGGGCATCATCTCCCCCCACCGCACCATCCACAACTCACTCCTTCATCCCTCCCAAACTGGCACAAGTGGCCGCAAGGTAGGTACCCGCTCGAAAAAGAAACAACAGAGGAAAGAAGCATAACTAAACTCTCCTCCCTCTCGGCTAACCTTGTTCAGCTCCCGCCGAACACAGGCTAGAAACATCTTCCCCCAAGCAAAGTAGGTCCCTCTCAAGACACTATGAACCATCATCGTTTCCCCTCCAGACAAATGATGGGGCACTTGTGCAGCAAGCACCCGCAAAACACAAGCCGCCATCGCCTGCATCCCCGGATCCTGCAGATCTGAGATACTCAGTGCGTTGTTCTGCGCACGGGCTCTTGGAATGCAGAATCTCTCCAGGAGATCCTCAATATCCATACCAACTGGAATCGTCGGCTGGGTGTCCCCTATCTCACCCAAACGGGGCAAGCCAGTAAGAAAGTACACATCGATCAAGGTGATCTCTAGTAGCTCACCTTGCACTATGAAAGCCACCTCCTTCGGATCCCATAAGTCAACCAACTTGTCCAGCAGATCTCTGACTGAACGCATGTTAGGAACCTGAGCAAACTTTAGTAGTCCGCCCAAAGCCAAGGCCGCCCACACATTCGGGTCATCCCGAATACTTCCCATCAGTCCCACATCAATCTCCCTCTCCCTCCACAACACCAGCGGCCTCCTAAGCATCCCGCCAAAACACCACAAATTTTTTTTTTAGAAAAATAAAACAAAATCTTTTCCCAACCCAAGTGATCCCCATCGTGACTTTCGGGCCCTTAGCTGCGATGAACATCACGAATTTCAGGCTCACAGCCACGATGAACATCGCGGGTATCAACCCTCATAGTCGCGATGTGCATCGCGGCTGTAATCCCTCACCACTGCGATGAACATCGCGACTGTCGGACCCACAGTCGCGAGGCACATCGTGACTGTAAGCACCCACAGCCATGATGAACATCGTGGCTGTAAGCACCCACAGCCGCGATGAACATCGCGAACTGTCGGACCCACAGCCGCGATGCGCATCGCAGCTGCCAAGCCCATACCCATGATGTGCATCGTGGAAAATGACTCGAAACCCGCAATATTCCACGTTGGAAAGCCAACGTGGAATACTTGCAGCTTCCGAGACCTCGACGCTCAACAAAAGTAAATAATTTGAAAGGCTAAGGCACATAGGCTTACCTGAAACTCGCAGAATGAAAAACCAACGGTCGAATCTCCCACAAATCGAGAAAATGCTCTGACCCAACTCAATTACTCTGTGAAACTCAACGGTGAAAACGACACTTGTCACATTGGGCCCTCTTGCTATTTATAGAAATTTGAACATTTTCAATCAACCATTTCGGCATCATATGACGTCCATTTTTCAAACCATTGGTACCGTTGGAATCAGCGCAACGAGAAATTCATGATAGTCCACTCCTTTTCCCGATTCCACCAGGTCCCGTTTTCGGGCATTTTTTACATGCCCCTCGTTGCCTCGATTTGCGTGGCACATCGGCCATGGTCCATTTTTGACGAGTCTTATATCGTCGGATTCAGTTTTCTGCACTCGTGATGATGCTTGAGACCATTTCTCGCTCTCACCACCAGATTTTTCGGGCATTTTTCCCATGCCCCTCGTAGCCTCGATTTGCGTGCCACATCGGCCATTATCCATTTTGAACGAATTTTATATTGTCGGATTCAATTTTCCGCGCTCTTGATGATGCTTGATATCATTTCTCACTCTCACCCCCATAATTTTTGGGCATTTCTCCAAAATGCCCCTCATCACCTCGGTTTGCGTGCCACATCGGCCGTTGCCCATTTTTGACGATCTTTATGTCGTCGGATTCAGTTTTCCGCGCTCTTGACGTTGCTCAAGATCATTCCCCACTCTCACCAATACCTTTTTGTTCGATATAATTTTATCCCTTTTTCGGGCCGATCAATTCTTTTACGAAAAAGGCACTGAGGGAGTCTCTGTTAAGCTCTTTTCTGACTCCTAAAACAATGAAAAGATCGCCGAGCAATCTTGCTTCCTTTCATGCTCGGTAAAAGTATCTGAAAGGGCGTCTACCTAGTATAAGTTTACCCATTTTCCGAACCTTGTAGACTAATTACGAAAAATGAATACTCTAGTCACATTGGCTAGAAGAGTTCTCCATCTGCATCATTTTTTGCTTTTTCGGGACTTGGAAACTAACATACGAAAAAGAACACCAATGGAGTCTACTTATCGCTTTCAGACTCTCTAAAATTGAAAGAAACCATGAGCAATCACTGTCTTGGGCTCGTACAAATCCACAGGACGGTACTCCTCCACCAATTCAGAGTCTTCTTATCGTTTTCATACTCCTTAAAAATGAAAGCACTCACGAGCATGAACAGTCCTGGGCTCGCATAAATCCACAAGATAGTACCATTTCAGAGAAAAATTTTATCCCTTCTTGGAGCTCATTAAAACCACGAAGAAGGACCCAATGGTGCTTTTCGGCGCCACAATAGATCATGTCTACTCATATGACAGCTTCCCCATTCTGGTCGCCTTTGTTCAGAGTATCCTGCAATATGTCACCCTGAGAGTCTCCCAATAGCATCCATCAGCTTGTCCCCCCAGAGTCACTCCAGTCAGCAATACATACCCCTGATAAGCTATGATTCTCACACCTAAAAGTCAGTTTCCTATGCTGTCAGGTTAACCACCATGTCATCATGCTCTGAACAAAGGAATTTTGAGTCCACCCACTCTATGACCCCAGTTATTCCCCATCCCCATAATATGTCAGTCCTACCAGTAGTACTATCACACTTCAGTTGTACACCTCGTGCTCCTATCAAGGAAACATCATTGCCTTGATAGTTGCTGGTCTCCCTCTGTCAACGCCAACCAAATCTATTCCAGAGGATAGACCCAGAGGTCCCTGTGCCTACAGATCATTTTGAAAGGAGTCCTCAATGCCTCTCCAAATGATTGTTTCTCACATGCTCGACTTCAACACCTTGATCGCATCGTTAAGACTCGTACAGGGTATCGGTCCTTTCAGTTTTTTGTTGAAGACCTCAGATATCACCTGACTCTACCACATTTGAGAGTCTAATTGAGGAAACAACCAATTACACATTCCTATGGATATCCGGGTTGTGCTTGGAGACACTTTTCTGATGAACCTCATTTTTATACTCCCTCGAGTATATAGTTACATATACTCCTTAGAGTTGACTCACAGTTATTGAGCCCCTACAGATGTTGGACACCTTTAGTTTCAGCAGTTCATCAACCCTTCTGATACCTTATTCAGAATGGTTGTTGCTCTTTTCCAATGTATCACTTATTGAGATCAATCATGGTATGACCATGAGTATGTCCCAGCATTGTGTCCCCTCTGGACCATTATGATGTACCAACATATTTTTACGTGTTATTCAGGTCCCCCTTCTTGGGCCTAATTGTTATGTATATGTCTTGATACGAGCATGGGTATGCCCGCCTTGTCCATAATAAGAGATTATTCCTCATTCATTTTGAGGCCATGTATTTTTTCAGTTTTTCCAACTTCCAAGGGATTGTTGTTCCAGTCTCCAATCGGTCTCTTCTCTTCTCCAAACCCCAGGAAAAAGACAAAAGAACTATGATGTCTATCGGCCATACGATGAGCTCCTACCCTCACACATCAGTGGGCAATCCGTTAACACCCAAAAAGTGCTCACTATCTCATTCCCTTATTCACATGACCCATTTGTCCACTTTTTCCACCATTTGAGCCTCTAAAACCATCAAAAGGTCACCAAAAAGACCATAATACACCTTTTCCCCCTCAAAATATGTATTTTTCCTCAAAAAACACAAAAAACCCTAAAAAAGGGTCCAAAATTCCCCAAAAAATATTAAAAGGGAATAAAAATATAAAAAATATTCAAAAAAGAAAAAGGGGGAAAAAGAGACCTAAACCATGTTGGTTAATACCATTGGTTTCCTTAAAACCATAATGGTATTCCCCATCACCAAAAGCTATAAAAAGGTGATAGGGGCTCCTCACTTTTCATCCACATTTCATCCTATCCTTATGCTGCCAAATTCACTTTGAGAGCCATTGCCTCCCATTTCGAGTTTGAAGATCCCCATTGAAGCATTGGAGAGGAAGAGACCATTGGACATTGGAGCTTCTCAACCTTGGAGTTGCTCAACACTTATCATCCTCATGATTTGAGGTAATACAAAATCAATTATTTTTAAATTTCTTGTTCTTCCCATAGATCTCATTGTTTATGTTCTTAAATTCAATTTTTTTTATTTCTTTTGCACATGTTAATGTTAGATGAAGTTACATTAGTTTTTACATACTTTTATTGAGACTGCTGCTACTAGTTAGCAGGTGCATCCTTGCACATGCTTGGTTGAAAAAACAAGCAACAAAAATCCTTTACAGCTGGGAAGTTCTCCAAGAGGTATGGTCCTATAGGTTCATATCTTGACATAACAGACCCTTTTCCACTTCTCTATTTCTTATCACCCATTTTCTACAGCCCGTAGGGGTCTATTAATTTCATATTCTCTTAGTCTGTGCTCTACAGAATAAAGGTTAGCGACAAGGTCTCAGTTTCTTCCTTTTATAGATAGATAAGGGTGAAAAATCAAAATATTTGAATCCTCAACGCTATTCAAATCATTCATTGGTAAGGAATGTATGTTTATGTGGAGTCATGATTGCAGTGATGATCACACTGATAGCATGGGATGATGGTTTAATGGGTATCATGCATGAGCCAAATTACTAAGGTAAATTGCCAAATTAAAACAATGATGTTGCATATGCTTCTTACGAATTGCAAAATAAAGGATGATCTTACCATAATTAACATGGCACAACTCTTTGCGTCGTAGATTTGGTAATCCTCAGAACACAAGAAGGAGTTGTCATGCCTATCGGATCTCATTAGTCTAGTAGTCGTTGTGCTACATCGCCACCGTACTTTGAGGCTAACGGTTACCGGAATTTGAATGCCCTTATCCCTTCTATATCTCCCAGTGTTGTGCTAAATGAAAAAACATCATGAAGACACTCCATATCGGTTGTGACTCAAAGGTCTAATGATGGCATCACTATGAGGCTTGAGTTGACAAGATGCGATATTCTGGAATCGAGGCATACTCGACCATTTTTCATGATGTGTCTATTTTGTCATTGGAACAGCTCAACCTCCCTTTTTCCTCATGGTGAACTTGTGTCCTTTTAACATGTTGGATGTCACAACACTTATCAAAGATAGAAGTCCTGATCATCCGAGGTCCTGCTACACATTGTTTCAAGTTATCAGAACACATGACCCCTGCAAAATTGGTCACTCTCACTGAAATTAGAACTTTAGTTGTTGCCATGAAACCAAACATTGCCAAACCACGTCTATTAGGAGCCAAAAATAAGATTCCATCCAATAATATTCTCTATATGTACTTAATCAAATTATGTGTTCTATCTGCATTTGATTCCATCATGGAAACTGAAAACATTGTTTGTTCATTAGTAGGATAGCTTGACAAGAACTAAGTAGATCACTATACACAGTTATTCCGGTAATATTTTGTTCTGATATGCAATGAGGCGCGCTACCGGAAAAAGGTGTTCCAGTAGTCCAATGATCATTCAGAATATGGTATCGCGCTACTAGAAGAAAATGTCCCAGTAGTTCCTCTACTCTAATGTACCTTGTTGCAGATTACTGGAAATGAAATATCTTCTGCAGGAACTGGATGTATACTGAAATTGCCATGCAACCAAAACCTCTTTTATGTTGTCCTATATTAGGCTCTCAATGTTTTTGGTGGTCATTTTGACATTGGTCAAACTTTTTCTTTTGATAACTCTATCCTGGTGTACTATTAAGAACTACTGGTGTCAAATTTGTTTCTGCCCCCTTCTTCTGTTGATTTCAACATAACTTTATTTTGGATGTAGGATCTTTGGAGTCTTCATCTCGTCGCTTCTTTGTGCAATCTCCTTACACATGAATAAAGTGAGATGATGTTGAATGTGTAGAATATTTGTTGGATTAACATCCCTTAGTGAATGTCGTTAACCAACGCGGGGTTCACCACCAATAATGTCAATGGGAACCAAGGCACTCCCGATGCATCCTGACAGGTGTGAATGAATGAACTGATGTCGAACCCCCTACAGGATCCAACAACCAAGAGGCATTGATGCATCCCCACTTTTGTTGGTGAGAAGGCCTGTCATTGAGGCATACTGACCTGAATGCATCACATGATATCTAGTCTTGAAACCCAGATGATGTGCTGTGGTCGATGGGTCAATATTGTTGGATGGAAGGCCTTGATGAATCCTTCTTTAATCCAACATGAGCAAGAACATAAAATTATTACAATGAAAAAATAACTTGGACTGGGAACCTCATCAACCTAAAGATTGATAAGACTCTACTGCCCCGTGGATTTTTTTGGAGCCCAGGCCAATTAATGCTCGTTGATATTTCATTTTTAGGGAGCTTGCATATACTTAAGAAAACTCCAAGGGTATTTTTGTCATGGTTGATGACCGAGCATGACAAATATTTAATAGTAAGATCGACACAGTTCCTTTTCCGTAAGTAGTCCATTGAGGCTGGATAAATATATAAACATGTGCTCAATAGAAGTCCCTGTCATGGTTTAATGAGCATAAGAAGGAATAGAGAAAGCTCAAAGTTTATTAAATATGAAATATTTTTTTTAATGTTTTTCTCATTTTTATATGTTTTATTAGTTTTATTAGTTTTATTCAAACCATTATTAAAAGAATTCAAAGTGGAGGAGCATAGGTAGGGATATTACCTTCCTTACTTACCACTTCCATCTCATTTTTCAAGAGCACACTTGAAATAAATTATGCCTTGGACATTAGTTTGTGATACAATTTCAGCCTATGTCCATTCACAAGAAAAGAAGTATGATTTTCATTAATGGTACTAATTCGAACTAATCCATTCTCAAATATGGTATCTATCTCATATGGTCCCAACCAACGAGTGGTCAATTTCCCCTTAAAATTTTTAAATTTGGAATCAAAGAGGAGTGCCCAATCACCAGGTTGGAACTGTTTCTTTTGAATTAGTTTATCATGCCAATTTTTCCTTTGCTACTGAACTAGGGTAGTTCTATAAATAACATCCTACCTAATCTCATCCAACTAATTCAGCTGCAATATACTCTGTTGTTGTGCTTCTTTTAAGTCCATCCGTAGCTCCATTGCAGTTCTAAAAGTCTTGATTCAGAACTCTATACGGAGTAGCACTTATTTTCCATATACCAATTCATAGGGGGTGAATCCTGTAGTGTTTCTCTAGGCGTTTCTATAAGCCCATAATGCCTCCAGTAGTCGATCCAACCAATCCTTGTGGTGTGACTGCACATTGTTTGTTAAGATGGCCTCAAGAACCTTATTGGTAGTCGCTACCTGACCATTTTTCCTATGGATGATATGGAGTTGAAGTTTTATGTCTGATCTGATACTACTCACAAATGGACTTAATATGTTTCAAAGTAAACTGAGTCCCTTGATCCGTGAAAATATCTCTTGAGACCTCAAATATGGTAAAGATATCTTCATATAAAAATTCTGCAACTGACTGCTCACTGGCTCGAAACAAAGCCTTGGTTTCCACCCATTTGTTCACATAGTCAGTACAAACAAGGATGTACTTATTTCTCTTTGACATTGTGGTGATGGGCCCTATGAAATCTATGGCCCATTTTTCAAATGGTTCAACTAGCACTTGTGGATGTAATGGTATTTCATTGGATTGTACTAGTCATCCCAGCTTTTGGAAACTGTCACATCCCTTAACAAATTGTTTGGAATCTCCGAAAAGGGTAGGCCAATAATATCCTACATGCAGTACCTTATAGTTTGTTCTTCGATCCAAAAAATTTCAATTGCATGGCTCCTCATGCCAAGATTTTAGAATATCAAATGTTTTGTCCTCTCAAACACACCTCCCGATGATGAGATCTGGACCTGTACGGAACCGATCACCACCAATCCATGAATATGAAACACTTTCTCTAATAATCTTTTGCTTTTATCTTGATGACAAATGAGGAGGTAGCTTCCCTGTGCCCAAATAATTAGCAATGTCAGCAAACCAAGGAGAATAAATAGAAATTGCAAATAAGTGTTCATCAGGGAAACTATCATCTATAGGAACAATATTACCTTCATTCCGCAATTTGGAAAGGAAATCATAACCATATTTTCCTTACCTGGTCTATCCACGATTGTAATATTGAATTCCTATAATAGTAAGAGCCATCGTGTGATCCTGGCATTTGCGACTACCTTGCTCATCAAATACCTTATAGCAGATTGATAAGTGTGAATGTAGACTTTGTATCTCATAATATCAATGCCTGAATTTTTTAATTGTGTACACTACTGCAAAAAATTCTTTTTTTGTAACAGTATAGTTTAACTCGAAAGATGCAAGGTTTTTACTAATGAAATAAATGGCATAATGAATATGATATTCTTTCTGTCCAAGGACATCCCCTAGAGCGATGTTTAAGGCATCCATATATATGTGAAATGGGAGGGACCAATTAGGCCCTATCAGTACAGGAGTGGCAGAAAGCTTCTTTTTCAAAGTCTCAAAAGTACATTGACAACTATCATCCCATAGAAATATAACATCTTTAGACAACATTTTAAGGAGAGGGGCAGCAATTTGAGTGAATTTCTCAATACATTTCTATAGTACCCTGCATGTCTAAGAAAAATCCTCAGCCCTTTTTGAGTTTTGGGTACTGGTAGTTTTGAAAGGACTTCTATTTTAGTAGGGTCTACCTCAATCCAAACAACAGAGATACGATGTCTTAAAACTACTACCCTAGTTAATAACATTTTAAATTCTCAGTACTCAAAGCAAGGTTTCATTCTTGGCATCTAATCAACATTTTTTCAAGATTTTACAACGGCTTCCTCAAATGCATCACCATAGATGGTAAAATCGTCCATGTATACTTCTACACAGTCATGAATGATGTCTGAAAATATTCCTAGGACTTCCCTTTGAAAGGTAGCGGGAGCATTTCACCAATTGAAGGGGAGAAGACGATAGGTAAAGGTTCCCCATGGACAGGTGAATGTGGTTTTATCCTAGTCCTCCAGTGCTATCTAGATCTGATTATACCCACTAAACCCATCCAAGAATGAGAAATACTTTTTCTCGACCAAGGTATATAGTACCTTATCAATGAAGGGTAGGGGAAAATAATATTTCATGGTAGCCTTGTTCAATTCTCGGTAGTCTACACATATACACCATTTTCCATTCTTTTTTGGGACTATGACTAGAGTTTAAACCCACCTATTGTCGGGTATAAGATAGATAAAATTGGCATCTAATAGTTTTTTCAATTCTTCTTTAACTACCTCCTTGAGAGTCGGGTTCATTCTTCATTGAGGTTACCTAACAGGTCGGGAATCGTTTTGTGTATAAATATTATGTGAACACATTTTAGGTTTAATTCCCTTCATATCGTGATAATACCATGCAAAAGTTGTAGAATGCCTACATAAGGTTTGAATCAACTGTTCTTGTTGATGAGCAGAAAGCTAACTACTAATATGCAGAAACTTACCTATTTGAATTTCCAATGGAATACTATAACAATCTCCCTCCTGCATGGTGGATATGGTAGTACTACAAAATGAGGAAAAGATCATCAAATCACTTGACTCCTTAATATCATCTTTCAATATTTGGTCTAAAGGTAATGAAAACAAATAAACTAACTGAGAAAAATCAGAACCACAAAGAAAAGTACAAACCTGATTGCCTTATGTCCTTTCTTGGAATTTTATTACATGATCAATGGTGCAAATGGGATGAAATACCTATTCATCATCGAATCAATTATCTATCCATGGAATATATTCTATTTATGCCATGGGTTTTGTTGGTGGGGACAATGTTATTTGTTTGACTACATTCCCTTGAGAGATGATCATGTTACTGGATCTACATCCTATAAAAGCATTGGCAGTGGCAAGCCAAGTCCTCCCAAGAATGATAGGATGGCCTCTTGAGGAACTCTTAGCTTGCAGCACCATAAAATCTACCGGATATGTCCAAGAGTCCAAGGCTACTATCACATATTCTATAATCCTATCTGGTTTAATCTTGGAGCAATCAACAAGTTCAAGGACTATAGGATTCAAACGTATGTTTTTCAAATTTAAACGTTTCATAGTTCCTACGGTCATAATGTTGATGACTGATCCAAGATCAATCAGGGTGTTAGGGAGATAAATCCTGTTAATTTGCATTGATACAATGGGATTTCTATGATATATGCACTTTTCAATGAGGTTCCTTCCACTTATGAGATCAACAATTTCTCCAACAAAGTGAATGGTGGGTGGGTCCTTTCTTTTCTTCCCCATTTGTTTTACACACAATTCCTTTACTATTTTGGCATAGATAGGTATGGCTTTTAAAGATTGAAGTAAAGGAATTTTGATGCAGACATTCTTAAGTTTAGTGAGCAAGTTGTATTCAGGAGTAACCACTGGTTTACTCAATTGTAGTCTCTCTCGATAGGGTGGTTCTATTGAAGAAGATGGTTGCTTTGTATGGGTGACTGCTTGATTAGCTACAACTGGGGATACATTATCGAGGACTAGATTAGGAATCAACTCTTCTTCTTCCTCCTTGACAATTATGGGGTTTGAATTTTGAAGCACCTTCCCATAGCGTAGATGGGTATCCTACAATCCTATAGGAGTGACTGCATATGTGGGGAAGGGCTGCATCTTAGCTTGAAGAATAGGCTAAGTTTCTTTATTGTTTGGGTTTTCTATGGGTTGGATATGAAGTTGGTTTTTCCTAGGAAGGTGTGGGGCAGGCAGCTGAAGCTACATTGCTGGTGGTTTGTGCTGAATAGGAATTTGCACATAAGACTGAGGCGGATACTATTAGTGTGGCTGAAGAAAAGGTGAAAAGCGTTGATATTGCATATGAGGCTAGTTTTGCATCGGGTAAGGTATGGAGGCGTAGTCCCAAATCCATATCCTCTCCATCCTTTTTTCCAAGGATGGGTCTAAATTGGTTGTTGGGGCCATGTATGCCAAGGGAGTGTTTGATTCCAATTATAATGTTGTCATGGGAAATGTGTAGCATTTGAAATAAGAGGATCACTAGGCATACCTGATGAACAAGGCTACCACGACTTTTTAACTGCTAAAGTGAATAATTGCTCTGTAGTCTCCTCCTCTCCTGGATATACTACTTTCAATCAGGCAACGAAGGGAAGTGATCCGTGGAATGATCATATACACAAATACCACACAAAGAAATTTTATTCAGAGGACATTCTTTTAATGGATGCTTTTTACAACACAGAGAACAAAAAATAGCTAAGGTTTCATTCTCCTCATCCTACCTTTTCCTAGCATAAAATGCATCTAATTGTGTGTTGAGGGTGCTAAGAATGTCAATCTTAAAACTTTCTAAAAGGTTCCCCAATTCTGTTCTAGTGATCCCACCTAATGTGTTCTTAAGATTTATGGGAAAGGGATCTCAAGGTCCTTTACCTGTTCATTCTCGCCCCCTTGAATACTTCATGCATAAATCACCATTCTTCTCAAGAGGTAGCTGAGAAACACCTCCATCCCCCATTAAGTTGAGCACATTCATGGATTCATATGAAATTCCCCTTATGAAAATAATTTTGCATCTAATTTATGATGTTTAGAGCGTTGGAGGTTATAGCTAACTCGTTCAAGATAATCCTCCAAAATCTTGTCTTCATCTTGTGTCATCCGAAAAATTTCCTCTCTTAGCTCCCTTGCCTTGCAATATTCTTGGTACTTTTGAAGGAATTCCCTTCTCATATCATCCCAAGTTCTTATTGTGTCCCCCCCCAGTCCCATGAACTAGTGTAATGATGAATCCTTAAGAGTGTCAGGAAACAGTTTCAATTTATGTGCATTACTAAAGTAATCATACATTTTGCACAAAATATCAAACTCAAACAAAAAGGAATCAGGATCGTCACTTTCCCGGCCATAGAAATGAGGGAGTGCAACAGGACGAATGTCTTCATCTGCACATTCATAAAAGAATCAATGATGGGAAAACCAAAGGTTACCTCTTCCACATGGTATGTACCTCCTTGCGACAGTTGTGTGTCTCTCCTTCACCTTCTTCCATATGTTCTTCCCCAATTAAACTAAACTATGTTTCAGGATGAGGGGAGTATGGCTCAATATTTACCTCCTCAGTCTACCTCTCTGTATTACTAGCAATGATTGCCTCACCTATAATATCTTCCAAAGAATTTAAAAGTTACACCTTAATAGTTATGGCAGGGTTATGTGTAATGTAGAAGGATGTTCAATTCTGCTTACTGGAGTTTTCCTTGCATACCCTTTAATGTTCTTTCCTGCCAATGTGTTAGTATATAAGGGGGTTTTGATAGTGCTACCAAAAGCAATAGTTGTAGGAATCTTATTTCTGAGAAATCTCCCCTTACTATCTCTATCTCGATTCATACAATACTGATCATCATCTAAATCCAACAAGATTGTGTACTGACTGAATCAAGCTAGCACGCATGTTCTTACCTCTCGTCTTACTAAACCGCCCTGTTGTGTTTTAGGCCACCAATTACCTTGTCTAAAAAGAGAGTTCGTTAAAATTTCTACAAACAATCAAATATTCCTAAGAAAACAAACATCAACTTAAGACCTACCCTAGTTCTTTAACCCCTCCCCGAAAATGATGCCAACATGTTGGGAAAAATAATTGCTTATTTTACTTCACATAAATTATCAACCAGGGTTAGTAAAATGACGAGGTGTTGTGCAAAATATATGCAGAACTAAGTTTCATTGATCACACCAAATACACTACTCAAGAAAAACCTCAAACAAACTACATGAATATTGTTGTTCCTAGACCCAAGCAACCACTCTTCCAAACTTTCATTGCAGGAATTTTTTTTTTCAATAACATCATAGCACTGTATTAACAATCGGATTTTGGTGTCTTAACTATGCAAATAGGGAATAAAAAAAACTACAACTCTTCGAATGGTAATCAACCAACTGTATGAAACCGCTTGTATGTTCTAAACCAACCAATTATCAATTCAAACAAAACTATCAAAGTGCCCAGGAAACAATTGTGCTTTTGTGATACATTGAAGAGATGCATAAAACCACACTCCTAAAATAAATAAACCATATAGAATAAATATTATAGGTCCAGGTCCTGTGTCGATGATATCACTAATGGACTCTCGGGTTTACAATCCCTCAACTACTGGGAAACACCAAAGAAAAGGATCCTCTCAAACATTTGCAAGCATCTCATATAATTCCAAAATCTTACCATTAGTCTTATTGATTCTAGACTAAATTCACAACACCAAACATTCTTTATAAGCTTGAACTATATCACTAATGGACTCTGAGGTTTACAATCCCTCAACTACTGGGAAACACCAAAGAAAAGGATCCTCTCAAACATTTGCAAGCATCTCATATAATTCCAAACTCTTACCATTAGTCTTATTGATTCTAGACTAAATTCACAACACCAAACATTCTTTATAAGCTTGAACTATAAAAACAAGAGATGAATCTAGAACAAAATTATAAATCTTTTATGTTTATCTAAGATGAACATGCAACACAATTATAAAGATATTAACTACCCTGTCTGAGATGAATCTGGAACAAAATGCAAAACATTAAGAAAATCTGAGATGAACCTGGAACAGAATATGAAATCTTTCAACCAAGCTCTTGAGATGAGTATGAATAGGATGTGAATACATCAAACACACACAAGCAAACCAAACCTACTATCTAATACCGCTAGTACGACTCATAACAGAAGGCCCTCCTAGATGAGCGCACTACAGGAATTAAGAGCTCATAAAATGATCAACAACCCCGACCTTTCATTAATCAAAACAAGAAGTACATCAAGAGAGTTGAACGAATCTGAAATCTATCACCAACACTCCCTATGCTCTAAGTACAAACAAAAATTCTGAGCTAACCCGTACATGAAGATGTTTTTCAATACATAGCAGTCATATAGAATTGGTTACAATGACAGGTCAACATAAATTGGATCTCAATTCACCAAGGATAGGTATCCTGGTCATAAAATGATACACATAGAATATTTGTTGATATTTCGTCATGTCAATTTCATGAATTACAACATGAAATCGTATTGAAGATCCAAATTGAGCATAGTTGATGGATATCTCGACATGGAAAACGATCAGAAGACGGATACAAATCATTGGATTGATCTCAAATCTTTGGCCAAAATCTGATTATCCAAAAATAGCTTAGTCAAATGATGATCATCCAAAAATAGCCTACATCTCCATTAGCGTGCAATGGTTAATAATGATGTCATTGAGTTACCGGAACTTCTATAGCATGTCTGTCGGACAATTTGGTTCTGTGGTTCCGGTAGCATCACACATTCTGGAATGATCCCCTGCAATTCCGGCAGCGCACAATGCCTCTGCAATTCCGATAGCACTCAGATACTTCTATGATTTCGATAGTGCGTGGACCCGTGACTTCAAAACGATATGAAGGATGTTGCAATTCACCACGATGATTAGGTCAATCACACTTTATTTGAAATAAGAAACAAAACATAGAGAATCATGTCTAATTGAGCAAAGTTACCTTGTATAATCAAGATGAGGCTTAGACCATTTAAACATAGGGAAAACAAGAAAATATAAGGAAATAGGTAGGATGGTGGTTAGCATATGATACAAAAAGAGTAGCCTATTTGAGCACAAAACTGGTAAAAACGAAGCCCAACAATTACTTAACTCCATTGCAACCCCACTCCTTCCAATAAATTATGGAGGTAGGAGAATGTAAAGAGACAAACATATGCCAAACACATTTCAATACATAAAATGTTTGGCAAAAAATTACATATGAAACCCCTTAATGTGTTTCATCATGAACTAATGTTTGAATAAAATATATTAGGCGTCTTATATGCATTTAATAGTAAACCAATGCATAAGGTGTGTGAATAAAATAAATTCAAATAATGATGTCTAAAAATAAAATAAATTATTGTTGAATTAGTAAGTGTAAAGGTTGAAAAATAGATAGTGGTAACTTGCTAAAAATACAACATATATTAACAACATGAACCATAAATGAATACATATATTAATCAAAGAAATGAAAATAGAGTTTGATATTATTGACTTATAACCAATTTGAGTTGTGTCATCTTGGCGATAAGAGGTCCATCTCTTTTCCCATTCTATGTTCAAAATCTCTTGTGAATTATAATGATGAATTGAATGTCCACTAACCAAAGCATGTTCTCTTTGTGTATTCTACTTAAGCAACCTTGATTACCCAATTATACACACTTTGGATTTACTATGGTCATCTATCCATACCTAAAATTTGTAGCTAACAAGATGTGGTGTGCACATTCCCATGGCATAGTAGGTGATAAGAAACATTTGGAAGATAGGAAATTAGTTATATTCTTTTATTTATCTTTTTTTATTGGTAAGAAAAAAGAAGTTGTTCTCTTGCAGATTTATGTTATGAGGATATGAGATTTTCTAGTTCACAAGATTCTCCTTCAACAATTGAGGAGAGAGAGGAGGTTAGTGTCCTTAGGCTAGTTCAAAGACTTTAGATGAGTCAAATTCAAAGGGATATGAGGTGATATTGTTTTTTGAAATGTCGTCACCTACTTCAACTCATACGAAGCTAAGATGGCTTACCCATACATAACTAGAGGCATGGGATCATCTAAGAGAACCCAAAATTTATTGAGGGTGATTATACTTCCTAAGATATATGCTAGACACGTTTCTTTAGTTTACTCCAGTTGTGCACCTTCCAATTATTTGGAAGAGGAGAGGTGTGATTCCTTGAGGAGTGTGAAGTTTGGAAAACAAAGGTTGCTTCCATGACTACAATAGGTGCAAATTTGGTGGAGTTGTAGAAGGAATCGACATGTGCTAGTAAAAACTATTTCCTTGTAAAGAGAAAGTGTTATCTTTCGGGGTTACTCTGAAAGAGTTTACACCATGTTTGGGGACGCTTCATGAGATTTGGTTGTGCTTCGTGAGATTTAGGGTGCATATTGTATGATTGGCCCCTAGATGGTCCATGATGGATTTCCACATGGGAAATGATCCGCAGTGGATTTGCACCTTGGATATGGATAACTTAGTGGTTTATTGCCCTCAATTGGATGCTTGCTTGGTATCCTTCCCTAAGGAGTTGGACATCTTCTAACAAATTTGGTGACATTCTACATTATGGTTACATGGAGATGGTTACTTGCTTTGAGAAATCCCCACTTAGGATGATGAGTGTTTTGCATCCTAAAGGTGGGAATTGGGGCCTATAAACCATAGGGTATCTTGGATTCTTTCATGTAGGCTTGGAGTTTCCTCGGGGGCTCCTAGGTTGCGACAATGTTCACACAGGGGGAGTGGACCCAGTGGAGTACATGGCTTAGGAGGATCATTGGAGTCTTTGGAGACTTATAGGAGGAGCGCCAAACAAAACTCTTGGATCACCCTTACATTTGGAACCTTTCTTGTGGACAACATAACATCGGATCTTGACATGTGTACCCTTCATTAGAGGAAATTTGGGGGCTAAAATGTGCCAAATAAGAAAAATTGTTTTTATTGAGTTGGAAATTCAATAACTAATAGAATTTCAAAAAATTAAGTCATCAATAATAATTTAAGTGGACAAAAAGATACACCTCACCTTGATTAAAATTTTGGTGACCTCATCTCAATATGATAAATATCTTTGAAATACTAATTATGGAACATTTTATATTATTAATACTTCCATTATTATTATATGTTATCCAATATCATTTATTTATTGTACTTCTATTATTATTACATATTATTAATAATTTGTACTTCCATTATATATTAATTTGTTTTATGATTCTGATATTATATTATATAGGTACTTATTTTTTTCAACAAAATGCAGATTTAGAGGAAACCCACCAACCAATTTCCCTCATTTCGAGGATAGTACCCAATGTAAACCAGTCAATGCAACTTGGCAACCTAACCCAATGAGTACATTGAGTGAATCCCACAATATTCACAAACACAATCAACCCAAAGACTTAACCTCACAACCCCCTACTTATAATTCATAGACCTCAACCACCTGAACTAACCCATTGGGATTTTTATATAGTTATTATGTTATGAGTACTGAATAAAGAACTAATAAGAAAAAAATGGAATTGTGTAGTATTTTTGCCATAACGTTTGACATTGAACACAGATTTGAGCTCTTTATACCAGTAAAAAGGTATTGAAAAGATCTACAACTTTATTGTTATACATTTTTTAGATTTTCTATCGATTATGTGGTGCACGCATTTTTCTCC
The DNA here is from genome assembly GCA_027924585.1 of Larix kaempferi. Classification (NCBI taxonomy): domain Eukaryota; kingdom Viridiplantae; phylum Streptophyta; class Pinopsida; order Pinales; family Pinaceae; genus Larix; species Larix kaempferi. The sequence continues at coordinate 215,752 of BSBM01001166.1, read as the reverse complement.
TACAAAGAATACAAGGAATCTATCGACATGGAAAATATATTTTGACATTTTCTCATCACTTTTCATCCTTCACCTTTGTTTTGAACATGCCTTATACCATTGGAAAAGTCTCCCTGAAGTATACAACTTTGTTGGTATACATTTTTGAAAATCCTTGTCATTTGTTTCAGATAATATTTTGGCAATTAAAATACCTTATAGAGGAGAGTAAAACGTTAGGTAAAGGTGATAGTCATAATATTATTATTGTACTATTTCTTATATTATATTATATTATATTTAACTATTATTACTATATAGTTAAAGACACCTTTGAAGATAGTATTATATTATATAGCTAAAGTTTGCCATCATTTTATTATTATTATATAGTTAAATGAAACATGTCATTATATTATTATTATATTATATATCATTATATTATAATTATATTATATATAATTATATTGTATTTTCATTATATATTATATATTGGTAATATATTATTTATTGTACTTCTATTATTATTATATTATCTATTGTATGATATCTTATCATTTATTGTGTGTGGACAAGAATCTAAACATATCATTATCATCTTTAAATTTCACCTCATACTTCTATATTAATCTGGTTCACATGGCACTAGGATGTGGCATACATGTTTTTGATGTGGCAAATATTACATAATGTTTTATAATTTTCTTAAGAGTCCCATTTTTAAACCAAATTTCCTCTCATGGGAGTGTGGTGCTCAATGTGTTATTGTAGGTTGTTTGTAAGGACATTGGCCCACATATGTACTGTTATCTCCCCTTAACTCTCAAATATATAGGAGAGAGTCCTTTCTTTCAACATCATCATACTATTCTCTTTGTACTTGTATTCTTGGAGTGACTTTCTAGAATTTCATGAGGAAACCATAGGAGAAGTTATATAAGGGGAGGAGGGCATCTTTGTTGGAGCTTGCTCTCTTGAGATGCTTGGGTTTGTTTCTATGAGATAGACATTAGAGATGATCATCATTCATATACCGTGCATGCTTATCACTCTTGTGTTAAAGACGTGACCAAGATAAGCACACCACTTCACCTCTCTCTCTTGGATATTATATTTTACTTGATCGTTCTCTCCCATGGAGTCATTAAGCTTTCTTAGTCTTGTTGGAGATTATTGAAGACTAGGGTTAGGGTTTCATCCCTTGAAGATATGGAAATTAGAGTTTTTATATGAAACCTTAGGTTGTACTTAGTGAAGTGAAAAAGAAGATGTGCCTTTCCTTGTAAGACATGCTTGTTGGATCTCCTTAGTGTAAACTAGGGTTTTATTGGTTTTCTCTAGCTAGGGTTTTGTAGAGCTAGAGCATTGTACTAACCTTGTGGTAAGGCTATGGGATGTACATGAACTTCATATTTATGCATATTAATTAAGTTTATTGCTATCCAATACTTGTGTAAAATGCATATTTGATTTTCAACCATCTATATTATGCATGGTTTGTAATTTCCAGCACTGTATGTTTGGTTGATTTGACATAAGTTAAAAGTATGGTTATGTGAAGTGATTGCAAATATAATTGAAGAATATAAGGGAAGATTTAATTTTGTTTTTATAGTTGTCATAAGTTGTTTTCAAATCTGGTTTATACATGATAAGATTGCCCTAGAGGGTTGAAACTTATTGGAACATATTGCTATCTTTTCTTTTGAATTTCCTAGTGGACTAAATTTGTTAAGAGTTGAAATATAGTCCAATGTTCCTCTTTTTTTGTTTATATTTCATAACAACTTTAAGGATGAAAATTCATAAAGTTAAGATCTAGGAAACCTCTCTTTAAGACCGGTGAAAATTATGTTTTGCATTAAAACTAATGGATGTAAAACTTTCTACATATCATTGGTTAAATTTATAATTTCTTCTTATTATAAAGAAAAGAGAAGCTTTCTACACTTCTCCTCGTCTCCCTCTTGTATTCATTTGCTCACTTATGAAATTTCTTATCCTTGCCTCTTCTCCACATTGTAGAAATGGAGCTAGGTTACAAGGAAAACTAAAGCAAATCGAACAACTTATAAGGTTGGTGCTACTATACGCCCTCCCATAGAAAAAGTTTAATCTTGAGCATTCACTCTAGAATGTGTTTATTATTTATGCATAGGCTTTAGAATTAGTTTTAAATCCATTTATGAAACATTCTCTTCGGTTTGAGCTAAGTTTAAGACAATTAGTGACTACAAACAAATTTCCAAAAAAGATGGTAATATTTGAAAGCATGGATTCTACATGAGAAGATTTGAGATGCTCAACATTTCAAGCCACTAGTCAAGCTCATCTTCAGGAGTTGAGTGTTGGATAATGTTTGAGAATACAACAATAATTAATAATAGACACTTGGTGTGCAAACGAAAGTGAGGGAAGGGTCAGCTTAGAGAGATCAAGTTGGCCTTGAGTTTTCTTTAATGATATTTATAATTGGTTTCCAATTATCACTCAATTCAACACCTTCATCGCGATTTAGGTTATTATTATGTTCTTTTAATTTCTAATGCCTCCCTAATCTTCCTTTTTATATGATGATCTTCTTGCATGATATTTGTTTAGTCTTCTATGCAAATGCGGTGACCTTCTTCATATCAGTGTTAAACAAGGGCAGATATTTGTATACGATTATGTTGAATGCCTATGTAATGCTCTTTGATCCTAATCTCAATCGCCCTCCCCATCTCGCCTATATATTTCTTTCTACAAGAGCATGAATAATATAAAATCCTATCTTTTTATTTGGGTCTATATTTTTATCTTGGTCAAGCATTTTCCTAATTGTGTTATGTGGAGTGAAGGCTACATTAATTTTCTTCTTTTTCAAAATCATTGTTATCTTATCTATGGTTCCTTTAATGTATGGAAATGTAACTTTCATTATGTCATCCTTGTCCTTTTGGATTATACAATGACCTAGGAAAATGGTGTTATGTGGAGTGAAGGCTACATTAATTTTCTTATTTTTCAAAATCATTGTTATCTTATCTATGGTTCCTTTAATGTATGGAAGTGTAACTTTCATTATGTTATCCTTGTCCTTTTGGATTATACAATGACCTATACGAACCTTTTGGATGATGTGTTTAATATCTTTATCTTTGTATCCATTTCTTTTAAAAACTTTGAACACATGGTCTAGTTGTTCCTCTAGATGCTCATTGCTTGGTAACCTGACAACATGAGTTACTAATGTATTAATTACTCCACGTTTTTTCTTCTCGATGGTGGTGGGAGTCGGCATGGAGGTACCTATATGTGTGTGCCTTCTATATACCTGGTGACTAAATGAACCGTCATCATTTCTTTTAATGAGGATATCCATAAATGAAATAGGATTTTCCTCCTCCGCCTCCATTGTCCGTTGTGAATTTTATATGTTCATCTTTATTGTTTATATGGCCTAGAAAATTATTAAAATTTTCTTTGCCATGAGGCCAATTTGCATTGGTATCATCTATAAATATCATCCACCATTTAGGTTGTAATGAAGACTATTGAAGAGCCTTTCTCTCAAAATGTTCCATGTAAATGGTAATCTTATCTATCTCCCCATCATCTCAATTTGATAGCCAACAAACTACATATCGTTCTTGGTTTTTCCTTAGATTTAATTGTTGAACTTGAATTCCTTGTCAATTATTTTGAAGGCCTATTTTTGACATTTTATATCAATTTGCCACGACTAAAATAAAGCATTATTTTCTTTACATGTACCCATCCATGTTTCTTACCAATAAAATGTTTGAAGTACCATTTAGCATTACAACATAAACATTAGTGTTTTCTTTTAAATTAGAAACACCATACCACGCCCTCTATTCCATTCCTTTATGTTTCATAATGTTGTTTCAATTATTTGTCAATCTTAATAAATAAATTATGCAACCAAAATTGTAGCTTAAGGTTTATCAATAAAATCTATGATTCGCAAAGATAATATAAAATAAGAACCACTTTACACACTAATACACTATCCAATTTTTTTTATAATAATAACATGTTTACCAATTAAATTTTAGCTTTGATTGAAATTACATTTTACACACTAACACACTATCAAAGAAAAAATCTAACAATGGCATACTTACCTATTAAAATTACCTCTATACTACATTATAGTACCTCCATCTCATTTAGACTTATAAGATGCACACGAATAATATAAAACAAAAACCACTTTACACATAATGCACTATAAAAAAAACGATAATAATAACATGTTTATCTATTAAATTTTAACATTAATTAAAATAACACTTTATATACTAACCATAAAAACAAATCTAATAATAACATATTTACCTATTAAATTTTAACCTTTAAACTTAATTGAAATTACATCCATACATTATAGTATCTCCATCTCATTTAAACTTATTTGTAATCTTACTCATCTTATATCTTGCCTAATCCACTTCGTAACTATCAATATGTGAATACCATGCACTACCAATGAGGATGTTTAGTCTCTTTCAATATTATCAGCTTTATAAGTACCCACACGCACACACTTATAGAAGAGAGCATTTGGATACCCACACACGATACTTTGCATTAGGCCCATTATGCAACCTCCGGCTCTACAAGGAACCGATATCTAAAATAAATAAAACTCCAAACTTTTAGGCAAACGAACACATTGACTTTAGTTGCAAAAAGACTCATATCTTGACAAATAAAACCAAAACCCAAGTTCATGATTATGCATCTTAATGATAAAATAATCAATATCTTATCTTTCTACTGATATTAACATGATTGCATAAGTTCTTCCAACACTAACAGAAAATTACAACTTTTTTGTTTCAACAATTACAAGTTTTCTGCTGTAAAAACTGTCATCTACAGGAAATTACAAGTTTTCCCTAAAAGCTTGTAAATCAAGTAGAAACGCATACTTGCACAAAGGACCTGAAAAATCGGTCTTATGGGTTTTGTCCGGCATTAAATCTAGTTGCTTAATCAACTCCTAGATCAGCCGAATCGACTACATAGACAAGTGACAAGTTGAATTACAAGTTTTTCTGTTGCAAAATAATAATTAACAGGAACTTACAAGTTTTTCCAGAAACCTGTAAATTGAGTAGAAACGCTTACTTACGCAAAGGTTATGAAAAATCCATCATATGGGTTTTAACTAGCATTAAACCTGGTTGCTTAACCATATCCCAACTCTGTCAAATCGTCTAAGAGGATGGGTGGAAAGTCTGATTTCTACCTACAGGAAACTCTTATTTGCTTAACTTGCAACAATTCAGCTACAGGAAATGGTTTTCAGCGTTGCATAAACATGTTCCAAATATGGATTCTTGACTCGATCATAATATCAATACACTTTTATTTCTCATTACAAATAAATTGGTGTGACCATCGGAGGTCATTCATTCATTTCGACAACCAATTAATATCTAGTATGGCTGTATATGCACTTTCAGTTAGATATTGCATTAAACAACTTGTTAAAAAGCGTTTCATACATAATTTCATTAACCCATTCTTCAAGCCATCTAACTAACACTAAATATGCAACCCCAACAATCAATCCATTTTTTTAAATTTGTTATCATGTGATTCAAAGAATTTAAAGCTAAAGGAGATATATTCACCTCAAACCTTCTAAGCATATCATATCCAAAAGGTTTAATTCTAAATGGGTTAAATCTAAATTTTGAGCTTGAACAGGGAAATAAGCATTTCCAGCCATACATATGAACTTTTTGTTAAATTTTGAGCATTAATTCACAATACTCTTGGATCTTTACTAAGAGAATAACATATATAGTATATCAATGCATAACAATCACAATAAGCATGACAAACATCACAAGAATCAAAAGCATGAGAGACAAGAGACACAGAGTTTTCGTGGGGAAAACCTTAAGGTGAAAAACGCCACAACTTCCTCAGAGATAGAGAGAGCAATGGCTCAACCAAAGTACAACTAAAATATACTTGAGATGGTCTCCTAGAAGCAGATGATCCTCCTCCTCACTAGTGCGCCACTTTCTGAGTGAGAGAAGTGTGACTTTCTCAATGATCCAAATAGAGATCTCCCGATCTCTATTTCTACTTAACCTGTTTGCCGAGCTACACTATGAGGCCGACTTGTCTATCTAGATACATCCATAATATAATATATATTTCAGGGCTGACCCTACACATGGTGGCCTAATAACCCATTGGCAAGTACACACACTTGCGACACTTGTTAATCCACACGACGACACTTCCTTATAGAGGAATAACACATCTCTAATAAGGGTACAATAAATATATATGAAATACATAGATGAAATACATTCCGAAGTTACATATACATCAACACTCCCTCTTAACTAGGAAGGTATTTCTCGACACAGATTTGCTAGACAAGTCTTCTTCTTGGGATCATTGACATCGGTGCATCGTCATCATCATCGTCACTGCTGCTGCTATCTCAACCAATCTTTGACTCTAATCGTCATAGGAAGTTCTACAGAGCCAATCATTTTTCATACTGGATGTAGGCCCACCACCTGTAGGTCTTCGTCATCACTGGCCATACTGTGGAAATCTCAAGACTTATTACGTGCGTCACAAAACCTTAAAAGAGTCTCTTGACTAGCAAGAACCCTAAAGAGCATCTGAGGCCTTTTTCATCCTATCCAGATCTCCAGGACTTATTACATGTGATCCCACCACAAAACCTCAAAAGAGAATCCCAGTACTGATTACGAGCACAAGGCTCAACCTATCGGATCTCCCAGGGCACAAATTACATGTGGTGACCACAAAACCTCGAAAGAGCATCCCAGGATTGATTACGAGCACAAGGCTCAACCTATCGGATCTCCCAGGGCACAAATTACATGTGGTCATGGCAAAACCTTGAAAGAGCATCCCAGGACTGATTACGAGCACACAGCTCAACCTATCAGATCTCCCAGGGCACAAATTACATGCCATAGGACAAAACCTCGAATGTAGTGTCCCCTCTATCGTACCATCGAGATAGAGAGAATCACTGTGCTCAATCCGGGCAATTTGTCCCATACTCATTATAATTAAACTCATTGATATAAAACAGGTATATGTGCAATGCTTTAGAACAGAACAAGGATTAAATAAAAACATGCTGATATCTAACATGCATTCACGTTTCTGTGTCAGTCATGAAATAAAGATCTTTGCAGTATTATAAAAGATCATATGGAAATGCATAATCGTTTAAAAACAGAGCTGAAGCAAATTTATTAACAGATCCATGATACATTCAAAATATTCATCAAATAAGTAATTGCAATGTAATACAGGGGAATACTTATCTTATACAAAAGTAGTCCCATGCAACTGGCTATGCAACTGCAACGTTCCACCCAACCATAGGCCAGTGTGCTCCTTAATCTCTCAGCACCACTGCCACCCCCGAGCTGGGCATGATTTCTACAAGGAACCAGGGAACAGCAGACTCATACATAGCCAAGCATACACAAGATGAGCCAAGCCAATCTGCGATTGGGTTTATCAGGCTGCTAGGAAATGGAAAGGAAGAATTGCTAAGCTAGTGAGCTCAACCACAGAGCTATGGGTACCACTCCCAGATCTATTCAGCTTGGTACTCACAATGCCTACACACCCAACACAAGGAAGTATCCTCTTCACTGTCACACAGTCCCTCAAGCCATACCTTCCTTTCTAGTGCTCTCAGGGTGTGCATAGAAAAGTAGCCAGCCCTCTTGATCTCCTTGAGAGGATACTCTCTACACTAGGTTTATCAAGCTAATTCTGTCCACTACCATTCCAGTTTCTTGCTTACAGGTTCAAATCCAAAACAGGATGTACTTAACAACAACCACCACTGTTGGGCATGAAGAAAACGTTTTCCACAGTGGAATGCAGGAGATGGGGTTTCAGTTCACTCAGAAAAACGTGGGAATCCACAAAAACGAAATGGGAAGTTGGTGAACAGCCCAGGAAGCCAAATCCGTTTTTAGAAAAACGTCCCTAGACATTGAGGAGCAAAAACGACCTCCACCCAGTCCCCAATTCGTGGCCCTTCTCTCCCAGGCTGCTATATATGCAAAAACGAACCTCCAGGCATGGAAAAATGCAGGATTTTTGCTGAAAAACGTGAAGGGAAAAGCCCAGATAGCTCCCACTGCGTGAATGAATGAAGACTCCCCATTCCCCATGGCTTTGGGCACCATTTCCTGGGTGGTTTCTTGCCCCACAAGCAAAAACACGATTTTTCCAAGTTGATGGCTTGCCCATGCACGAAAATGGCTTGCCCATACTTCCTCATTTCCAAGGCATTAACTGCCTTAACCAATTTCTTGGAAGAATTAAATGATTGAGTGCATGAGACAAAATGGGTAGTTGGTGGTTTATGGGTTTCCCCATTGACACATGGATTAACACCATTCCCCAAGGGTTTGAATAATTTCCCTCCCTTTTCCTTGTAGAGTCATGCCCCATCTCTTTTGTTGCATTGCATAGCCGGTTGTGGGTTTTTTTTTCATTGATAATTCATAATTACATGATGTATTATATACATTGTGCCCATCTCGCACAAGAACCATGGGCATCTATTTTTTTTTGCCGATTCATGAAACGCTAAATCAATGGTGGGGCCTTGGCCTTGAGCTCCTCACCATGATTAAATTACAATATTTACATCATTTACGGTTTAATACAAAGGGGGTCAAAATGGGGACATTACATTCCCCTCCCCTTACATTAGCACTGTCCTCAGTGCTCATCAAAATTGAACAAAAATGGATATGCCACCCTCATGGCATCCTCCAGCTCCCATGTAGCCTCATCGGGACCGTAGTGCTTCCATTGCACCTTTACCTGTCCGATGGCTCGGTTCCGGAGCAATGTTACCTTCTTGTCTAGGATGCACAATGGATCGGTTTGGAATTCTCCCTCGGGTTCCACCTGGATCACATCCCAATTAATCACATGGTTAGGATCATGTACATATTTCTTAAGCAAAGAGACGTGAAAAACATTATGAGCTTTAGTGCTAGCAGGCAATGCAAGTCTATATGCAACTAGTCCTATTCTTTCAAGCACTTCAAATGGCCCACAATATCTAGGTGATAGCTTGGCACAACTCCCAAGCTTCAAAGAACTCTTCCTTGATTTCACTCTAAGATATACATGATCCCCAACATTGAATTCCCTATGCACTCTATGTTTATCTGCATAGCTTTTCTGTCTATCCTGGGCTGCTTTTAAATTTTGCCGGATCTTTGCAACCTCTTGTTCCATTTCCTTAAGCAATTCTGGCCCAAGTACAATTCTGTTCACTGGATTGTCCCAAGTCACTGGTGTCCTACACCTTCTGCCGTACAAAGCCTCATAAGGACTCATTCCCAATGATGCTTGTTGCCCATTGTTATATGCAAATTCCACCAGGTGTAGATAATCCTCCCACTTGGATGGTTTGTCCATTACATACATGCGGAGCATGTCTTCAAGCACCCGATTTACTCTTTCGGTTTGCCCGTCTGTTTGAGGATGGTATGCGGTGCTAAAGCTTAGCTGTGTACCCAAATCTGCAAAGAGACCTTTCCAAAAATTGGAAGTGAACTTGGTATCCCTGTCAGAAATTATTGCCTTAGGCAACCCATGTAATCTGAAAATTTCCTTCATGAAAATATTTGCAATGGCATCGGATTTATGTGTGGACTTAACCGGTATAAAATGTGCTGCCTTCGTTAACTTGTCCACCACAACCATGATGGAATCATGCTGTCTCTTAGTCATTGGCAATCCTGTAATAAAATCCATGGATATTACTTCCCATTTCCATTCTGGAATTGGCACTGGAAGCAATAATCCCGTTGGATGTTGGTGTTCACTCTTCACCTGTTGGCATTCCATGCACTTAGAAATGTATTCAGCAACATCCTTCTTCATGCCTGGCCAGAAATAATATTTCCTTGCTGTAGCAATTGTTTTCTGATATCCTGGGTGACCAGAGTATGGTGCTTTATGGATTTCATCCATAACAATCCTCCTCAAACCTGCCGCATTTGGAATATAGACTCTATTCTTATAAGTAAGAAGTCCGCCTTCTTCCAAGTGATAGCCCTCATACTTCCTTTCAATGTTTTGCTGCTGCAATTTGCCCTTTATCTGCTCATACACTTCATCCTCAACCATATGGTTAACAATCTGCTGCCTCAAATCTGGTTGGCAAGTACTAAGCGCTGCCACATACATTTCATGTACCTTCCTGCTGAGTGCATCAGCCACCTTGTTTTCTTTCCCTTTTATGTGTTTGATCTCAAAATCGAATTCACACAAAAATTCCAACCATCTAGTTTGCCTAGCATTTAACATTGGCTGATCAAACAAGTATTTCAGACCACAATGGTCTGTCCTTAACTCGAATTTTCTTCCCATTAAGTAATGCCTCCACATCTTCAAGGCATGTACTATGGCTGCAAGTTCTATATCATGAGTAGCATAGTTCTTCTCATGCTCCTTCAACTTTCTTGACTCATAGCATATCACGTGGTTGTCTTGCATAAGAACTCCTCCAAGTCCTTGATTGCATGCGTCTGTACACACCACAAAGTCTTTTTCCGGATCTGCAATTTTCAGAATAGGTGCACTTGTAAGAAGATTCTTCAACCGTTGAAAACTTTCCTCACATCTTGGTGACCATTCAAACTTTATCCCCTTCTTTTGCAAAGAAGTGATCGGGTTAGCAACCTTGGAGAATCCTTCGATAAACCTCCTGTAGTAACCAGCAAGGCCCATAAAAGATCTCACATCAGTCACATTCCTTGTAGTTGGCCAATTCATAATGGCTTCAATCTTCTCAGGGTCTACAGATATTCCTTCGTCGGAGATGATGTGACCCAAATAATGAATTCTATCTTTATAAAAGTCACATTTGCTCAATTTTGCATACAACTTATGCTCCCTTAGTAATTGCATTGTCATTCTCAGATGTTCTTCATGTTCTTCTTCATTCTTAGAATAGATAAGAATGTCGTCTAGGAATACAAGAACAAACTTGTCCAAATACTTGCTAAAAACATTATTCATGAGACACATGAATGTAGCTGGTGCATTTGTGAGACCGAATGGTACCACTACAAACTCATAGTGTCCATACCTCGTTCTAAAGGCGGTCTTATGAATATCTTCTTCTTTGATTCTTACCTGATGGTAACCAGACCTCAAGTCAATCTTTGAAAAGACCTTTGCTCCTCTCATTTGATCAAAAAGGTCATCAATTCGGGGCAATGGGTATTTGTTCTTCACAGTGACTTTGTTCAACTGCCTGTAGTCAATACATAGCCTGAGTGTTCCATCTTTCTTTTTCACAAATAGAACGGGTGCTCCCCACGGGGATACACTTCGCCTAATATATTTCTTTTCCAGCAACTCTTGTAATTGCATTTTTAATTCTAGCAATTCCGGGGTACTCATCCTGTACGGTGTCTTAGATACTGGTGCCGCTCCTGGCACGAGTTCAATTGTAAAGTCAATGTCTCTCTTTGGAGGGAGTCCTGGAATCTCATCGGGAAAGACATCCCTAAATTCTTGCAATACACGATAGTCCTCCAATCTAAGAGTTTCATTCTCTGCTGCCTCTAAAACGTGAGCTGCATACAGTTGACATCCCTTCCTACAGAACTTCTTCAGCTGCATGGCTGAAACCTGTCTAACAGAAGTCATCTTTGGAATGCCTTTTACAACCCTCGGGTTTCCTTCCTCGTCCATGCATTCAAATGTCTTATTGTAGCAGTCAAGTTTGACCCTGTGTGCTTCTAACCAATCCATTCCAATGAGAATATCGTAGGAACCAAGTGGCAAAATATTCAGATCTGCATAAGTGAATAGCCCATCCATCTCTAATGGACATTTCTCTACTATTTCACTAACTTTTCTCTTGGTTCCAGTGGCTAGTTGAACTAACCAAGATTTACTATGCTTTGATTTCTTGAAAGCACACATCTCAACAATTCTAGGAGTGACATAACTGTGAGTAGATCCAGGGTCAATCAAAATAGAAACAGATTGCTTAGCAATCTTACCTTCAACCTCAACCACAGTTGACTGATGATCTGCTTGGCGGTCGTCCACTGCTGCATAGATTCTAGGGATTGTCCTCGCCACCTGACCCACAGTTCCAGCTCCTTGGATGTTGTGAACTTGATTTGCATTCCCATTCCGATGTGGACAGTTCCTAAGCATGTGGTCTCCTCCACAACCCCAACATTGAAGTGGTTCTCTTGGCTCCTTTGGATCTCTTGGCTTGTCTCCCATCATCCTAGTTGGCTTAGTCACAACCTGTGATGGTTGCCTTTGCTGATTCCTGAATTGAGGAGGCTTGAACCCCTTCTTCCTTTGATCAAACTTCTCATTTTTCTTATCCTTCCATGCCTTATGGAATTCTGGTTTGCTTCTATTTTGATCAAAGCAATACTTGGCCTTTCTTATGGCCTCCTCTAGAGTTCGAGGTTCATCAAACTCAATTCTGTCTTTATATGACTGGGGTAGTCCACTTAGGAAACGCTGAATTTTGACCTTATCATCTCGAATATACTTAACATACCTCAGCAGCTCCAAGAACTTGTTTGCATATTCTTCCATGGTCGATTGTCCCAATCTCAGCTCATGGAACTCTTTGATCTTATCATCATAGTACCTATCCGAGAGGTACTTCTGCTTGAAGTATTTCTCGAACTGCTTCCACACGATCTTCCTTTCGTTGATCTTCTTCACTTGCCTGGTGTGTTCCCACCATATAGATGCTCTTCCATTCAAGTTGAAGATGGCTACCCTTGCTTTCATATTTCCCGAGTAGTCTTGGACTTGGAAGTATTTTCTCATCCCAAGAAGCCAAGCTTCAGCTTCTTGACCAGATTTTACCTCTCCGTCAAATGTAGGAGGTTTTGCCTTCTTAAATTCCCCATGTGAACTGTTCTTGTAGTGCTTCTTCCTCTTGTTCCTGTGAGATGAAGAACTTGAACCCCCAATGGATTTTTCAGAGTCAGATGATTCATTAGAAGAGATTTCTGGACTATATGTGTTGTCTGTAGAAATTCTTCTTGGGCTACTGGCCCTCTTACGGGAATTTCTTCTAGAGCTACTCCCACCCTTTTCTGGATTTGATATCTGATGCCCAGAGTTTATTTGCCTTTGGATGTCTGTTAAACTCTGAAGCATGGCTGCATTCAGCTGATTTTGTTCTTCCTGAGCTTTAATCATCCTTTCATTATCTTCCCTACAGCTTTGTAACTCCACCCTTAGGCTTCTCATGGTGGCTGCAACATCTGGAGGGGTTTCTTGATTTCTTCTCCCATTAGATTCTGTTTCAGCATTTTCAACCTGTATATTTTCCCCCATGGCATCTGTCTCAGGTTCATAGGGATCCTGTGCATCATTCATGATGTGCATTTTCTTGGCCCAACCAAGATCCAAAATTTTTCCACTGTATTATCTAGAGTGTTATCCTGCTGTAACTGTGACTCTCTGAAATGTGTTCATCAACACAATTGTTAGCTGCATTACATTCTTAGAATTCACAATTACTTCATGCATGTGGGAAAAATGCCATACTAACAATTCATCAAATCACAACAACGAACTATGAGGAAAAAGAAAAAGGGGGGGGGTCAAGGGGGCTTGCCCCCTTGTGGCTGCAGGGCGGGTCGAGGGCAGCGCCCTCGTTTTTTTTTTTTTTTTTTTTTTTTTTAGGAATCACGCCGCATCGGGCGGTTCGCGAATTCCTGCCGCAACGGGCAGTTCGCTGAATCCTGCCGCGATGGGCGGTTCACACACTGCTCCCGCAATGGGCGGGGTGATATGCTGAAGGCTTCCGCAATGCGGGCCGGTTCACTGTATGTTCCCGCGACTGCGGAGAGGTTGGCTGAATGCTGCCGCAATTGCGGGGCGGTTCGGCGACGGCTTCCGTAGTTGCGGAGCAGTTCGCCGAACGCTTCCGCAACGGCAGGGCGATTTGCCGAGCGAAGCCATTCGACGAAGGCTTCCGCAGTTGCGGAACCATTCGGCGAATGCTCCCGCAATTGCGGAGCCATTCGACGAAGGCTTCCGCAGTACCGGAGCCGTTCGCGGAATGCTTCCGCCACAATGCTTCCTCGATTTCGGGTGATTTTTCGGAATGATTCGGCGAAGTCTTCCGCAGTTGCGGAACGATTCGCCGAAGTCTTCCGCAGTTGCGGAACGATTCGGCGAAGTCTTCCGCAGTTGCGGAACGATTCGCCGAAGTCTTCCGCAACTTCGGAACGACTCGCCGAACTCTTCCGCGTTTCGGAACGACTCGCCGAACTCTTCCGCGTTGCGGAACGATTCGCCGAAGTCTTCCGCGTTGCGGAACGATTCACGGAATCCTTCCGAAATTTCGGAAGAGAATTCCTTCCGCAATTTCGGAAGAGATTTCCTTCCGAAAATTCATTTTCTCGCCGACACTTAAAAATTTTTTTTTTTTTTTTTTTTTTTTTTTAAACAAAATTTTTCTCCGCTGTTTCGGAGCCATTGGCTGAATTCTTCCGCTGTTTCGGAGCGGTTCGCGGAATCCTTCCGAAATTTCGGAAGAGAATTGCTTCCGCAATTTCGGAAGAGAATTCCTTCCGCAATTTCGGAAGAGAATTCCTTCCGAAAAACTTCCCTTCGCAAATTTTCGGAAAAAATTCTCGGAACGCTTCCGAAATTTCGGAACGATTCGCCGAATGCTTCCGCTGTTTCGGAAGGCATTCGGGAATTCCTTCCGAAACCGTCTTAAACCAAAAATTTCAAAAACAGTCTTAAAACAACTTTTTTCCAAAACAGACTTAAGAAAACTCTATCAGATTTGGCCCATAGAGGCCCAATGCTGCAACGCAGCTCTGATACCATAATGTAGTGTCCCCTCTATCGTACCATCGAGATAGAGAGAATCACTGTGCTCAATCCGGGCAATTTGTCCCATACTCATTATAATTAAACTCATTGATATAAAACAGGTATATGTGCAATGCTTTAGAACAGAACAAGGATTAAATAAAAACATGCTGATATCTAACATGCATTCACGTTTCTGTGTCAGTCATGAAATAAAGATCTTTGCAGTATTATAAAAGATCATATGGAAATGCATAATCGTTTAAAAACAGAGCTGAAGCAAATTTATTAACAGATCCATGATACATTCAAAATATTCATCAAATAAGTAATTGCAATGTAATACAGGGGAATACTTATCTTATACAAAAGTAGTCCCATGCAACTGGCTATGCAACTGCAACGTTCCACCCAACCATAGGCCAGTGTGCTCCTTAATCTCTCAGCACCACTGCCACCCCCGAGCTGGGCATGATTTCTACAAGGAACCAGGGAACAGCAGACTCATACATAGCCAAGCATACACAAGATGAGCCAAGCCAATCTGCGATTGGGTTTATCAGGCTGCTAGGAAATGGAAAGGAAGAATTGCTAAGCTAGTGAGCTCAACCACAGAGCTATGGGTACCACTCCCAGATCTATTCAGCTTGGTACTCACAATGCCTACACACCCAACACAAGGAAGTATCCTCTTCACTGTCACACAGTCCCTCAAGCCATACCTTCCTTTCTAGTGCTCTCAGGGTGTGCATAGAAAAGTAGCCAGCCCTCTTGATCTCCTTGAGAGGATACTCTCTACACTAGGTTTATCAAGCTAATTCTGTCCACTACCATTCCAGTTTCTTGCTTACAGGTTCAAATCCAAAACAGGATGTACTTAACAACAACCACCACTGTTGGGCATGAAGAAAACGTTTTCCACAGTGGAATGCAGGAGATGGGGTTTCAGTTCACTCAGAAAAACGTGGGAATCCACAAAAACGAAATGGGAAGTTGGTGAATAGCCCAGGAAGCCAAATCCGTTTTTAGAAAAACGTCCCTGGACATTGAGGAGCAAAAACGACCTCCACCCAGTCCCCAATTCGTGGCCCTTCTCTCCCAGGCTGCTATATATGCAAAAACGAACCTCCAGGCATGGAAAAATGCAGGATTTTTGCTGAAAAACGTGAAGGGAAAAGCCCAGATAGCTCCCACTGCGTGAATGAATGAAGACTCCCCATTCCCCATGGCTTTGGGCACCATTTCCTGGGTGGTTTCTTGCCCCACAAGCAAAAACACGATTTTTCCAAGTTGATGGCTTGCCCATGCACGAAAATGGCTTGCCCATACTTCCTCATTTCCAAGGCATTAACTGCCTTAACCAATTTCTTGGAAGAATTAAATGATTGAGTGCATGAGACAAAATGGGTAGTTGGTGGTTTATGGGTTTCCCCATTGACACATGGATTAACACCATTCCCCAAGGGTTTGAATAATTTCCCTCCCTTTTCCTTGTAGAGTCATGCCCCATCTCTTTTGTTGCATTGCATAGCCGGTTGTGGGTTTTTTTTTCATTGATAATTCATAATTACATGATGTCTTATATACATTGTGCCCATCTCGCACAAGAACCATGGGCATCTATTTTTTTTTGCCGATTCATGAAACGCTAAATCAATGGTGGGGCCTTGGCCTTGAGCTCCTCACCATGATTAAATTACAATATTTACATCATTTACGGTTTAATACAAAGGGGGTCAAAATGGGGACATTACATCGAAAGAGCATCTGCCAGATATCCCAGGGCACAAATTACATGGCATAGGAAAAACCTCGAAAGACTATTTGTAGATCTCCCAGGGCACAAATTATATGTCTTCCCAAGCAAAACCTCGAAAGAGCATTTGCCAGATATCCCAAGGTACAAATTACATGCCATAGGCAAAACCTCAAAAGACTATTTGCAAATCTCTTAGGGCACAAATTACATGCTTATCTGCACAACCTGTTCCACGGCCACAGAGTATCAACCTGATACTCACCATACATCATCCTGATGTACATATGATCATCCTGATCATCATCACTGCAACATCCTGCTGCATGTCATCTGGAGCAACATCCTGAAGCTCGTCATCCATGATCATCCTGATGATACAATGCATCTACCTGATGCATACCAAGTATCTATCTGATACATATCATCATACATGATCCACCTAATCATACAGTGTATCCACCTGATACAAATATAAATACATGATACATCTCAACATACATGATCTACCTAATCATACAATGTATCCACCTGATACATATACAGATACATGGTCCAAGCATCCAACATGATGCATATACAAAATACATACACATGATCCAACCGATCATATCCAGCATCCAACATGATGCGTACATACATATAAATGATCCAACTGATCATATCCAGCATCCAACATGATGCGTACATACATATAAATGATCCAACTGATCATATCCAACATCCAACATGATGCATACATACATGTATAAATGATCCAACTGATCATACAAAGCATAAACCAGAACATCATCCTGATGCTCATCATCCAGCGCTTACATCCACAACCATGTGAAGGATCCTCCTTCCAACATGCTTGGAATGGCTTCAGCAAATGTGTCCATCACTTCTTCCTCGAAGTGTCATCAATCTGAAGAACACCAAGCCTCTCCCTGAAGTACTCGAACTTCACCCTGGCTAGTGGCTTTGTCAGCGCATCTGCAATCTGCTCGTCCGTCGCAACGTATAGGAGCTTCACAGCTCCTCTCTGCACCATATCCCTGATATAGTGATATTTGATCTCTATGTGTTTCGACCTGTCATGAAACACTGGGTTCTTGGACAGCTTCACACAACTCTGGTTATCACAAAAGATACCAATAGCATCCAACGGGAGATCAAATAACTCAGACAGTAGCTTTCGTAGCCATACTGCCTCATAACTAGCTGAACAGGCTGCAACATACTCTGCCTCAGCTGTACTCAGTGCTATGCAGGACTGCTTCCTACTAAACCAAGAGATCACACCTGATCCCATACTGAAGCAGCACCCAGATGTGCTCTTCCTATTTGCAACATTGCCAGCCCAATTTGAATCAACATAACCCTGTAGGTTAAACTTTTGATTCGCTTCATACTTGAGCCCATAATCCGCTATACCCTTCAGGTACCTCAGAACATGCTTTACAGCAACCAGGTGAACACTCCTCGGATCCGTCAGGAACTGGCTCAATGTGTTCACTGCAAAGCAAATATCTGGTCTTGTGTTCGTCATGTACATCAAGGACCCAATCATCTGACGATACATAGAGACATCAACTGGCTCAGATGAAGCATCACATAGAAGCTTCAGATTCAATGCCATAGGTGTGGCCATGGCCTTGCAGTCCATCATCCCGAATCTCTTCAGGATATATACCGTGTACTTCCCTTGACCAAGGAAGATCCCACCTGCACTCTGCCACACCTCCATACCTAGGAAATAATACATCATTCCCAAATCTTTCATATCGAACAAGCTTCCTCTTTGTATCACACCAATTTCTGGGAGCTTGCTACAAGCCATACAAGGCTTTCTTCAATCTGCACACATGTGACTCCCTGTTGGGTCTTGGGACTGCATCCCAAACATCTTCTTCATGATTGACGGATCGTGGCATTCCATTTCTTCATCCCATATCTTCAATAGATATCTTTGTTGCTGGAACAAATGTTGTAGTCCTTCTTTTGTAGGTGAAGATATACGGTCTTTCCTACAAAACAAGTTAAATTGCATGATTAGAAACATCTCAGAATTTTTAGAACAAATTCTTTACACATAAAGAAATATGTCATGCAGTCATGCAGTTATCTTAGCCAATGCTTCAATACAACATTTATCCATGTTCCACAACTTTCTAGATGCCTTCCAGTCTCTACCAGAACATTGTTAAGAGTTTGCACTACTCCCAAGATGTCAACAAAGAGGTTTCATTCTAGATAAGTAGCACAGAAATGTTGTACAGTGCCATAGGCCACTTACCCATCACATGCATATTAGTAGTATACTGTTCATTAATGCAATCATTCTAATATGCACAATACATCTCCTAAGTCTAAGAACATAAGCATAATATTATTTAGGCATGAAATGATAATTGAAATATTTATCTTTGTTTGTTTGTTGGGTGGACTCCCTCTAAGTCTTTGCTTCCCGAAGTAGCTTCTTCTACACCTTTCTGTTGTGGAATGTAAGGAAGATGGTCAACTCCCTCTGAAAATCTGCATCCTTGCAGGAGCTGCTGGATTGTGCTCCCTCTTGATCTTTGCTTCCTGGATTACCTGTCCTTGGATGACATCAATCTTCTTGAACCCTGGAAAGTCTATTTTGTAAGCCTTCGAGCTTTCACTGTAACCCACAAAGATACCCTTCTTTCCTAAAGGATCTAGTTTGGTCCTCTTTTCCTTTGGGACATGAGTGTATACTGGACAACCAAATATTCTGAGATGGCTGACTTCAGGTTTCTTACCAGAAAAGACCTCTTCTTGAGTTTTGTTGTCCAATATCTTGTGGGGTGTTCGGTTCTGCACATATACCGTTGTTCTAGCTGTTTCTGCCCATACATGCATAGGTAGATCTTGGTCATGCAGCATTACCCTTGCTGCTTCCATGATTGTTCTGTTCTTCCTTTCTGCAACTCCATTCTGTTGAGGATTATAAGGAGCAGTCAACTCCCTCTAGATCCCTGAATCACTGCAAAGCTTCTTGAAGTCACCTAAGGTGAATTCTCCACCATTGTCGGATCTGAACGTTTTGATATTCTTGTCAGTTTGATTCTCCATCAAGGTTTTGAATTCCTTGAACTTATCAAACACCTCATCTTTGTTCTTCAAGAAGTATGCCCAAGTCTTCTTGGAGAAGTCATCAATAAATGAGACATAGTAAATATACCCACTTAGAGAATTGGATTACAAAGGACCACATACATCTGAGTGGATGATTTCAAGGATATCCTTTGCCTTGCTTTCACTGCTTGGGAAAGCCTTCTTAATGTTCTTACCTTTTGCACATCCTTTGCAAACACCTTCATGTTTGGTCTTGATTTCAGGAAGACCCTCTATAGCCTTGCTTGCAATTGGAAGTTCCCTATAGTGCATATGAGCAAGTCTTCTATGCCAAAGTTCACTTGGCTCCATGGATTCATGTACCATGGCATGTTCAGGTTGTCCCTTCAATTTATACAAACCTCTCTCTTGCTCTCCAATCACTATTGCATCATCTATGTTCTTTCCCTTCGGCCACATTAGGACTTGACCATCCACAAATGAAACCCTCATACCTTTTGCATCCAATGCAGAGATGGAGAGTAAGTTCTTCTTAAGCCCAGGTACATAAAGTACTTCTTTCATCTTCAAAGATTTTCCAGAATCTAGGTTGTAGGAGGCTTCACCACTTCCTTTGATTGGGTATTGATAATCATCCCCAAGTTTCACCTTATGGGGTGATTCATGTTCAGATAGATTCACAAAAGATTCCTTTAACCCAGTCATGTGTTTGGAAGCCCCACTGTCAATCAACCAATCATTACAACCATGGGAGATAGTACTTGTGAGAGTAGAAATTAGAACATATTCTTCTTCACTTGATGAGTCATCATCACTATCACTTTCTGCCCTAGCCTTCTTCTTTGGGGGTTCATCATCTTCGGCAACATGAGCATGCTATCTTCTTTTGTTATTCTTATTCTTCTTATTGAAGTTGTTGTTGTTGTCTTTCTTCTTCTTGGGACAATCTGAAGCAAAGTGTCCCTTCTCATTGCAATTGAAGCATCTGAGATCTTTCTTATCTTTATGATAATGGTGGTGTGAGAATCTCCTGTTATGAGATGATTCCTTCTTAGACTTGCCTTTCCTGGCATGTGCTGTTAGAGCTTGATCTTCATTTCCCATCTTTTCTTCTCGGGCCACAAGCCTAGCTTCTTCTTGAGAGCATTCTTCCTGCAATCTGTTGAAGGAGATCAACTTCTTCCTTGCACAAATTCCTTGAATAAAGGAATCCCATGACCTGGGTAGGCCATTTAGAGTGGTCATCACCACTTTAGCATTCTCCACCATTTCATCCACTGCTTCTAGTTGTTCCTTGATCTAGGAGACCCTTGAAAAATAATATTGAATGGTTTCTCCATTATGAAACTTTACTCCTTTCAATTCGTTCCACAAGGTCATCTTCCGATTTATGTTCTTCCCTTCAAATAGCTTGGTCAAAGAGTCAAACATCTCCTTGGGTGTCTTTAGAGAAGACACATGGGGTATGAGATGGTCTTTGATAGAATCAGCAATGATTCTCTTTGCCTTGACCAAGTTCTTCTTATGCAATACCTTAGCCTCTTCATCCTCTGGGATAGGGATGTCTTCTTTTACATATGAGTCCAACTCATTCTCTTCCAGGATTAACCCAATCCTATACATCCAAGCTCGGAAGTTATCAGCTCCTTCAAGCTTATCCTCAAGCTTGGTGTGGTGAGACATCTTAAAGAGTACTTCAAATGGAAATAGAAAAGATTTAGGTCTTACCACTTGAAATGCTGAAAACTGGATTTGGTCCTAGATTAGGGTTTGTCGAAAAAACCCTAAAAATTTAAAATGTGAATTTCAACTTTCTGAAAGGATAGAAAGATGCGCCTTGATGAGCTGATCAGCCCAGTGTATTCAAAATTTGAGATCAACAAATCTTTACCCTTCAGATTTGCCTTGTCCTCCAGGTTCACTAGGGAGAGCCCTGAATTAGGGTTTCAGTTTCTCGGAGATCTACCCAGCCAAAAATCTCGATCCAAAGATCTAAACTTCGATTTTTGTAAGGAGCTTCCAGCTATTTCTTCAGATTTCAGATATTCCTATTTTTGTGGAAACCCTAATTTTTAGGGCCAAATCTGAAAATGCTTAGAATTGAATTATTATTGGACAGATAGATTCTCCTTGATGAGTAGAGTCAATCTACTATACTTCTTTCTCAAAATCTGTGGAGAGAAACCCAATCAACAAGAAACTCAAGTTTCTGTCACTGCAAAATGTCTTCTTCTGAGGTTAGCTCTGATACCATGTTAAATTTTGGGCATTAATTCACAATACTCTTGGATCTTTACTGAGAGAATAACATATACAGTATATCAATGCATAACAATCACAATAAGCCAGGGATGATTTTAAGGATCCGTACTTATTTAAAAGTGTATAAACCTTAGCGAATGTTATCACTTCTTAAAATGTCAACTATAAAATATTTGGCGATATTTTTCTAAAAATATTTCAATTTCTAAGGATTTTATATACTTTATATAATAATTTGATGAGGTAAAGAGTGAAAAATGTTTACCCCATCAAAATTGGGCGAAACAGGGCTTCAAAAAATGCAAATTGGCGAATCTTTTTTTGGAAAAAAACATGGAAAAATAACCCATGGGTTAAATTTCACCCCTAAAATTTTCCTTGCAATAAGCATGACAAGCATCACAAGAATCAAAAGCATGAGAGACAAGAGACACAGAGTTTCCATGGGGAAAACCCTAATGTGAAAAAACCCACAACTTCCTCAGAGATAGAGAGAGCAATGGCTCAACCAAAGTACTACCAAAATACACTTGAGATAGTCTCCTAGAAGTAGATGATCCTCCTCCTCACTAGTGTGCCACTTTCTGAGTGAGAGAAGTGTGACTTTCTGAATGATCCAAATAGAGATCTCCCGATCTCTATTTATACTTAGCCTATTTGCCCAGTTACACTATGGGGCCAACTTGTCTATCTAGATACATCCATAATATAATATATATTTCAGGGCCTACCCCACACATGGTGGTCTAATAACCCATCGGCAAGTACACACACTTGCAACACTTGTCAATCCACATGATGACACTTCCTTATAGAGGAATAACACATCTCTAATAAGGGTACAATAAATATATATGAAATACCTAGATGAAATACATTCCAAAGTTACATATACATCAACACTTTTCTCAAGTGGATAAAGAACAGAAAATGCATTGCTACACGAAAAATATTTTCCGAATCATAACTTACAGCTACAGGAATTTTAGCACAATTTAGAAAACATTTTATGTGCAAGGTATTTAAGTTTCTTTGGCACATTTTGACAAACACTTGTATGCAAAGTGTTTAATTTTCATTGAGACATTACATCAAATACTTTGTGTACAAAGTATAGAAATACATTCCAGCTACATCCACTTTCTACAAACAAGTTCCTAGTAGGAATTTTCACTCTTTTTAATTCTTTCAAATCCAGAATTGATACTTATATTGCAAAAACTTAACTATTACAAACAATATTATGCATTTACAGGAATTAACAGTTTACATTCAACTTAAATTTTCTTTAACAGAAATTTAATAGCATTTGAAATGAAAAAATTCAACAAATAAACTTATCTGATATTTGAAGAAATTATGCAACTGACTGCGGGGCTTCCACACTCCACTCAGCCATAGGAAACTGTGTTCAGTAATTTGTCAACACGGTTGCCACCCCCAAGCTAAGACCAAGAAATTCACCATGAGCACTCAAGATTTCCAATGATAGTTAACTGGGCACTCACCCAACCCACATTAATAGTAGAAATTCAAATGTTTAAATCAGAACAAGGCTACAACTAGTTCCATAATGAATAATACAATTCCCCTCTCAGCATAAATTCATCAAGCATGACCATGGATCACCTTGACCACAAGCACCATGACATCAATGCCAAAATTTCAGCCTAGAGAATCCAACACCATCCACCATGTCATCGGCCATTGCTTGATAGGAAATTTTCCCCAAATTCAACCAACAATGAGCATAAAATGGAAGGGTTTTCAGATTTACAGTCTCCACTTCTTCACAGGTAACTCGTACCTTCCAATTCCCGTAGCTAATTTTTCCCAAAAATATGTAAGGTAACAATGGTATGCCGAAACTCTCCCCCAAGATAGTGGAGCAAACTTCCTCCATACATCTTAGTTTAATTTGCATGGAGTTTCATATCCACATGGGCTCTTCCCCAATCGACCCACCACCACGAGCATTTTTTTTAAATTTCTCACCTAAGCACCTACTTAGATTATAATCCATAATAAAAATTAAGCAAGGTTTAAGGGATATTAACATGGTTTAATACTTAAGTATTTTTTTCAAAAGTAATTTCTTTTGTTTTTTAATGAAGTCATGGTCATATGATGCACCCTGTGGAACTTCCTCATAGCCCCCTTACTCTCGATGGTGAATAACTTGGTCCTCCATCTCTTTTCAACGTTCTGCCTCTGCCATGGTGAACCATATTTATTTCTTAATATCATAGTGTATGTACATTTTACATCACAATTTGGCTTATAGTTAATCTAACTGTAACTAAGACAAGGGAAAGTTTGGGGGTGTTACACTCCCAACATGGAAGGAATCAAAAGAGAAACCTCAAGGTAATCAAACATCCTAAAACCCTTCACCTCCAAGCTTCTCATATCTCCAACACCTACACCTGTGCATGTACTTGTACCTATTCCAGACTTGAACGTAGTCCATGTGCCTATGTCTATGGTTATGGCACCAACTCCACTACCACCAACTCCACTGCTAACCCCACCAGATCCAATGCCCCTAGCGCTTACACCACCACAGTATCCTCCACCTGGGCCTATCCCAATGGAACCCCCACTGCCAACCCTAGGGTTTGAGCCCATAGAGGTGCCCTCAATTCATGAACCTAGATAAAAGGAAGGCACCCCTTTCCCATTACCCTTCCCTAGCCTAGGTTGACACCAAGGGAAATCACAAATAAAATGATCCTGAGACCGACATGCAAAGAAAGCATTAGACAAGTTTAGATATCAAAATTTCTACTGCCAAACTCCATCTATAGTGAAAACTGTAATGAACGAAGGGAGTGTTTGCTTCAAATCCACCTCAACAAAGATACATGGGAAATCCTGAGAGGAATTACGTCATCCATCTATGATAAAAAAATCCTTTCTATTTCATTGGGAAAACAGATCAACAAAATATCCTATGTCAGTAGGGATTCCAAGAAACATTAGCCATAATGAACAGTTGGCCTAACCACAATCCTTAGGGTCGAACTCTACCCACCACAACTACACATAAGCCAACCTAAACCCAAATATGAGTTCCAAAAAATCCCTTTAGCTTCGCAATTTAACAAGGTCCATCAATTAAATCTTTCTCATCAATCATGCATCATAGAAAATACAAGATAACACCTCGTGACTCAATGTGCATGTTACCCTTGAAGTACTTCTTGTCTAGAAGGAAAGAGTTGAAATCCTCTTAGTCCAAAAACTAGGGCTCCTCCAATTGGTCCATGGATAGATTTGTGGCGAGCAACTCTCCATGTGCAACCTCAACAAGGGAGTATCATATCCTAGTACAACATACACCATAGTGGCATCCTCAACTTCCATTACCTACGTACGCACTCGCAAAACCTACAGAGGGGTTTCCCCCACCTGTAGACTCTCAACAAAATGAGTTTCAATGTACATAGTCTTTGAATGTGTAATCAAGCCGATGACAGGTCTGCCAAGCCCATTGTTGGCTTCTTGCAAGTTCATCTTGATCTTCTCCCCACCAAATAACTTGGTATTCAAGGATTGGACTAATGTTTTTACCACGCCATCACTTTCTAAGTTAAGAGGGGTGAAATCCGGTGGACACTCCTTTGAAGGACTTTGATGACGATAGATATTTTCCACCCCAACTGAGAAACTTCTCCTCGCATTCCCTGTATGATAGAAAAAGAATCCCATATTTGCATAATCCAAATCCTAATCTGTATGGATTGCATCCCTAAAGGCCTGATCCCATTTCCCTACGAGTTGGTTTTCTTCCTCATGTGATTTACATATACCCTCTTGTTCATTGATTGCAAACCCCTCATCTACTGACATACACTCCTCTCTTCCACCATGTTTTTCTTTGCCTCCACCATGGTTTCATATCCCTACTCGGGCTTGATTTCCCCCTTCCCTGCAGTCCCTTCTAAGTTTGCCTACAAATGGGCCCTAGCTTTCCTCTCCTCCAATCTTGTGGCCCTCACCTTCACCTCATGTGCGCCCATGCTCACCCATGCAACCACGCTCTCCCAACTTTTCCATCGTCTTCCCTCCTATCGTGCTCTCCCATCACTTGCCCTAGATCTCACCTCACGCGCTCTCGTCAAGCTCTCCCCTAATATCCTAACGTGCTCCTCTACTAAGCATATATAGTTAAAGCTTTGAATATATCAATTGGCTTAGAGATTTAAACCATAGTAGCACAATTCGACCATATTGGAATTTCGTGTACGGAAATTCGGAACAATTTGAATTCATCGAATATTCAGTGTAGGTGTAATACAGATACAGATTCTTACTAGTGGACAATTAAATTTTGAAAACCAATTTAAAAAAAAAACTTTAATTATTTTTAAACACTATAAAACAGAAATACGATTCAATTTTATGCTTTCTTATTAAAATAATTATTAATAACTAATTGATGTCTCTCACACTAGCCATATCCCAGGTTGTTGAGATTTTATATTTTTGTTTTTTAAATATATCTTTGATGTTATTATATAAATGTCTATGTACATTTATAGTATATTTGTGAATATTTGATTAAAATTATTATATATAAGTAGTCTACTTCCGTATTTTATTCGTACTAGATTTTTTCATTACATATTTTTTCCATATTGAATCGTAGATCTATATCTGTATTGGTACTCAAATTATGCTACTATGTTTTAAACTTGAACTTGTTACCTCCTTTCTTCCTATTCTTAATTAATTTTTCTATATATATTTAACAATCCCTACAATGGAGAAATTCAAACTCGTGATTCTCAATAGAAATAAGAACATAATGAACAGATTTGTGGTTAATGATAAAGATTTGAAAATGTAATTAATAAGCAACAAAAAAAAAGGTTTTAGCTAAAGAATCACTTATGGCATTGGTAAATATAATTAGAGATTAAAGACAATTCACAATCAACTATTACCATCATATTTAAGTTGTTTATTTTAAGGGTAAGGTCCCATTTATCACAATACAGATTTTTGTTGAATTTCTTAACATCCATCACAAACCAAAAGCTATCTTGTAGGCCAATCTCTAAATATAATTAGGATAAACTATCTAACAATACATTACTAAAACTACATATGAAAGTCTTCTAAAATTATTTGCCCACATATTTGAGAAATCAATGAAAAATCATCTAGTACATCTCCCTACCTTCAATGTTGTAAGTGTTGTAATTTTTTATAGAGGGTTTATCCACCCTCACTTTTTAATACAATATGCTTTGTTATTTATTATTACGTCACTTTGACAAAGTAATATTGTAATCCCTCTACAGTCAACTTGCTTTGACCTTATCTTTCATATTTCACTTTACTAATGTTAAACTTTAGGTTGTTATTTTTTTCATTTTTAATTATATTACAAAAGTATTTATTATTATTTTCCTGAAATGAAATGACAATTTTTATATCGCTTTCGTCATTTTTGTCAGATTTAAAAATTAAATTAAAAAAATGTCATCTAGTTACTATTTATTATTAAATTTTAATATCAATGTCCTCACTTGAGTGTCATAACTCGGTCCATTAATACTCTATAAAACATTGTTTAATGCTTTATACAACTTCATGTTCATTCATCTTGTACACATTTATTTACATTAGGGTGGACACTTACTTCCTTAGTAAATGTGTGTGGAATATGCAAAGCACTCCATGCAACCACAAAGGCTTACACACCGATGCATCTCAAAAATTCATTTGGGAAGCATCAGTTAAGAGAGAAAGCCCTCGAGTTGTGTTGCATACTAGACTAAACCATACCTCATTAATCCGTACAAGCAATATGGTTAAGAGAAGGTTGGCCAAGCTCCACAACCAACTCAAGTAATGATTCATATTATATGTATTCTATCAATCTCTTTCTTTTACATTGTTTTAAAAACTTATGTTATTGCTATTGATGGTATTGTATGTTTTGTTTTGTAAATGGGATGGTGGGGACTACTCAATAGAAAGCTTTTGAGGTAGCCAATGTTGTGCAAGAGAAGAGTGGTCAAATCGAGGATATGACTCAGGAAAAGGATTCTCATGTAATTGAATCAATTGGTCCACCATGGATACAACCCAACAAGCTAGGAAGGAAAAAACATGCTCTTCTTCTAACAGGTCGTCAAAATACTTATAAGAAATATTGCATAGTGGGATTTTAAGATGTGATTGACGAGATCAATTGTTGAATTTAATTTTTTTTTTTTAGTTTTGAATGTATTGAATTAAATGAGATTGGATGATGTAATGTAGGCTAGGGAGAAGGCCAAGGGTTACAAAGAGAAGCATGGAGACTATCAAAAACCCCTTTGGTGGTAACCTGTAGTGAGGGTGAGCAAAACAAGTGAGTTTGTCATGCCATGTTAAGCTTTTATGTTGTGAAGGTGGATTTTAATAATTCTCCCAGTTTTGTAGGATAATAAATATTTGTAGCATTAATTGATAATAATGACAAGTAAACAAACTAAAATTTGAGATCATGGAGATGAGACTTGGAATATTTTAGGCTCGAGATATTTGAAATTATGAAGTGCCTTCATCTTTCTATGAGACTTTGGGTTCATGAGTATATATGTTTAATATGAGCAATATGCAAATGTTGTATTCATCTGTTTATTATTTTTGTAGTTTGTGAATTATTTTTTATAGTTTACAAATCTTCAGCCTAGATTATGTTCATTTCATCTACAAGTCTTGAAGTTTTCCTATACAAAGTTTGATAGATGGTTCATGTAGTTAGTTGTGAAACAAATTCAAGTTATTTGTTTATTTATTTTCATTAAATTACTTTCTATGTTTTTAAATGCAAAACTCTAGTTAAAATCCTCCTAGTATTTTCATGATGATAGACTCTTTAAATGAGTTAAATCCTCAATCCCTCCACCTAATGATTAAACCCTCAAACCCTTAGTGCCTTGACTTAATTCAAAGGAGAATAAGAGAGTCCAATAGGTGAATAAGAGAGTGGTGATGGGTAGTAAAGGGGTAAACATTTGTTAGTGCCTTCACCTACACCTAACCTAACAAAGAGATATGAAGAGAGTTGAATTCACAACCTCGAGTGTAGAACTATCAATAAATGGATTAAACATCTGCTATTTCCTTCACCTACACCTAATTGAGAGGATATCAAGACAACTGAATCCATAACCTCAAGGGTATATTGTTAAACTTTTGCTATTGTTTTCACCTAACGCAAAGGATAAAGAGAGTCACCTAACTCCAAGATCTAGAGTTGAATAAGTGATCTCCTAACTTAATGGGATTGAAAGAGCAAGCCCTTGATTTATGTAGCCTATTGCTTGAGCCATACCTCATTTTCTACACATTTCGCAAAGGCCATTATAACAACGTTTTAACAACAAGGATGGATGAGCGGGGTAATTTCCAGTTCAACAGATATAATTTCAATACTTCAAACTACAAGAACCACATATGAGCGCACTAATTCTTGACCCTAACAACAAGTATTTTCATTGTCATCCAATCTCCAACTACTTTGAACATTGTCTATATCAAAGTCTCATCAGCTTTTTCTAACAATTCTTCTACGGAAAATGTGCTTCCTCATCCAACATGACCTGCCCACCACCTAAGCTAGAATGGGATTCTCTGAGCCCACATAGAGTGTTATCTTCTTATTATTCTCTTTCTGGAATATGTAAAAGGCCTAGAATACAAGGCATCCTATTCAAACAAATTGTTACTGAAATAAAATTTATTAATATCTTCCTATAATAAGGCCTTCAGTAAAAGGCCTCTGGTAAATTAGGTTATATATTTCAAATTAAATAGAGTTTCATGTATCTCCCCAAAACAAAAAACAATTAAAATATTGCAACATAACACTAATGTAAATCATAAATATGAAAGAGGTATTATTTCATTCTTAATTTAGTTAAAAATATTATATAAATGTGTATAGATATAGCCCCTAGTGGTGTAGAACAAGTGCCAATAGAGTGTTTCGTTAAGGCACTTCATGCAACGTCACAATTCAAACCTTGGCTAACCCATGCCCCATGTTGGGGGGTCGTGTGGGTGTATCTGGAGGATATAGTGGCAACAAACCAAAATCAACCCCATGTCATGCAAGTACAAGCCTGGCCCTATTATCGATTCCCATATACAAATATGTGTGTGTGTGTGTTTAGTATATAAATTCAACACTTTGAAATGTCCATATGCAATGCCAAAAATAAAAACTATTTAACTAAACACGTGAAGCATTTGGCAATTCACTCACAAATAAACTAGTTTAATATTTTATAATAAAAGAATAGCTCATTTTTGCTACTATAAGAACATGGAAAAATTACATAAATGGCTTTCTGCCAAAAAATGCATCAAACTAAGTGTTGCAATAAGCTTAACATGTTAAATATCCATAAAAACTAGCAGTATATAATTATTGTAGATTCTTAAAAGCATCTTATCATCTAATACCTTTTGCTTGTTTTGTTCATCGTTCCCAAGGTGAAGCATCATGTTGATTACTACGATTGTGCCCAAGATCAAGCATCTATGTTGACTTCTTGAATTCTTTCTGATCCTTCAATCCACCTATCCAAATTGTAATTTCCATGCCCCTTTCCATTGACATCCACACCCATGGCTATTACACACAACACAAATACACCCAAACACTCGTGTGCTTTCAGCTCTCAAATTCCTTTCACCTCCTCTATTTTGAAAAAAGCATTACCTGGAAATTGGGAGAGAGCCACATTGTAGCCATACATGGGTTGCTCTCTTTTTGTTCAAATTAATTAATCAAACAAAGTTATCGAGGTGGAAAAAAGATTCAAGACATAAAAGGTGGAAACAGCTTCAAACAAATGATCACATTAATGATTACAATGATATAGAATGCAATTACAATGTTTAGGCTAGGATACTAATGACTTTTCAAAAATTATGTACTAGTTAATAAAACCTGCCATATGTATTGATTGATATTTGTAATATCATGTCAATATAAGAAGTAAAGCATGCAAATACTTGTTATTTGAAAATAATATAGACTGTATTTTTCATCATGGAGAAACATACTATATTTATAATCGTAATTATATAGTAATAATTATTGTTTTAAAGAAACATACTATATTTATAATCATAATTATATAGTAATATTATTATTTTAAAGTAAAATAATTAATAACCATATCATTATATTAATATTGAATATTAATTTTGTCCAATTTAAGTTTTTTATAAAATATTTCTAATTTCAATTTTAATTTTACGATTAGGTAAAGTTGCCTAATTGTCACATTAGATCATGTATACACCAATTTTTAAGACTTTCCTTATAAAAAGGAATTTTGAAAATTATATAATTTTTTTAGACAAAATATTGCTTTCCACATTCAAAATAAGCACATGCAAAATTGTTATCTATTCTTCTAAAAGATGGGTAAGCTTTTTATAAAAGATTTCTAATTTCAATTTTAATTTTATGATTAAGTAAAGTTGTCTAATTGTTACATTAGATCATGTATGTATACACCAATTTTTAAGACTTTCCTAATAAAAAGGAATTTTAAATTTTGAAAATTATATAATTTTTTTAGACAAAATATTGCTTTCCATATTCAAAATAAGCACATGCAAAATTGTTATCTATTCTTCTAAAATATGGGTAATATGAAGCTTCACGCTATCATACGTGTTTAGTTTTAAGACCAAATGTTATCTAATATATTTATGTTATTCTTTTAAAAGTTGGGTAATATGAAGCTTCACTGCTATCATAAGTGTTTAGTTTTAAAACCAAATGTTATTTAATATATTTATGGTTTAGAGAGGATATGACATATATCATTCTTTGTTTAGTTTTAACTTTGTAAAACCATATATTATTTAATATATTTCTGCTTTAGAGAGGATATGACATATATCATTCTTGTTTAATTTTAAGACCATAAAATATAATATATTTATGCTTTAAAAAGGATATGACATATATCATTCTTGTTTAATTTTAAGGTCATATATTATTTAATATATTTATGCTTTAAAGAGGAGATGACATATCATTCTTTGTTTAATTTTAAGACCAGATGTTATTTAATATATTTATGCTTGAGAGAGGAGATGCCATATATCAATTTTGTTTAATTTTAAGACAATATGTTAAATAATATATTTATGCTGTAGGGAAGAGATGACATATTTTGGACATTGAAGGCATTAATATATTTTTCTCATTTTTAAGTGATGTCTATGCTACATGAAGCAAAACTGAATTATTTTGCTTTATTTCACTGGTAGAGTGAAATTTTAAATCATTGTTCCACATTTAAAAAAATAAAATTTGATTATTTTACTTCACAAGAATTTGACCCTGTGAGTACATGGAAATTGCTACGAGATACTTTGCTATAATTACATTACACAAAAATCTTTCTATACAAATCTGGTCAGTTTTATCCATCAAAATTGAATGGCATGAAAGTTATACAAATCTGGTCAGTTTTACCCATCAAAATTGAATGGCATGAAAGTTAAAAAAGGATCAGAATATACTGTTGAAGTGGAGCTACAAATGAAGTCTCATCTTTTACTAAACTGGCTAGCAATGCTCACCACTCAATAATAAACCTCATTTCTCTAGCAATTATTATGTGAATAGTTAAACATATTATCTTAACACTTGATCCATATGCTAAAGGAAACAACTAGATGTTAAAGATTAATCATTATTAGTTAGTTTAATCTAACTATTATGCGGTTATATGACAGTTAAGGTGTTTGTGTAATATATATGTACATCTTTGTACATATGCTAGTTATCTAGCAGCTCATTAATATATAGCCTTTTCTGCCACATTCGTCTTTCATGTCTCTGCTTATCTTTTTCATATATATTTTATATTATGTTGTGTAACAGTGGTATCGGAGCGGGTGAAGATAACAGAGTGGAGGCTCGCATTCCTTGTAAGTCAGCGTGAAAGTGAAGGTGGGCAGAGAACTGTTGAAAGTGTTAAAGAAGAGAGGCATTTCCGCCCGAGATTTGCCCCAAGAGCCGAGGAGCAGAAGAGCGGAGGAGCAGAGAGATAGAGACGCCTGTGATAAAGAGCGACCTGAGAGAATGTTGCAGATCTATTTGAACTGCATTTTTTGTTCTGAGGTAATTGATGCTTTAGATCGCCATTTATTCAATTCGTTGGCATTTCCATTTCCAGAAGAAGAAGGTAAAACAATATGTTGAAAGGAGGGAAGTTCATGTATGAAATCTGAGAAATCTATGGATGAATGATTATGGATGGAGCATAATACTGTGCATCGTTTCATTGGATATCTAAGTGATCTGCCAGCAAAAACATTAAAAACAAATTGTTATAAATGCTGCAAATGGAGCCTTTTCGGTCAGTTTTAGCGTGGATTCACAGTCTGGAGAGAAGTCACCGCTGCTGTGAAGAAAGAAATTCATTTTTTTATCAGAACAGTGCCTACCGTTGGTAAAGGTGAAAATGTTAGAGCCCAGTCATTTTAGCAGTTATTATATTGAATTGCTCCTGTGTTATATAGAGCCATTATTTTCTATAACTTCCCCCTGCGTGAAGAAAAACGATTTTGCTGAGGTTCTTCACGGCCTGTGTCAGTGTCTAATTGCGGATGAAGATGTCGTTGTGTTTAAATATAACGAATATATGGAGCAGTGTTGTGTAAAGAGTAACCCGCGGTTACAGTGTTGTCATTGTTTGCTTCATGTGGAATCTGTACTTCATGTGTAATCTGTAGGAGGGCATGCAACCACGTGATAATTTTTGAATTTGTTGCAAGTATGACATTGCACTGAATCTGGATGCAAATTAATATAACCCGAAAATGAAAAAGGAGGAAGATAAGTACATGTTGTTATATTTGTTATTTTTTTTGCACGGATGTCAAATGATAAATGATAGCTGATTGATGGTGGTCGCACATCAAATCGATGAATTTGTAGTCTGCCAAGTTTGTTGAGATATTGTGTAATGGTAGAAGACAACAACACCTGCAATAGAGCAAGAGGGCATTCTCAAAGAATGCCATCTCTGAAGAAACAACATTTATACTTTCAGCAAATGTATAATCATCTGAGTCAGTTTCTGCAACCAACAGCAATTTTTGCAGCATTATTGAGCACAAATTGAAGATATTGCAGCTAAATTGAAAATTGCGACCATTGCTTGGGAAATCAAAACAGTTTCTTTTCTGAACTTGTTCCTGTTTAGAAACTCTTTACTTGCATTATGTGTTTTTGCAAGCTCTCTGGTGTGTACTTACTATTGTAAGTATCTTTATTATGTTGAATTGATGTATGATTGTAATTGGGTGCATTATTGGTTGAACCCAACACCCTTCTATTGAGTTATTGTAAATTGATGAAAGAAGACGTGCAACAAAAGAAAAGTGCATATTCTGAACCTGTTTATGTTCAGAATTTTCAGAAGATTGTGGTCAAATGAAGTTTTTACAGTTGATAACTTGTCACTGGCAGGGGGGATATCAATGTTCCAAGTTTGTTTTAAAGCTTGTGAACAGATCATCAAATAGGAAACAAGTATTGAGGCTTGTTCTTGAATATACAAATTGATTGACATGGTTAGTGGTAATCCTAAAACCACCTCATTGATTGACATGGTTAGTGGTAATCCTAAAACCACCTCATTGTTGTTGACATGGTTAGTGGTAATCCTAAAACCATCTCTTGGTTAGTAGTCATCCTAAAACCACCAATTAAGCAGAAAACATGAAGTTCTGCTTGTTGACATAGTTAGTGGTAATCCTAAAACCATATATTGGTTAGTGGTCATCCTAAAACCACCAATTAAGTAGAAAACATGAAGTTCTGCTTGCTTACATTTTTAGAGGACTTCTCCTCTTTCAGTTGGTAGAGGGAAACACAATGATGATTGTCAGACTTCAAGTTTCAAAGTTTGATGGATTGTAGATTGATTGATAGTTCAATGTCAAAGCCCTATCAATCGAGAAGGAATCTAGAACTTGAGCCAGAGCTAGAACTTGTGCCAGAGCTAGAACTTGTGCCAGTAGCTAGAGCCTCCTAGCCAAAGTCAGATCAGTATCTAGAGCTAGAGTCACATCCATGTTGGTTTGTGGTCATCCTAAAAGCACCCATTTAGCAGAAAATTGAGGTTTTGCTAGTTTTTATGTCAGAGATATTTTAAGCTATTACTCTCTGAATTTGCTTAACACATTGTGGATTGTCAAGTAGAGGCAGTTTTTTAGGTGCTAACTAACTTATGATTAAGGGGAGATGTTAAATATTAATCATTATTAGTTAGCTTAACCTAACTGTTATGTGGTTACATGACAATTAAGGTGTTTGTGTAATATATATGTACATCTTTGTACATATGCTAGATAGCTTATTAATATATAGCCTTTTCTACCAGATTCATCTTCTTCATGTCTCTGCTTATCTTTTTCATATATATTTTATATTATGTTGTGTAACACTAGATGGTGTCAAATTTTACAAGTTAAACTAATAGTCTAACAAAGACTTAAGTTTTTTTTAACATGGCTGTAATTTTTTGCAATCCTTTTTCATCATTCTCCCTCTATTGGCAATATTTTTCTGAGATGTTTTCCCTTTATTTGCATTATTTCCTCCCTTCAAGTCCTGGACCTGTTAATAAAACAAATGCATAATTGCACCAACAACAAGTTGAATAGTCTAAATTCAAAGGACGAGTACGATTGATCAAATTTGAATGCATGTGCAGTGACATTATCTGAACTGAAATTTATTACAAGATTCTAATATATTTGCAGAATTAAAGCTATTTTCTGCTGATTTAAGTGTACTACAAACATGTTAAAGCATACATTGGAAAATGCCGATTCTTGTCATGCATCTTATTGCCCCTTCTTATATTAAGATAAATCTTAGTTGCTAACAAAGATTTACAAAGCCTTAGTTGTGCTCCAGGTCGTTTGTCAACCATTTTCTAAGTCTTGGTGCTCAGATAAAGAAAGTATTTCAACAACCTCAAGGAGCACGGTTATTGTCAACCATTGTCTAAGTCTTGGTATTCCTGGTTATTTCAAAATCCCAATCCCTGATTTCTGTGTGCACTGTAGTTTAGAATAGAGACTTCAAGCATAATGTTGATGACTAGAATTCCACTCAAGGAAAATTTATTGAAGAATCCAACACTGAAACTAGTAGTAATAAAACATTTTTTATGTGTTTCCAATGAAAATAAATCAATTTTTTTACTATAATTTATACCATCAAATATCAAAGGCTCATTCCTTGAAATTGGTGGGGAATGTGTCTTGCAAATAATTAAAATCACCATGCAAAAGGAACTTTTCCATATTACATATCCCTCGTGAGAAGCTATATTAATAAACCTTGTGCAGATATACCATTGGCTAAAGTTATTAAGGACTACACAACCATAACTGATTTGCCCATGTCCACTATGGAATGAAAAACTGAAATACCTCTCATGCCACTATCCCACCACTATGCATGAGAGTCAGAATAACCATTTGTCACTATTATAAAGGCCAAAATATGAAAATATGTGCCATTAAAACAAATATATTTTCTCCTCTGCAACAGAGTAATAATATTGATTATCATAGGTATTTCTTTGAAGTAACTGGGTCAAGCTATCAGATTGGATTATCAGTGTAAATCCAACTCCTTCAAGAAGCATCTGAAGAGGTAGGGGGTGGTGGGTGGGGGCGAGGAGGAAACAATGAAGGTTTTGACCAGTGTTATCAGACTCGCCAAAGACTCGTAGAGTCTGGTGAGTCTACAAGAGTTTGCTGCGAAACAAGTACTCGACAGAGACTCGGCTAGCAAACTCGCCAAACTCATCCAAACTCGCCAGAGACTCACTAAACTCTCCAGAGACTTGCCAAACTCGACAGAGACTCACCAAACTTTCCAGAGATGGTAATGTTAAATTGCCAAACTCGCCGGAGACTCGCCAAACTCGCCAGAGATGGTAATGTTAAATTGTTAAAGTAAAAGTGGTATTCTCCTTATCTTTCATTTTCTATCCTTTTACTTAAATTTTTAACATTACCATTAATAGTTTCAGGATGTTTGAGAGTGGTTCCAATCTCATCGGACTTCATATGCAAAAAGTAGAATTTTGGATCCCATTCAAAATTCAACAGACTTAACAGTATTAAGGGTTTTCAGGATTGCACCATTTCCATTGAATTCTATCACGTATTACGGTAGGGGATTGGAATTTAATCAAGCACATCAACCCCTCTATGTACCTTGATGTTGGTGGTGTTGATTATTTAACTCCTTTGTCATGACCTGTACCCTTCACCCAAGCAAAATTACTTATTAGGCACTCAAAGCTTTTTCTACCTTTTTTAATGCTTGGATTAGGAGGTTTCATCAAAATTGTAGGGTGTCAACTAATTTCCTTGGACGTTTTAAATTTTGAGCATTAATTCACAATACTCTTGGATCTTTACTGAGAGAATAACATATACAGTATATCAATGCATAACAATCACAATAAGCATGACAAGCATCACAAGAATCAAAAGCATGAGAGACAAGAGACACAGAGTTTCCGTGGGGAAAACCCTAAGGTGAAAAACCCCACAACTTCCTCAAAGATAGAGAGAGCAATGGCTCAACCAAAGTACAACCAAAATACACTTGAGATAGTCTCCTAGTAGCAAATGATCCTCCTCCTCAGTGCGCCACTTTTTGAGTGAGAGAAGTGTGACTTTTCGAATGATCAAAATAGAGATCTCCCGATCTCTATTTATACTAACTTGTTTGCCCAATTTCACTATGGGGCCGACTTGTCTATCTAGATACATCCACAATATAATATATATTTCAGGGCCAACACCACACATGGTGGTATAATAACCCATCGGCAAGTACACACTTGCGACACTTGTCAATCCACATGACGACACTTCCTTATAGAGGAATAACACATCTCTAATAAGGGTACAATAAATATATATGAAATACATTCCGAAGTTACATATACATCAACACTCCCTCTTAACTAGGAAGGTATTTCTTGGCACAGTTCTGCTAGACAAGTCTTCTTCTCAAGATCATCGTTATCATGATTGTCACTGCTGCTGCTATCTCAACCAATCTCTGACTCTACTCATCATAGGAAGTTCTACAAAGCCAGTCCTTTTTCATACTAGATGTAGGACCACCACCTATAGGTCTTCATCATCACTGGCCATACTATGGAATCCTCAGGACTTATTACATGTGTCACAAAACCTGGCTATAGCATCCCAGGCTTTTACGAGCACACAACTCTACTTGTCGGATCTCCCAGGAGCACATTACATGTGACCCATCACAAAACCTGGCTGAAGAATCCCAGGCTGTTACGAGCACACAGCTCTACCTGTTGGATCTCCCAGGAGCACATTACATTTGATCTCACCAAAAAACCTGGCTGAAGCATCTAAGGCCTTTTTCATCCTGTCCAGATCTCCTAGGAGAAAATTACATGTGGTCCACCACAAAACCTGGCTGAAGCATCTGAGGCCTTTTTCATCCTGTCCAAATCTCCTAGGAGCAAATTACATGTGGTCATGGCAAAACCTGGCTGAAGCATCTGAGGCCTTTTTCATCTTGTCCAGATATCCCAGGAGCAAATTACATGCCATAGGACAAAACCTCGCAAAAACATCTTAGGATGTTATGAGTACACAACTCCGACCTGAAGATCTCCCAGGGCACAAATTACATGTCCTCCCAGAGCAATGTCTCGAAAGAGCATCCTAGGCTATTACGGCAACTCCAACCTATAAGATCCCCCAGACATGCTCATCTGCAAAACCTGATCCACGGCCATAAAGTATCGTCCTGATACTCACCATATATCATCCTGATGTACACATGATCATCCTGATCATCATCACTGCAACATCCTGCTACATGTCATCTGGAGAAGCTCATCATCCATGATCACCCTAATCATATAATGCATCCATCTGATGCACACCAAGTATCTACCTGATACATATCATCATACATAGTGTATCCACGTGATACATAGATACATGATCCACACAATGTATCCATCAACATACATGATCTACCTAATCATACCTGATACATATCAATATACATGATCTACCTGATCATACAATGTATCCACCTGATACATATACAGATACATGGTCCAACCATCCAACATGATGCATATACAAAATACATACAAATGATCCAATCGATCATATCCAGCATCCAACATGATGCGTACATACATATAAATGATCCAATTGATCATATCCAACATGATGCGTACATACATATACATATAAATGATCCAACCGATCATATAAAGCAAAAACTAGAACATCATCCTGATGCTCATCATCCAGCGCTTATATCCACAGCCATGTGAAGGATCCTCCTTCCAACATGCTTGGAATGGCTTCAACAAATGTGTCCATCACTTCTTCCTCGAAGTGTCCTCGATCTGAAGAACACCAAGCCTCTCCCTGAAGTACTCGAACTTCACCTTGGCTAGTGGCTTCGTCAGCACATCTACAATCTGCTCGTCCGTTTCAACATACAAGAGCTTCACAGCTCCTCTCTGCACCATATCCCTGATATAGTGATATTTGATCTCTATGTGTTTCGACCTGTCATGAAACACTGGGTTCTTAGAGAGCTTCACATAACTCTAGTTATCGCAGAAGATACCAGTAGCATCCAATGGGAGATCAAATAACTCAGACAGTAGCTTTCGTAGCCATACTGCCTCACAACTAGCTAAACAGACTGTAACATACTATGCCTCAGCTGTACTTAGTGCTACGCAGGACTGCTTCCTGCTAAACCAAGACATCACACCTGATCCCATACTGAAGCAGCATCTAGATGTGCTCTTCCTATCTGCAGCACTGCCAGCCCAATCTGAATCAACATAACCCTGTAGGTTAAACTTTTGATTCGCTTCATACTTGAGCCCATAATCCACTGTACCCTTAAGGTACCTCAGAACATGCTTTACAACAACCAGGTGAACACTCCTTGGATCTGTTAGGAACTAGCTCAATGTGTTCACAACAAAGCAAATATCTGGTCTCATGTTTGTCAGGTACATCGAGGACCCAATCATCTGATGATACATAGAGACATCAACCGGCTCAGATGAAGCATCACATAGAAGCTTCAGATTCGATGCCATAGGTGTGGCCATGGCCTTGCAATCCATCATCCCGAATATCTTCAGGATATCTACTATGTACTTCCCTTGACTAAGGAAGATCCCACCTGCATTCTACCACACCTCCATACCTAGGAAATAATGCATCATTCCCAAATCTTTCATATCGAACTCAGCAGGAAGCTTCCTCTTAGTATCCGCAATCAATCTGTCATCTCCTGTTACAAATAAGTCATCTACGTATGGAATTAGAATCACAGGATTTCATTCCTCAACCTTGTAGTAAAGGTTGGAATCCACTTTACTCTTGGTAAAGCCCAAACTAGATAGGAAACTGTCCATCCTACCATACCAAGTTCTGGGAGCTTGCTTTAAGCCATACAAGGCTTTCTTCAATCTGCACACATATGACTCTTTGTCATGTATTTCAAAACTAAGTGGCTGCTCCACATATACTTCTTCTTCAACTACACCATTCAAGAAAGCAGTCTTGACATCCATCTGGTGTATTTTCCATTTCATTGCTACAGCCAGGCAAAGTACTGTTCTGATGGAAGTATACCTGGCTACAGGTGCAAAAGTTTCTTCATAATCTATTCCCTCTTTCTGAGAGAAGCCACGAGCTACGAATCTTGCCTTGTATTTCTCTACACTGCCATCTACAGCATGCTTGATTTTGTAGATCCATTTGGAAGTCACAATAGACTTCTCTTTAGGTCTTGGGACAACATCCCAAACATCATTCTTCATTATTGATTGGTATTCCTCAACCATGGCATCCTTCCATTCTTTCTTTTCTGCTGCTTCTTCATAACTGGAAGGTTCTTTGTTCATACTGTCACAGAGTAAAGCAACATAGCTAGTATGTGATCTGGTTCTCTTCTTTGCTCTGTGTTCTTCTTCTGGAATGCCAAATCTTTCTGCATCTTGAATGAGCTCTCTAGCCCATGCAGGTTTCCTCTTGTTAGAGTTATCCTCATGGGGTGGATCTACAGGTTCTTGCGGATCTTCAAGCTCACGAACAACTTCTGGAATTGCTTCAGTCATGGTAGTGTCTTGAAATCTAGTTTCCTTAGGTTCTTCATAAACTTCGATAGGTGCCTTCCTTGATTTGATGAATGCTGAGTTTTCATCAAATGTCACATCCCTGCTGACATAAATATTTTTGAACCCTAGAATGTATATTCTGTAAGCCTTCGAGCTTTCACTGTAACCCACAAAGATACCCTTCTTTCCTGAAGGATCTAGTTTGGTCCTCTTTTCCTTTGGGACATGAGTGTATACTGGACAACCAAATATTCTGAGATGGTTGACTTCAGGTTTCTTACCGGAAAAGACCTCTTCTGGTGTCTTGTTGTCCAATATCTTGTGGGGTGTTCTGTTTTGCACATATACAGCTATTCTAGCTGCTTCTGCCCATAAATGCATAGGTAGATCATGGTCATCCAGCATTGCCCTTGCTGCTTCCATGATTCTTCTATTCTTCCTTTCTGCAACTCCATTCTGTTGTGGATTATAAGGAGCAGTCAACTCCCTCTTAATCCCTGAATCATTGCAAAGCTTCTTGAAGTCACCTGAGGTGAATTCTCCACCATTGTCAGATTTGAATGTTTTGATCTTCTTGTCAGTTTGATTCTCCATCAAGGTTTTCAATTCCTTGAACTTATCAAGTACCTCATCTTTGTTCTTCAAGAAGTATGCCCAAGTCTTCTTGGAGAATTTATCAATAAATGAGACATAGTAAACATACCCACTTAGAGAACTAGATGACATAGGACCACATACATCTGAGTGGATGATTTCCAGGATATCCTTTGCCTTTCTTTCACTGCTTGGGAAAACCTTCTTAATGTTCTTACCTTTTGCACATCCTTTGCAAACACCTTCATGTTTGGTCTTGATTTCAGGAAGACCCTCTATAGCCTTGCTTGCAATTGGAAGTGCCCTATAGTGCATATGAGCAAGTATTATGTGCCAAAGTTCACTTGGCTCCATAGATTCATGCACCTTGGCATGTTCAGGTTGTCCCTTCAATTTATACAAACCTCCCTCTTACTCTCCAATCACTACTGCATCATCTATGGTCTTTCCCTTTGGCCACATTAGGACTTGGCCATCCACAAATGCAACCCTCATACCTTTTGCATCCAATGCAGAGATGGAGAGTAAGTTCTTCTTGAGCCCAGGTACATAAAGGACTTCTTTCATCTTCAAAGATTTTCCAGAATATAGGTTGTAGGAGGCTTCACCACTTCCTTTGATTGGGTATTAATAATCATCCCCAAGTTTCACCTTATGGGGTGATTCATGTTCAGATAGGTTCACAAAAGATTCCTTAAACCCAGTCATGTGTTTGGAAGCCCCACTGTCAATTAACCAATCATTGCAACCATGGGAGATAGTACCTGTGAGAGCAGAGATTAGAACATACTCTTCTTCACTTGATGAGTCATCATTACTATTATCACTTTCTGCCCTAGCCTTCTTCTTGAGTGGTTCATCATCCTCGGCAGCATGAGCATGAAACCTTCTTTTGATGCCCTTCTTCTTCTTGTTGAAGTTGTTGTTGTCCTTCTTGTTATTGGGACAATTTATGGCAATATGTCCTTTTTCATTACAGGTGAAGCATATTCTTCTTTCTTTGAAGTGATGTGAATATTTCTTGGAGTGAGATGGCTCTCTCTTGGACTTCCCTTTCTTGGTGTGAGTTGTGAGAGCTTGATCTTCATTCCCCATCTTTTCTTCTCGTGCCACAGGCCTTGCTTCTTCTTGTGAGCATTCTTCCTGTAGTCTGCTAAAGGAAATCAACTTCTTTCTTGCACAGATTCCTTGAATGAAGGAGTCCCATGACCTAGGTAAGCCATTCAGATTAGTCATGACAACTTCACCATTCTCCACCATTTCATCAACTGCTTCTAGTTGTTCCTTGATCCGGGAGACCCTTGAAAAATAAGATTGAATGGTTTCTCCATTCTGAAACTTTACTCCTTTCGATTGGTTCCATAGGGTCATCTTCTGATTTATGTTCTTCCCTTCAAATAGCTTGGTCAAAGAGTCAAACATCTCTTTGGGTGTCTTTAAAGAAGACACATGGGGTATGAGATGGTCTTTGATAGAATCAACAATGATTCTCTTTTCCTTGACCAAGTTCTTCTTATGCAATACTTTAGCCTCTTCATCCTCTGGGATAGGGATGTCTTTTTTATATATGAGTCCAACTCATTCTCTTCCAGGATTAA
Source organism: Larix kaempferi (assembly GCA_027924585.1). Taxonomy (NCBI): domain Eukaryota; kingdom Viridiplantae; phylum Streptophyta; class Pinopsida; order Pinales; family Pinaceae; genus Larix; species Larix kaempferi. The sequence goes on along the minus strand of BSBM01001166.1, from coordinate 172,358 downwards.
CCCAATCCTATACTTCCAAGCTCGGAAGTTATTAGCCCCTTCAAGATTATCTCAAGCTTGGTGTGGTGAGACATCTTAAAGAGTACTTCAAATGGAAATAGAAAAGATTTAGGTATTACCACTTGAAATGTTGAAAACTGGATCTGGTCCCGGATTAGGGTTTGTCGAAAAAACCCAAAAAATTCAAAATGTGAATTTCAACTTTCTAAAAGGATATAAAGATGCGCCTTGATGAGCTGATCATCCCGGTGTATTCAGAATTTGAGATTAGCAAAGCTTTACCCTTCAGATTTTCCTTTTTGTCCTCCCAGGTTCACTGGGGAGAGCCCTGAATTAGGGTTTGAGTTTCCCGGAGATATACCTAGCCAAAAATCTTGATCCAAAGATTTAAACTTTGATTTTTGCAAGGAGCTTCCAGCTATGTCTTCAGATTTCAGAAATTCCTATTTTTGTGGAAACCCTAATTTTTAGGGCCAAATCTGAAAATGCTCAGAATTGAATTCTGATTGGACAGATAGATTCTCCTGTATGAGTAGAGTCAATCTACTATACTGCCATTCCAAAACCTATGGAGAGAAACCCAATAAATAAGAAACTCAAGTTTCCGTCACTGCAAAATGTCTTCTACTCAGGTTAGCTCTGATACCATGTTAAATTTTGAGCATTAATTCACAATACTCTTGGGTCCTTACTGAGAGAATAACAGATAGAGTATATCAATGCATAACAATCACAATAAGCATGACAAGCATCACAAGAATCAAAATCATGAGAGACAAGAGACATAGAGTTTCCGTGGGGAAAACCCTAAGGTGAAAAACCCCACAACTTCCTCAGAGATAGAGAGAGCAATGGCTCAACCAAAGTACAACCGAAATACACTTGAGATAGTCTCCTAGTAGCAAATGATGCTCCTCCTCACTAGTGCGCGATTCCCAATTGATGGAAACCCTATCAATCTGGGTGTGTTTCTCTCCTTAGTTGAAACTTTGGAGAAAGGTGCTCCTAAGATATTGATCTAATGGTGAATATTCCAGTTGTTCTGATGTAGAAAGGATCGCATGACCTTATCCTTCTCCACCCTGACATTCAAACAAATCAAGAAATTAAAAAAAAAACTAAAAATTTAAACTAACTAAGATAAAAATCTAAACAAAACAAAATAAAAATGATGGCCCTTTCTTCAAGATCAGCTACATGCTCTTGGTCTACTGTAACTTCTTGGGCAGCAATCTCGGTGTCAAGAAGACTTCACAGAAATAAAATCTGATAACTACTGGATTCTTGTAATGATATGTCGATGAATTGCCGCTCTTCAAGAACTAGCCAGGGTTTATTGGAAGAGGCCATGAGGAATAAAAGAAAAAAGGATCCATTATCGGTGGTTTACTAACCTGGATCAGGTCATTTGCTCCAAAGACCTGAAATTCTGAGATCTGGCCAAGAAAACCAAAAATATTTTTAGCTATGATAAAAAATAAAAAATAAAAAACAACATATCTATAGGGAGATTTAAAACTGAAAATCGATTTCAATCCATAATATGTGGACGAAATTACCAAAAACCTGGATTTCCATGATCACCAGAGGGCGAATTTACCCTCGGCAATTTCCATTTTTATAAATTTGGGAGAATTAGAGTGAGTGGGTTATTTTAGTAGGCGATGGGAGATTGAAATACTATCGGAGAGGGGCGAAATGGTTCAATTTAGTGTCCCCTTTATATATTTTATGGGGCTAATGTGCCATTTAGTAAAAATAAATGCATAAAAATTGGGCTAATCATATTAAATGCTCCTTTAATTAAAAAATAACCCACTAAAAAATTAAAACCCCTAAATTTAGCCCATGGGCTAAGATTAGCCCTAAAATTTTCCCTAAGAATAAGTGGGGTTATAAAGGGGTAGGAGGGTTTGGGAAAAGAGGGGATAGAGAGGGAGGTTGGGTTAGAGAGATGAAGGTGTTAGATTTTTAACTTTTAATTAATACTTATCTAGGATCTTACTGAGAGAATAACAAGCACATCATAAACACAAGAGACACAAATATTTTCCTTTGGGAAACCATAAAGGAGAAAACCCTGCAAATTCCTCAGCGATAGAATGATCACCAATACAAGTTCACAAAAGTAAAACCCAAAAATAGAGATGGTCTTTAGCAGCTTCTCTCTTCTCCACTTGTGCGAACTTATTCTCTCTCTCACTAATGTGAACTCGAGTGAGTGAGTGAATGTATAAATGAGAGAGCCTACTTCTCTATTTATACTTTACCTTTCACTTAACCTTTTCACTTGACAGGTCCACCCCTAACTAAATATGACTGGGAGGACTCCTCTAGGGGACTTAAAAACCCCAATACAAATGAATCTAGGGGAAAATAATGCCCCAACTTACAAAGGAGGATTTACCTCAATGAATTTAAATGACCAAATACAATAATGACTTCCCTGATCGGAGGAATAAAAATCTTTGTCGGAGGTACAAATAAAAATACAATATAAAATACAAGTGAATATCTTTCGAAGTTACAATTACATTACACTCCCTCTTAACTAGGAAGGTATTCTCTTAACACATTCATCAACACATCTGGACAAAAGTATTCATTTCTGGATCAACAATGTTGGAACATCATCATAAACATTGGATCGTCATCGTCACTACTGTTGCAATCCTCGTCATGTCGACCATCGATTGGTGATATCTATCGATTCTACTTATCATAGTAAGTTCTATAGAGCCAACCCTTTTTCATGCTGGATGTAAGCCTAACCCTCATGTAGGTCTTCATCATCTCTGTGAGCAAGCCATCAAGTAGGTACAACCCATGACCAATCATTACATTGCCTCTGTAAACACTGCATCTCCTACTATCACCTCATCGTCTTCAAATCATCTAATCATCACACGAAGCACATCCCAGACACACATGACACACTACTTACATCAACCAACATGGGAGGAATTTCCTACCACCAATCGGGAAAGGCTCAAAACTTACATCAATGTCCATGGGAGGAATTTCCTACCACCATGCCAGAATGGCTCCAACACTTACATCAACGACCATGGGAGGAATTTCCTACCACCATGCCGAAATGGCTCCAGCAGTTACATCAATGACCATGGGAGGAATTTCCTACCACCATGCCGAAATGGATCGACACTTATGTCAATGGCCATTGGAGGACTAGCCTACCACCATGTTGTACTTCCCTCAGCACTTATGTAAATGACCATGGGAGGAATAGCCTACCACCATACCGGACTTCCCTTGACACTTATGTCAATGGCCATGGGAGGACTAACCTACCACCATGGCAAACTAGCACATGTGCATCTGCATCTTCTAGACTCATCACTTCCACTTGGAAGGAACCTCAATCTGAAGAACACCAAGCTTCTCTCCGATGTACTCAAACTTTACTCTGGCTAGTGGATTGGTCAACACATCAACTATCTACTCATTTGTCGCAACATATTGGAGCTTCACTGCTCCTCTCTGCACCTATCCCTGATATAGTGATACTTGATCTCAATATGCTTCGACTTGTCATGGAACACTGGGTTCTCAGACAACTTCACACAACTCTAGTTGTCACAAAAGATACAAGTCGCCTCTAACTGGAGATCAAACAAATCAGAAAGTAGCTTCCTAAGCCATACTCCCTCACAGCTAGTCGAACAAGGTATGACATACTCTGCTTCGGTTGTAGTCAGTGCCACACAGGACTACTTCCTACTAAACCAGGAGATCATACTAGATCCCATACTGAAGCAGTATCCCGAGGTTCTCTTCCTATCCACGGCACTGCTTGCCCAATCCGAATCAACATAACCTTACAGGTTAATCTTCTAATTCACCTCGTACTTGATCCCATAATCCACTATACCCTTCAGGTACCTCAATATATACTTTGCAGCAACCAAGTGAACTTGTCTTGGATCCATTAGGAACATCAATGACCCAATCATCTCACGATACATCATGGCATCGGATGACTCTGATGAAGCATCAAAAAGTAGCTTCAAGTTCGATGCCATGGGTGTGGCCATAGCCTTGCAGTCCATCATTCTGAATCTCTTCAAAATCTCCACTGCATACTTCTCTTGTCCAAGGAAAATCTCATCTGCATTCTGCCACACTTCCATGCATAGAAAATAATGCATCATGCTCAAGTCCTTCATCTTGAACTCTGCGGCAAGCTTCACCTTCGTATATGAAATAAGCCCATCCTCACCTGTCACAAATAGGTCATCTACATAAAGTATAAGTATCACTGAGTTCCCTTCCTCAACCTTGTAGTAAAGGTTGGGATCCACTTTACTCTTGGTAAATCCCAAACTAGTCAAGAAGCTATCTATCCTGTCATACCATGCCCTGGGTGCCTGTTTCAATCCGTACAAGGCCTTCTTCAATATGCACACATGAGTCTCCCTGTCATGTGTATCAAATCCAAGTGGCTGCTCCACGTACACTTCCTCCTCTACTAGACCATTCAAGAATGCTGTCTTGAAATCCATCTGTTGTACCCTCCACTTCATTATTGCATCCAATACAAGTACTGATTTGATGGAAGTGTATATGGGTACAGGTGCAAATGTCTCCTCATAATGTATGCCTTCCTTTTGGGAGAAGCCATGTGCCACGAAAATCTCCTTGTGTTTCTTGATGTTGCCATTTGCAGCATGCTTGATCTTGTAGATCCACTTCGAAGTCACAACAGACTTCCCTTTTGGTCTCAGAACTACCTCCTAGACATCATTCTTCATAATCAACTGGTACTCCTTGATCATGGAATCCTTCCATTCTTTCTTCTTTGTTGCTTCCTCATAGTTGGAAGGTTCTTTGTCAATGATGTTGCACAAAAGAGCTACATAGCTGGAGTATGGACTAGGTCTCTTGCTTTTCTCTATGCATCCCTTCTGGAGTGCCATACCTCTCTACATCTTGTATTGCTTCTCGTACCCATGCTACTTTCCTCTTGTGGGAGTTCTTCTCACAAGGTGGATCTACAGGTTCTTGTGGTTCTATTTCGTGGTCTTCATTGTCTTCTAGAACTGCTTCTTGCATCACTAAATCTCCAATCCTAGGAACTCCAGGTTCTTCAATATCTTCAATAGGTAGTTTTCTTGATCTTCGTCGCTTGTTCTTATAAAAAAAAATCTCTTGTAGGTGATGGTACACGATATTCGCTACAAGTCAAGTTCAATTGCATGATTAGAAACATCTCATAGTTTTCAGAACAAATTCTTACGCATAAAGACATAGGTCATACAATCATGCAATTATTTGAGCCAATGCTTCAATACAACATTCATCAATATCCCGTAACTTTCTATATGCCTTCCATCTCTACCAGAACATTGTTAAGAGTGTGCACTACTCCCAACATGCTAGAAAAAATGTTTCATTCTAGATAAGTAGCAATGGAATGTTGTACAGTACCATAGGCCACTTACCTGTTACTTGCATATTAGTAGTATCTTGTTCATTAATGCAACTTTTCTAACATGCGTAATACACATCCTAAATCTAGGAACATAAGCATGTACATGCCTGAGCAATATCATTTGAATAATTAGATATACTAGAAATGATAGTTCAAATACTTATCTTTGTTTGTTTGTTGGGTGGACTGCCTCTTGATATTTGCTTCCTTGCAGGAACTCCTAGAGTCTCTGACAGTGTGCTCCCTCTTCATCATTGGATTCTGAGGTCCTGTGACTTTCTTGTTTATGATCGGAAATGTTGAGCAAGTATTCTACCTTGTATATCACTTGTTCTTTGTACTATAGTAGAATCGGTGTTCTCCTTCTTCTGCATCTTAACCAATGTTGAAATGGATGAAAGGTTCTTCCATAGAGAATTGATCCTTATTGTTTCCAAAGTCCAACTCTGTAGTAGCTTCTCCTACTCCTTTCATGTAATAATTAAAGTCATCTCTAGCTTTTACCTTATGAGGTGGAACCTTCTGAATGAACCCTTGTAACTGGTTACCTTTGTTACAATACATATTCTTCATCACTTGAAGAATCATTTATTTCTTCTTCTCTAGCTCTTTTCCTTATCGGTTCATCATCTTCCATGGTGTGAGCATGGTGCTTTTTCTTTTTGGTATTCTTATTGTGGGAGACACTTATGTTTCTGGGAATATCTTTGGAGTAGTGTCCCTTCTCATCGCATGTATAACATCTAATGCTAGATAGATCTCTTTTGAATCTTCTAGGGTTATTCCTTTGACTTTGGTGGTGGTGCTTCTCCTTTTTACTGTGGTGGCGCTCCCTCTTGTTTTTATTCCTCCTGGAGTGTGTTGTGAGAGCTTGATCATCATTTTCTCCCATCTTCTCTTCTCTAGATACAAGTCGAGCTTCTTCTTGTGAGCATTCCTCCCACAGCCTACTCAATGTGATTAAATTTTTTTAGAACAAATCCCTTGAATAAAAGAGTCCCATGATCTAGGGAGACCACTTAAGGTGGTCATAAAAATTTCTTCGTCTTATACATTCTCTCCCACAGCTTCAAGTTGCTCCTTGATTTGAGAGACCCTTGTAAAGTAAGACTGCATGGTCTCTACATTTTTTATCGTTCACATTATTCAATTGGTTCCGCAAGGCCACCTTCAGATTTATATTCCTTCCTTCAAATAGCTTGGTCAATGCATCAAACATCTCTTTAGGTGTCTCCAAGGATGACACATGTGGGAAGAGATGATCCCTAGTAGAATCTGCAATGATTCTCTTGGCCTTACTGAGTTCTTCTTGTGTAAGGTTTTAGACTCATCTCCCTCTGGAACTAGAACTTCTTCATTCACATATGTGTCCAATTCATTCTCTTCAAGGACAAGTGTAATCTTATACTTCCATGCTTAGAAGTTATCAGCCCCTTCAAGATTATCCCCAAGCTTCGTATGGTGAGACATCTTTAGTGAGAACCTCAAATGGAAATGACAAAGATTTATATCTTACCAATTTGAGACGCTGACTTGAGATTGGTCCTGGAGTTGGCTGGCCTAGGGTTTGTTAGAGAAACCATAAATTTTCAAACTTGGAATTTGAAACTTCTGACTGGACAAATAGATGCACTTGACTGAGGCGAGTATGATGGTATACTTGGTTTCTAAAGATTCCAAAAATTTACCCTTGAAAATTGACTTGCAAAATTTGGATCTACAATTTTCTTGCTTTTTTCTGGTTTTTTTTGTCCAATGTCAAACTAGGGTTTGAATTTTTGGGAGTTTCACCCACTCAAAAACTTTGATCTTGGTATCCAAATTTTGATTTTGAGGAGATGCACTTCCCTATGCTGATTGTACTCCAAAATTCCACTTCTATAAAAAGCCCTTATTTTCTTCAGCAATGACGAGCCAACGAATGAAAATTCTAAAAATCAACTTCTGCTTCGACAGAAATATGCTCCTTCTTTAGGCAAGTTATCCTAGCCTTTTTTTGTTGATGATATGTGGAGAGAAGTCCAAAAATTAAAAATCCCTAGCTTTCATAGCTGCACAGTCTCTTCTTCTTAGGTTAGCTCTGATACCATGTTAGATTTTTAACATTTAATCAATACTTATCTAGGATATTACTGAGATAATAACAAGCACAACATAAACACTAGAGACACAAAGATTTTCCTTAGGGAAACCATAAAGGAGAAAACTCTGCAGCTTCCTCAAAGATAGAATGATCACCAATACAATGTCACAAAAGTAAAACCAGAAAATAGAGATGGTATTCAACAACTTCTCTCTTTCCACTTGTGCGAACTTGTCCTCTCTCACTAATGCGAACTTGAGTGAGTGAGTGAATGTATAAATAGAGAGAGATAGCCTATCTCTCTATTTATACTTTACCTTTCACTTAACCTTTTCAATTGACATGTCAGGCCCTAACTAAATATGACAGGGCCGACTCCTCTAGGGGACTTAAAAAACCCAATACAAATGACTGTACGGGGAACTAATGCCCCGAATTACAAAGGAGGATTTACCTCAATGGCTTTAAATGACCAAATACAATAATGACTTCCCCGACTGGAGGAATAAACATCTCCATCGGAGGTACAAATAAAAGTACAATATAAAATACAAGTGAATATCTTCTAAAGTTAAAATTACATTAATAGAAGGTGGCGTTACGGAAAGGTGGGGCTTCAGAGAGAGAGTGGGGTTAGGAAAAGGAGGGGAGAGATAGAAAGGGGGAATTAGGGGAAGGTGGTGCTAGAGAGAGAGAGAGAGAGAGAGAGAGAGAGAGAGAGAGATATTAGGGTGAGAGAGAGACATTGAAAGAAAGATATTGGTAGTTAGGAGTTTAGAGATAGAGATTGGGGTTAGAGTTTTAGAAGAGAGAGAGAGAGGTAGTTAGGGATTTAGAGAGAGAAAGAGGGGTGTTACACATATAGAGAGAGAGAAAAATGAAGGTCAAGGGTTGGTTTTTATAGAGACAGAGAGAAATATATTGAGGGTTTACGGATTTAGAGAGAGAGTTTGGAATTTAGGGGTTTAGATTGGGGGTTAGTGGATTATATATATATATATATAGAGAGAGAGAGAGAGAGAGAGAGAGAGAGAGAGAGAGATTAGGGTGGGGGTTTAGAGAGAGAGAGATATTAGGAGTTAGGGTTTAGAGAGAGGGATATATTAGGGACTAGGGGTTTATGGAGAGAGATATAGGGAAGGAGTGGGGTTATAAAGGGGGAGGAGGGGTTGGGAAAGGAGGCGAGAGAGAGAGAGGTTGGGTTAGAGACAGGGAGGGGGCGTTAGATAAAGGTCAAGCTTGAGAGAGAGGGGGGGGGTCAGGGAAATGAGGAGAGAGAGAGCAAGGGGTTGTTAGGGAAAGGTGCCCTGAGAGAGAGAGAGAGAGATTTGGGGTTAGAGAAAGGATGAGAGAGATAAAGGGGGATTAGGGAAAGGATGAGAGAGAGATGAATGGGGCGTTAGGGAAAGGTGGTGTGATACAGGGAGATAAAGAGAGAGGGATTAGGGGATAGGGGTTTAGAGAGAGAGAGAGATTAGGGTTTGGGGTTTAGAGAGAGAAAAATATTGGGGGATAGGGGTTTAAAGAGAGATAATGAGATTGGGTTTTAGAGGTTTAAAGAGAGAGAGTGATAGAAAGATAGAGATTGTTGGTTAGGGGTTGAGAGAGGGATTGGATGTTAGGGATTTAGCGAGAGAGAGAGATTGGGGCTTAGGGATTTAGAGAGAGAGAGAGAGAGAGAGAGAGAGAGCAAGAGAGAGAGAGAGAGAGAGATTGGAGGTTATGGGTTTAGAGAGAGAGATTGGGTGTCAAGGGTTAACCGAGTGAGATTGAGGATTAGGCATTTAGAGAGAGAGAAAGATAGATTGGGTGTTAACCAAATTTTCACAATTAAATGGAACTCCATCGTGGCAAGAGGAAGTTCCATTTGGAATGAATGATGGGTCCGAGTTCCCTACCATGGTCATTTTTTAATTACCGAGAGAACTCATCCCTCCCCTCATGCCTGCTGCAGCCCCTAACCTGGCCAGGGTTCAAAACATGCTGCAAGAGATTATGTCGAGCATTGTCCGACTTAATTTAGTCAATAATGTCGCAGAAGCCATTGTTGTTGGAATTCAGTCAGCCCTAGCTCTGCAACAGTTGAGATAGTAAACACAAGAATTTGATGAGATTTGCAGAATATCTAGGGTTTGAATTTATAATCAACTTGAAGATATATACATTTGAGATTTCCCCAAATTATCATTGTATGGCAATTAAAATCACTTACATGGTTCGGAGTTTTATCTACACCCATTATTGCCCAATTTATTTTTTGAAATCAATTTTTTTACAGAAAACTACCCAAACAAGAATGAAGCCTCATCTCAATTCCTAGATAATAACATTAGATTTGCGGAAATTTCCATCTGAGAAAGGTTTCTCTTTATTGGTTGGGCTATGGTATAGTGGTTGACCGGTTGGAGATTAACCGGCCGAGGTTTGATTATTGGGGTATTTCTATATAGACTCTACAGCAAAATCCCCTTGCGACATGTTCCATGTCCCAAAAGTTTCAATCCTACTTCAGCCAAAATTGGGTGGTTTCTGGAGAATTTATTGTGGTTTTTAATTATTGAAAAAGCAGACTACATAGTTCTTTAGAACTATCCCTATCCCATGTTTTACCTTGGAAAAAGTGATTTGTTGCATGTTAAAAGTACAAGTGTTTAGAGAGAGAACTTGTGGTTAATGTTGCTCTTTGGAATTACCACCTTGGTTTTAATTATTGAAAAAGAGAGACTTGATTGTTCTTTGAAAGTATCCCATTTTTTTATTTTTGAAAATATTTGTTGCATGTTCAAAATATTAGTGGTGAATTGTAATAGAGGAAACTTGAATGATAGCCCCCCAAAAAATCAATTTTTTTAATAGAAATTTTAGAAAGAAATTATAGAGGCCTTACAAATCCACTATCCCTATCCTGGTAACCTTGTTTGAAAGCCTCTATTGGTATTGGATATTTGTTCCTTTCATTCCCAGCAATGAAATCCATAATTATTAACAAACTCGTTGATTTCTTTTTTGGGAAATCATTACTTTTCATGAGTGACACATGCTGGTAATATTATTTGTGAATACAATAATCTTCCTGTCGGAACCAACCTTGGAGCATGGCTTTATTATGTTAATGTTATCCTTTTAATACCTTTTCAATGTTATTATTTGAATGAAGTTGGATATCAACAGAGCATTGCTGCAACCTGGAAGCATATTTAATGTGTTGTTGGTTAGCACTTAGAGAATTTAGTTGATATTTGTTTGTAACTTTGTGTAGTAGGATATAGTTATATATGATTAGAAGTTGCATATTTAGATGGATCTCTTGACAATGTGCAGTATTTTTTCGGGACTACTGTTATGCAATGTTTTGGTTATGTTAACATGGTTTTGTTCCTTCCCAAGTGATACTCACATTGGATCACTTTTGCGGAAGTTATCATGTTTCATGATAAGCACATATATGTATCATCATTTTCTTTCTTCTCAAGTGATTGCCATGTGTTATCAATTCCAATGAATTCTTTCCTTTTTCCATATAATTAGAACTGTCAAGAAGTCAGTTCTGCTTAGTGTCATTTGTCTTTGTTGCAAGTATGTTGTTTTTTGGTGTTTCTAAACAATGAACACCAATTATAAATAAACTTTTATATTTCCATCTGAACTCTATTGTATTGGTGTTTTTAATTGTGCAGATGAATTGTCACATTGTGCTTTGCCTAATGATCGAATTGTAGAAACCCTCGGTGAAGCACCTAAGGTTCAGAAAGCACTAGAGATTGTTGCTGGTCACCTTCGCAAATTTTTTGTTGATCACAACATTCTTCCATTGTTTGAGCATAATGTGAGTAAAATAATTTTAAAGTAGTTGTCTGTCTTTAACATATATGATATGGTATAGTTGCATCATTCTTCAACTTAAGAAGAAAAAATATATTCCATATTGTCATGAGTTTCATATCCAAAATTTTTATGATCCCTGAAAGATAAGTTATTGGATTCTGAATTTGAAATTATGAGTTTCAGTGCTCACCATTGAGATATTTTTTAGTTCTTTATGGATGGCTAATTGATAGCTAGGAACATGTGTTAATGATATAATTATTATTGTTTTTTTATTAGCAACAACATTCAGCAAATGATGCACAAGATTTGGCACCAACATGGGCAAGGCCAGCAGTGCCACCTCTTTCCAGTACTTCTCAAGTTGGAATGGGCACAGGTTTGACTTCATCATTTAAGCATGATTCATTCTATCCTCCTCGGGATACTTTGATTGAGCCACAGCCTCATCACCGTGGATTATCTATTTATGGAAAAGATCCAGGACCTGTGGGATTAATATCTTGTTTACATGCACCTCCAGTTGCACCAGTCATCACTCAGGTATAAATTTTTCTTTAGAAAATCTAGGAGATTTAGTCAGTCGTTAGTTTCACTCTTTTGATCATGATAGAATGCATAATGAAATGCTTGGTGGTGTTGGAAAATATTCCATAGTGGATTTTTTAACTAATACCTCTCAATTCTAAACTGCCTTCATTGTGCCACTGTTAATTCTTTATGGTTTTAATTGGATATGCATCATGTGATTACACCCAACACAATGCATAGTTTAAATTATTGATTTTTTGGAATTTAACGAGCTGATCATTGGCATCCAAACTCATAGACCCAATAGTCCAAGGTGCAAGTGTTTTTATTTTAATGTTATTTTGCAAAATATTTGGCTGATTTTCTGGGGGAGACGACAGATTCAAACTCACCACATAACTCCAATCCATATTTTGCTGCTAAAATTAGTATTTCACTTATACATTACTCTTTTCTCTAATACTTCTCAACTTCTATGGTTAACCTTTCTTACACAATGGAAATCAAACAACTCTGATTCATTATCTTAACCTTTCTATTTTTATTTTTTTATAATTTTTCGTATCCATTTTATGTTAACTATGCAGGGGAGAATTACTATAAGCAAGCTGCCAATGGCGAGCACAAGTCCTCGTCAAAGTGCAGATCAAGCTCAAAGGAAACTTTACATTGGTGGTCTCTCATATGACACAACCAATGATAAGCTTCTAGAATTTTTTTCCAAATATGGAGAGATAGAAGAAGGTTCAGTTGCATATGATAAAAATACCATTAAATCCAGGTTACAAATCGAAGATTTTAGTTTTTCTTTAGGATTGGTTGCATAACATGCTTCCCTTGTTAGAGGTTTATGTAATGTTTTTCCAAGGTCTAGTTTATTTGGCTATATTTGTGTTGGTTAATGATGTATGTATTTTTCACCAACAGGGGCTTTGCATCTGTGACTTTCTTCTTTCTTATAAATAAATGTAAACTCAAACCAGATAAGCTAGAACAATTTTCCAAAACAAGACAAGAATGGACCATGACAAAATAAAGAATGGACACAGAAAAATAGGGGAATCATTTCAAACAAATTTGTGATCATTGTTCCCCTTAATCTATTGAATGAACTTGATTTATAAGTGCTTTCTACTACTTGGACTTGTTAATTCCAAGTTGTGCTTGCACTACTAGAGGGTTAAGACCTAGTGAAATTCCATCAGCTTGGTTCCATTGGAGGTGTATCCAAACATGCACATTGATCCAGATTCCTGCCAAAGCCAACAAAATCTGAGAGAACTGTTATTTTTAGCAGTTTACTTTTTGTGGGGAGCCTGAGATCCAGAGGCCTGCATAGTAGAGATATTCATAATTTCATATATTCATGCTTCTTGTTAAAAAACAAGTCAACTTGAGACTGCTTTATTTTCTTTTTAAAAAACTTCAGACTGATACTATATCCCTTCAGGATCAGTCTTTCCTACTTTTTTCTTTTTGGGGGAAGACTACTTTTAACTCCCGTCTATAAGTAGAAGTTTCTATGTATGGCAGTTACAGGTTAGATGTCATGGTTCCCAAGCATGCAGTGGTGAGGTGGTCCGAGGAGCCACTGGGTGAAGAGTAAAGAGTCAAGAATAGTGTTGAGCAGGTGTTTTCTTCTTTTAAGGTGACACATGGTAGCTAGCTAGATGGTTTCCATTTTATGTTAGGGTCTAGTATTATTTTGTGCTAAAACCTTAGGATGATCTCCCAAAACCCCAACTCACCTTTCTTTTTTTAGGACCTTATTTCATTTATCATTTTGATAAATCCAAACCTTTATTTAAATTCCTAATATGGCAATTATCCTTACATTAGAACTTAGAAGTGACTTTAAAATCTTTAATGCTTTATTTCACCATCATGATTTCCTTAGTAAAAGCTAGAAGTTGACCCTCTCCCATATTAGCATGAGAATAAAGCCATATTCTGAGTTGACTTATTGACCATGCCTAGTTCACCTTGAATATTTGAGGTTGGCAAGTATGCTAATGTCTCCTAGCAAAATGTCTTGTTCTAGCAAGCATATTTATTATTCTTAAAAAACAAGTTTAAACTAGTTAGACTTCGTATTCATGGTGGATGTATTGGATGTTCCTTGATATTTAAAAGCAGGTTTTCAGCACCATTGAATGTTTTTAGGTATTTCATTACCAAACATTGCCTTGTATCCTAATTTGGGTGTATGAAACCCTAAATCAAGGTTTCTGGACCATACCAAAGTGTCGCTTTTCTCTTTGATTTGAACATGACTACCCTTTAGCCTAGATACAATTTTCCCATTGAGCTCCAACATTCCCTTCCAGTCTCAATGAACCTGCACTCTTCCATTCCTGTGTCCAAATTGTAGTCATAAATGCCTTTCTAATGTAGTGAATCAAAAAGATTTTTGGACAGCCTGAAGCCATTCCCACAGCCAATGTTTTTTCTTTTGTATGATGATTTTATCAGTAAATGGGTTGCTGATTTGAGAAGTTAATGCTCCATGAACAAATGTAGTTATTAAAAATGTTTTAATGCACAGAAGTTTTGTATCATTTACATTGTTCTTTATACGTTTAGTGAATGCTTTTTTGATATAAGGCTTTTAAAATTTATAGTATCTTAATATAGGGTATAAAATGGACAGTATCCATTGCATTCAGAAGAAATCTTACCAAAAACCAGTCATTTAATATAATATTGTAGAATTAGGGTTTGTACAGTATTTAATCATCATGTAGACAGTTGACAATAGTCATGTCATTCAAACGTTGCAGAAGAAGTCTTACCATTTGGTAATAACCGTTCATTCAATTTACAATTGCACAATTAGTGATATATTTCAATTCTTTAATGTTTACAAAGTTCAATTTGTGCTAAGTGTGTTTTTATTGTTTAGTTGTAGGTCTAAGACTTACTATAATATTTTCTGGAGTCAATATATTGTGGAGTTAAAGTACTTACGAACATTCATTTATGCATCTGCAGCCAATGAGTATGGTTCTTCCTGGTGTTGTTGGTTTCAAATTAATTGGCAATCTAAACAATGGAGTGGCAGCTACTGACTTGGTTCTAACGGTGACTCAAATCTTGCGAAAGCATGGTGTGGTTGGTAAATTTGTTGAGTTCTATGGTAGGTTTCACTGTGCACCTTGGGTGTGTCTGCGCCTTCTCCTGGTGTTTTCATGGTTGCAATTCTTTAAAGCTCTATGATTAGTGCTTGGTATTACTTTACAGAAAACTTTGGAATTTATTTTCTTGGTGGCTTATTGCCATCATTGTATAAATTTAGGTGATGGTATGGGTGAATTATCACTTGCTGATCGAGCAACTATTGCAATCATGTCTTCAGAGTATGGGAAAACCATGGGATTTTCACCTGTGGATCATGTTACTCTATAGTATTTGAGGTTAACAGGTCGTAGTGATGAGACAGTGAGTATTTGTTATTCTCTTATTGCACTATAAGTCAATTGCATTTGCAATTCTCTCTGATGCTAATACATTCTGGGGTCATTTGCAGGTGAAGATCATTGAGGTGTACCTTTGTGCCAACAAAATGTTTGTGGACTATAATGAGGTGACCTGCACTGTAATTTTTAAATTTTTGTTGGGGATTATATTTGATGATTTTGTCTCATTAAATGCTTGAATTACAACCACAAATAGATCATCCATTACTAGCTATTACTTACATCAATGGTTTTGTTTGGTTCCTTCAGTGCCCGCTTTGTATCCTCCACAGTGAGAAGGCAAGAACACAACAGAGGAAAAAAAACAAGAAAATGATTGAGAGGTGCCAACCCAATGAGATAGCGAACAATGAAGCTTAAGGAGGAGGTTCCCTTCATAAAAACCTATTTCTTGAGAGAGTTGTTTATGGCATTCATGGCCGCAAAGTCAGTCTATCATGTGAGCTTGGAAGTTGGCTATGAAGCCTCTTTACACGAGTTGTGATGCTAACGAGAGCAAACTCCACATTGACGAGTGAGACCCCCATGTTGCAAGGTAATTGGAATATGGTGTACCTCCATTTTTGATGTATCATGGAAATGTTTTGGATACATATATTATATGCCACAGATTCTATAAAGATAACTAGTCAGTCCCCATCTTTTTGTTCTACCTAGTCAATCCTTCTTGACATTTGTGCAGTGTGATACCAATGTCCAAGAGGTCTCATCTGAACTGTTTGTAGTAGACTGAAGCTACATTTTATTTTACTATTATTGGCTTTTGACTCATATGGTTATAGACATTGTCATTTGCAAATAAGTCTTTATTACAGAACTTTTCTAAGTCTGTTAAGTTCTTGTTTCTGCATATCAGTGTTTGAATGTTGATGGTATTGGAGGGTGGCTGATAAAGTTTTTTCCAGCACGTTCTCAGAATTTTAACCCCTTGAGTTGTGTGCAGGTTTGTTATAACACTAGAGATTGATGCCTCCAATGACCAATATGGGAACCAAGCGAAAACACTGCGAGGTAGAGACTGTTGGAGATGATCAGTTTCATCTCAATAGAAGGAAAAGAACAGAGGGTAGTGATAGGGAAATTCAAGTCAGTGGTCATAGTGCACTAGCAGAAGTGTATAATTATCGGTCCAACTTTGTTCCAGAAGTGGAAGATCTTCTAATCAATTTATATAATCTCGGTGATACTGCTATAGCTTCTAGTGATGTTACAGACGACTCCTTGCAGAGTCATTACTCTGAAGGGAATATTGGAGTTAAGATTCAGGGTATTGCACAGGATGGATGCTCTAGGACATCTTCACGGGATGGAGTTTTAATTGAAAATTGGAAAGCTTATGAGTTACAGAGTCTAATTGAACATGGCAAACTTGATCAATTGTATGAGAAAAATGATCACATGGAAGTAGGGAATCAAATTTATGATATGTTCAAAGAAAATGGTGGGGGCACAAGTACACCTAATACTAATGTTTTAGTTCAGATTGAGGGAATTCACATGCCTAACAATAAACAAATAAACTTTAGTAGGAATGTGTCAACATAATGTACTTTCAAGCAGGCTTCCTCTACTGCTAGAACACCAGTTAAAGAGAAAATATCCACAGAGGTACCAAAAAGCACCAAAATGTTACTTGCAACAGGTCTGCAAGAAGGAGCCAAGGTTCACTATTTGTCCTAGGGATGGAATATGGTAAGTCTTGGATATTCTGTGGGTTTCATATACACTATTATGCAGAGATAGCTGTCTAGGGGTATGTTATACAATTTTTCTGAAAGTGTATTCAGTTTTTTGTATTTGTTCCCCGTTTAGTGGCTCAATGACATGATTAGAGGGATTGTAATCGAATTCCTTTGCAGAATTTGCAAAGGAAAACAGGTGAGTTTGGAAGACATTTCCTGAGGCTGAAACAGTTTTAGGTGATTAACACTTTATAGTAATTGATATTCAGTTGAATTGTGCCATTTCTAATATTTGCACAATGATGTGGATGTTTTTATTAGCAATTCACCATTTCGAATTTTGAAAAGCATGCTAGAAGTGGAGCGAAGAGACCCAGCGATTTCATATTCTTTGAGAATGGCACATCTCTTCATGATCTGGTGAAAATTTGTAGGTCTACTACAACACACAAGTTCCAGGATGCCATTAAGGAAACTATACAGAGCACATTGAGCAAAAATATATATGAGTGTAAAAAATGTGGAGGTAACGAACTCCAAAATCATTTCATTTAATGTTAATGTGGGCAATGACTTAATCTCACCAGTAATTCAAAGATGGTATTGGTCTATGCATATTATTTATAAAGTTTTCTTTGTTTTGATAGAGGTTTCTTTAATTTAAGTTTCCCATGGGAAAATTTTATATTTAAACAAATTAGATGTGAAAAACCTAGCAATCCCCAATTTCACACATGATCCTATGGCCCAGCCATGGTTTTGGCTTCTTATTGCCACTTGTCTAATGCACACTTTGAAACTGGCCTCTAAGCCAAAGAATTGAGAGTTGGGACCTCCTTTAAAAGATTCCCATCAAATGGGTATACAGAAATTCGAACCCCAACATTCTAAATAGTTGATGTGTTTTAAGTTTCCCAATGGGTTGAGGTGTTCCATTTCATGTCTAGAGTTCTCTTTCTAAGCAGATGAAGACCCCCTTATTTTTCCTAGGTTTTATTTGTATAGAGCAAGGTGACCATCCGTCATAGCATTTTTTTTTCCAATCCATGATTCTATGCCCATTATATATTAGTAATGAGAGGACTTTAACATAGAGACTGTCACACAAGCTAAATATCGGTACCTGATATGGTCTCTCACCATTGGTTCAACTTTCATAATTGAACATCAAAATGAATTCAACCAAATACCTTTTTGAGCTTATCCACATTCATTAGTTGACAACATAATTAATATTATATGTTCATAGTTAATATATTATATGCCATTCTCCCAAATAAATACAATGGGTTATGCTCATTTAAAATTTGTGCAAATAATATCATGAATGGGCATAAGAGAAGGGCATTACATCAGTTGTGTATGAGAATTGCCCAGGTTTTCATATGAGTGCCCAAATTCAAACCAGCATCCTGTAAATCCCTAAATACTGTTTTTGCTCTCTCAGGCTCTGCACTCTTTCCATATGAATCCATAAGCATATGCATTGTTGCAAGACTAGGCTCAATGCCTGAATTTTTCATCTCACCTAAGAGATTGTCTGCCTTTTTATATTCACCTGCACGCCTTTATGCCTTTATCATGATATGGTATGCTGATCTATCTAATTTGCAAGAACTCATTTCCATCTCTTTGAAGAGGTTGTCAGTCTGTTCCCATTGTTGTACTCTACCACATGTAGAAAGTAATTCTTTGTATGAGTTTAATGTGGGCTCATAACCAAACCGTTTCATTTCTCTCAAAATGGAAAAAGATTCTTCTCTACTAAGATGTCTGTTGTACATAGCGATTAAAATGTTGTAAGTATTATTATCAGGAGCAAGTCTAGCTACTTGCATGCCTTGATATAGTTCGATCACCTTCTTTGAATTCCCTTTAGAAAATTTGGCTCAGCTATCAATTCACCAAGGTTTTGATGTTCAAGGCCCCATTTCCTATGCTAGGTTGTCTGCTCCAAGGGCATTGGACACCATCATCAAGACCTGAAACAAATATCTATTGACTTTTGAACTTGTTACTAGTGTTTGCAAAGATTCAAGATCAAGTGCTAACCATTCAATCAATGCTTCTTTGAACACATAATGTCTATCAGGTTAACATTTGCCACCAACTACAGGTTTACTTCTGAATTTCTTCTTTCCAAGTCTGTGTGTCGTGCTTTGGTTTTGTTTCTGATGTTTTCTTTGTCTTTTTGGGTGCTTTCCTTAGAGACTCTACAAATGTACTGGATAGATAGGTTTGGAAGCCAAAGATGGAGGTAAAAGTGGATGTTGAACTTGTTTGATTGTTAGGTAAATTTTTTGTTACACATGAGAGAAAGGTTGCACATGAATACTTTCTTAGTTTGGAAGCTTGCAATACAATAGTCCCATAACTCAACCCAAAGACAAGTCCATTTCAGTTTTGGGCCAGTGATATTCCAGGCTGTTTGTGTTCTCCCCTTCATAGGGTGAATTCTTCTTTGGAAAAATTGAAGCTATCCTAGGGATATGAAATCATCTAAGGTTGAATCAATTTGTCATCACCATCTTTGCTTCACTGGAAAATCTATGGTTGGTTGATTTTAGTCTGACGACTCCAGTTGATTCTCTGTTGGCTGATTTCTAATTGGAGTTGAGTTGAATTCCTTCTTGGAGATGCATTGGAACAATAACCAATCTTTCCCATAGCTTGTGTGTTTCTCCTTTATACTACTGAGCGTGTCTGAGTGGATGCAAACCAGTTTCACTTTCCTTGGGATCGCTCCAGCTTCCAGCTGTGTACTCGATGGGCATGCCCAATTGTTTCCTCTACGCGATGCATGAAACTTGCCTCCCAAGAGCCATTTTTGAAATTGAGTTGGCTAAGCTCGGGTAAAAGTTGTGAAGGTTGCGATGAATAGTGTACTTATTTATTTCTGTAGCTTACTTTGAGGTGGGAGCCATTTTGGAAATTAAGTTGGCCAAGCTTGGGTAAAAGTTGGTAAGGTTGAAATGAATAGGGTACTTATTTATTTATGTAGCTTACTTTAAGGTGCTCGTAGCATGAGATCTTTCCATTTGCTCTATTGCTGAAAATGAATTATCTATTTTATTTTATTTTAAATCTTGTTCTCGTAAAATGCATTTTCTTTAGTCATCATCAATTGAATTTCAAGGTTTAATACCTATGAAATAATGTTGCACCTGCCATCTATCTATCATGAATCCTGATTAAAATTTTGATCAGTCTCATGGTGAGATTCAAGTTTTCTATCAGATGTTGAATATTTGGGTTAGATGTTATTCTAAAAATAACAGATGGTTGTCCTTTAGTTTGGATTTCATTATAGAACTAGTTAGCAATATTTATATTTGGACATTAGACACTAGAAGAAGAGTACTGAATGTTTTTCTCTTTCAATTTCTTATGTCTGGAGTCTGGACACTTTGAAGCTACGCTGCAGGGGATCCCCGAACCCATTCTTCATTCTCGAAGCACGCTTTGAGAGGGAGTGTTCAGGTAGTACCCTCAGGAGCATGCTCATAGGGTCTTTGAGATGCTTTTGCAGTGATGTGGTGCTTTCTAAATGATAACATAACATTCTTAAAGTAAAAGGGTAGAAAGGGAAAATCCTTAAATTTTTTATATTATTATTAATTTTTTTGAGATGTTTGAGATGGGTTCCAACCTCATTAGACATCATTTAAAAGAAAATACATCCCATCCAAAATTCAATAGAATTAACAACTTTCAACATTCCAGCAGACAGAATAGCATTGAACCAAAGCGAAGTACACTAAACCATCAAAAACACCAAATACCACCATGCTCTTTTTCCACATGTCATCTGCTTAAAGGAGCAATGACTTCCACAAATATACTAATGGAGGAAAATTGAAGCTCACCACCTAACCAATAACAAAGAGAACCACTGAAAACTTGCTAAAAATATCTCAGTCCTGTACTATCTTCCTTGGAAACACCGATCTCTGAAACCCAAACTCTGTAATGTAACCAAAACCATGGAAACGAAATCTAACAACTTTGGTGTAAAGGATCATGGCCATAGAACCCACTAAGAATGTGCCCATGAATTGTTGGCTACATATTACAATTCTTTGGTAATGAATCTAATGTTATGTTTCATTTCATGGTTGATGTTATTCATTACAGTTTGTTGATCACAAATTTTATATGATGAAACTTGAAAATTGAAAGTTGATGTTATGTTTGATCATTTGGTTGATCTTATTCATTACAGTTTGTTGATCACAAATTTTATATGATGAAACTTGAAAGTTGAAAGTTGATGTTATGTTTGATCATTTCATGACAATAGTATAATTGCTAGATGATTGATGTTATATCAATATGTGTACTAAGTGGTTTATTTTTTAATGATCATCATTAACCCAACAATTACATCTATATTTTCATTTTTTTCTACAATCAATTTGACATTCTGCAAGTTTTTTTCAAATATAAAAATATATATTATATAAAAAACACTCGCAGAAGCTTTTGAAAATTATGCTTCCTACTCCCGCTCCCATGCCCGTGCTATCCAATCTAATAACTTTATTTTAAAGAAAGATTAAAGTTGCATTGCGATTGAGGATAGTGAGGGGCTTTAAGGGTGCTAGCTCAATGGTAGAGCACCTACCTTATAGGTAGGATATTGGTGGTTCGATTCCACTGTGCCCTATTTATATTATGAAACCACTAAAAAGAGATAAATGACTAAAAAAATGACCAAAATTTGCATAAAAACGACCACCAATACAACATGAGAGATAAGTGACCAAAAAAATGTAACATCCTGAATTTTAATAAAAATTTAAAATTTTTAATAATAGCAATAACAGCATTAATTTTGAGAATTTATAATTGCGGAAATAATAATTGCTGATTGTGACAGTAATAACTAAACAGCTGTTAGTACCAAACATGATTTAAATTATGTTTAGAAGCATTATGATAGCGATGACTTAAAGACATTCTTAACAACTATGATTATGATAATTGAATGAACTAATAGATCAGAATTATGATGCGACACTTTTCATTGCAATGATAAGTATGATTGATGTAATAAATGAAATGACAGGTTAGAAAGGTGATATGATACTTTTTTCTTTGAGATGATACGGATAGTTTGCTTTTTTTTACTCAACAAGGGTGTCCTATGAGGGACCCCGAAGCTTACTTAGCTACAACGCTAAAGCATTGAACCTATTCTATGTGCAGACGACAGGTAAGAAGTTTCATGATTGCAATAAATTCCAGTTCGTGTAAAGTTCAATTCACCGTCGTAAATAAAAATAAAATGTTTAAAGATTATTGCAACCATAAAATCATACAGGTACGATTCGCATGCTTATATTTATGCCTTCCAAGATTCATCTTGCAACTGAATAATAATCAAACTAAGTTAACTGTTGAAAATCATCAAGTTAGCAGCATCGTCATTGTAGTCGTCATTTTACTAGTTGGTTCCATCGTCGTCATTGTCATGATGATAGCTATCTTGTTGTCATCATTTGCATGGTAGTACCAAGTGGTAATTTCTCCATCATATCACATGATTTAGTGTAAATAGGAAATCGAAGGAACTATTGTTTTATATTACCAAACTATATATGATAGTTTATATACTTGAGAGCTTATTACAAAAAGATATTATTATACCTAATGAGTAGCTATATTAGCTCTTGTGGTTCATGTTTCCTATCTACCACTATACTATTTGACTCTTTATGAAAAAATGTAATTTGGCCTAGAGACTATATACATATAGCAATTATGTAAATAACCACAATATATAAATAAAAGTTAAAATAAAACAAAGCATGGATTTATATTGCGTAGCCAAAGCTTGGACTATATAAGTTTTTATCTATTTGATAACCCAATGTATCATAGATACAATGGTGAGATCAAATTGAATTTTGATTTAAATGTCAACGATTTGAAACATAATGAAATCTATATTATAACGAAATGGCAAAACATTACAAACATTGTAATATACCGAAACGATAGCAATATATTGCAAACATTATAACGATATATTTGCATAAACATTACAAATACTATAACGAATGCAAACATAAAAAAATTGATATATTAACAAAGTGTCTTGTATAGTTTACTATCATGTCGAAAGTACTGACATGCATTAAACTTGACATTTGACATAGTTACAGGTTCATTTAAAAGCACGGGCCTCAAGCTGTTGTGGAGATCCCATATCGATCCTGCATTAAACACTTGGTACTTACCCCAACTGACTTGGACTGCTAGCGATCCACGTAATACGAATTTGATGTATTAGCTTCTGTACTTGTCGCTGTGTATGGATGATATACCTTCGAACTGAATGTTGATCATTCCTCGTGTGCCATAGTGGCATTGTCAACTGGTAATGAAGAGTGGGAAATTAATGTCGACGTTGTTTGTCCCAATGTTAACTTCACTGGCATCGTTGTGACCATCGATGGTGATGAGTCCAAACCATCGATGATGATAACTATGTAGAGTAAAATGACGAAATGTTTTTCAATTTTGTTTGCAAAGGAAACAATTAGGGCCATACCCTAATTCGTGTTTTGTTTGAATATAAAGTAAAAGTTTGAAGAAGAAAATCTAAACAGGATTTATGGTATCGACTAGGGTTCGATCCAAGGTCTATGTAGAATGTAATGTTTTCTGTTGTAAATACGATGAAAGTCGAAATCTGAACCTAACTAGGGTTTTGATACGAGGTTCAAAATTACAAATGACACTTACAGTTTTAGCAGATCTAAAAGAATGAAATAAATAATAATGGCAAATAAAGATGTTTATAAAGTTTCTATTATTTATTAGAAGAATAATCACTACAATGCTTATAATAGGAAAATGGAAACAATGTATGTGTACAATGTAGAAAATGTGAAGTCTGTAAGATACTGTTGTTTGCAGCTTGATAAAATGGATGCATTTATTTAATTGCATCTATCCTTTTCATAATGCAGACTTAATATAA
The DNA here is from genome assembly GCA_027924585.1 of Larix kaempferi. Classification (NCBI taxonomy): domain Eukaryota; kingdom Viridiplantae; phylum Streptophyta; class Pinopsida; order Pinales; family Pinaceae; genus Larix; species Larix kaempferi. The sequence continues at coordinate 148,321 of BSBM01001166.1, read as the reverse complement.
TATACAGAAATATAAATTTAACTATTTACTATGTATATAGTAATGTTAAGTATATTGCAATTTGATTGTACAGGAATTAAACAATGTTTATTTTTTCGGGAAATAAAATAGCATTATGCAATAAATTATATATTATACAGTAATTATTACTATTATTAATTGTAGGGTAGAAAATGAAGCAAAACTCGAATACTGTAAGTAACTGTCGAATCAATGGCTATATGCCTATCTTTTAATCTATACTTAATTTGCATTTCTATGTTAGAGTACAATCCATAGAACATCATGTGGAAAAATATAGAGATTGGTTTATCAATTCTAAATCATCATTTAAACTTTAACTTTCACACTATAAATAAATCTAGGATGAATTTATTTTTGAAAAAAAGAAAACAATAAATGCTAACTATGCAGAACTAAATTACTAGCTGACATAAAATAGAAAATTTGTAGAACCTAGATAAATCTATAGGGAAAAAAACAACCCAAGAAGATTGTTCCACCCAACCAATTCCTGAAAACAGTCAAGTACTGTCTTAGGGCCCCCGAGCCTGTTCACTGAACCACCAGGAGGAAGAAACTTAGGAAGTAGGACTTCTTCTTGCAGTAGAAAATAACTTCTGTATCTCCAATAACTAGCAGTCCAATAGACTTGCACCAACACCTCTGGTTCTTCTCAGCAATATGCAGACTTAGGATTACACTCACCATTAGCCTCCCTATTCAAATCTCTCAGTGATCACCTAATGTACATGAGGAAAATATTCTGCAGAAATATTGATCAAGAGCTGCCTGCTCAATTCGAATTTTCCTTTATAGGCTGCCTAGGCCTTTTCAGATGTTACTACATCATAAAATGAGCGGCCTGCTCACTCCCTCCACCTGGGGGATAATGCCCTATTTTTTAGGGTAGTTGTCCCATATCCAACAGCTAGTGGTGTGATGCAACTACTGTCATCTGTCCCATACCTTCCAACAGCTTCTATTCCTCCTAGTGGGTCAGTGAACACTCATTTAATAGTCCTCTTGGGTGTTTGTCTCCTAATTAATTTATTTAAATAATAATATTCAGTAATTACATTCATCCATGATCAAAACTGATCATAATTACAAAACTTTGTAATTCAATTTAACATAAAGTATTTTGCAAATAAAATAGTAATTTTAAGAAATTTGGGTAGATGACATACACCCCCCCTTAAGTCTCAACATCGTCCTCAATGTTGGTTAATCACTCCTTGAGTGTTCCTGAAACAGAGTTGGGTATGCTTCCCGCATACTACTCTCCAAATCCCAGGTTTCCTCTTATGGGATTAGGTGCTTCCATTGCACCTTCACTTGCCCAATGCTGCGATTTCGGAGAATAGTTTCCCTCCTTCCGAGGATACAATCCAGCTCCACCGGAAAATCTCTGCCTTGTCCCACCTGTACATCATTTTAGTTTACAACATGAGTAGTATCGTGCACATATTTCTTTAAAAACAATATATGAAAAACATTATGTATTTTCATGTTAGGTGGCAAAGCCAGTTGGTATGCCACTGCTCCAATCTTAGACAATATTTCAAAAGGACCACAATACCTGGGTTCCAACTTGGCACAACTTCCCAATTTCAGTGAACTCTTTTTTGGTCTTACCTTGAGGAATACATGTTCACCAACCTGGAACTCTTTATGAGTTCTTTTTGAATCTTCTTAACTCTTTTGCCTATCTTGGGCAGCTTTTAAATGTCCTTGCACCTGTTTCACAATTAGTTCTAACTCCTGCAATAATTCAGTTCCTAAAACAACTCTATTTACTGGATCATTCCACGAAACAGGTGTATTACATTTCCTACCATAAGGAATTTCAAAAGGACTAAGTCTGGTTGATGCATGATAGTGATTATTATAAGCAAATTGTGCTAAGTGCAAGTAGTCTTCCCACTTACCAGGCTGATCCTTAACATACATTCTTAATAAATCTTCTAAAACTTGGTTTACTCTTTCTGTTTGACCATCCATCTGTGGATGAAATGTTGTACTAAAATTTAAAGTTGTGCTTAACCCTTTAAACAGTGACCTCCAAAAGTTACCTATAAACTTCGAGTCACGATCTGAAATTATTACTTTCAGTATCCCATGTAGTCTAAAAAATTTCTTTCATAAAGATCTCTGCAATATCTGGAGCTTTATGAGTAGTCTTTATGGGTATGAAATGTGTTGCCTTGCTGAGTTTGTCCACTACCACCATGATTGAATCATGTTGTTTCTGATTTTTAGGTAATCCAGTAATAAAATCTATGCTGATCACTTCCCATTTCCAACATGGTATCGGTAACGGTTGCAACAATCCAGCAGGATGTTGGTGTTCAACCTTCACTTTTTGACAATCCAAACATTTAGCTATGTACTCTGCTACTTCATCTTTCATTCTGGGCCAATAATATTCTTTTCTCAGCATAGTAATAGTCTTTTGATAACCTGGATGACCAGAATAGTGACTTTTATGCATCTCATTTAATATCAGAAATTTTATTTCTTGTATGTCTGGTACATACAATCTGTTTTTAAACAGTAATAAACCGTTTTCCTTCATGCTGTAATCTGCCATACAATTTTCAGAATTGTTATTTCCTGTCTTTTCCTTCATTTTTCTGTATTCTTCATATGTTTCACTCTTTTCCAGAATCTGATTTTCCAAATCAGTTGAATATGTACTGATTGATGAAATGACATTTAGTTTTTCCTTACGACTCAAGGCATCTACAACCTTGTTCTCCTTCCCTTTAATATGCTGAATTTCGAAATCATACTCACTTAAGAACATCAGCCATCTAGCTTGTCTAGCATTCAGGTTTGTCTGATCTAATAAATATTTCAGACCCATGTTATCTGTTAATAATGTAAACTTTCTGCCAATAAGGTGATGAAGCCACATTTTTAAGGCATGAATAACTGCTAATAACTCTAAATCATAGGTAGAGTAGTTATTTTCATGTACTTTCAGCTTTCTAGATTCATATGCCACCGCATGTCCTTCTTGTGTCAAGACTCCACCAAGTCCGTCGTTGCATGCATCTGTACAAACTACAAAATCCTTGTTGGGGTCTGCTATCTTTAAGATGGGTGCTGTAGTCAACAGTTCCTTCAATTTCTTGAAACTATCAGAACATTTTTGATCCCAAACAAATTTCTTCCCTTTCTTCTACAAGCAAGTTATGGGGTTGGCAATTTTTGAAAAATTCTCTATAAAATTTCTGTAGTACCCCATAATGCCCATAAATGATCTTACATCTGACACATCTTTAGGAACCGGCCAGTCATTAATGGCCCTTATCTTGTCAAGGTCAACTGAGATTCCTTCTGCTGAAATTATGTGTCCTAGATACTGAATTTTGTCTTTGTGGAAGTCACACTTACTAAATTTGGCGTATAGTTGATGATCTCTTAATACTTGTAAGATAATCCATAAATGTTCATCATGCTCTTCTCTTCTTTTTGAGTACACTAAAATGTCGTCTATAAACACAACAACAAACTTGTCTAAGTATTTATGCAAAATATTATTCATCAAACACATAAATACAGCCGGGGCATTAGTAAAGCCAAACGGCATGACTACGAACTCGTAATGTCCATACCGAGTTCGGAAAGCTGTCTTGAAAATATATTCATCTTTAACTCGTACTTGATGATATCCTGATCTTAGATCAATCTTCGAAAATACTGTTGCTCCATGAAGCTGATCAAATAGATCATCTATGCGGGGAAACGGGTACCTATTCTTGATTGTCATCTTACTGAGCTGGGGATAATCTATGCACAGTCTCAAGGTTCCGTCTTTCTTCTTAACAAAGATGACAGGTGCTCCCCAAGGAGACACACTTGGTCTAATATACTTTTTGTCAATAAGTTCCTTCAACTGAGATTTTAATTCGTTTAACTCCAGTATATTCATTCTGTATGGAGATTTTGAATTTGGTACTGCTCCTGGTATTAACTCTATGGTAAAATATAATTCTCTTTTGGGTGGTAATCCTAGAATCTCCTCAGGAAACACATCTTTAAAATCCTTTGGGACAGGTATGTCCTCTAATTTTAGTTTGTCCTCTTTATCCATAAACTCATCGTTTACCACGTTTACTACAAACATTTGGTATCCTTTCCTAACTGCCCTCTTAACTTGCATGGTTGAAATCTATCTAAGGGTTACCTTCCTTGGAAGGCCTTTTATTTCTATAGTTTTCCCTTCGTCATTTAAACATGTAAAACTTTTTCCATAATAGTCCAGGATGACATGATGGGATTCTAACCAGTCCATCCCAACTATAATATCATAAGAACCCAAAGGTAGAATACTCAACTTGATTTATGTTTGTAAATGATTCATGGACAAAACATAGTTTTCTATAAAATCTGATACTTTCCTCTTTGTTCCAGTTGCTAGTCTAACTAGCCATGATTTACTAAACTTTTCAGTTTTTAGTTTAAGAATTTCCACAATATCTGGTGATATATAACTTAAACTAGCACCTGGGTCAATTAAAACAATAACAAGATGGTCATGTATCATACCTTCAATCTCTACCATGGAGATTTGATGATCTGCTTTCCTGTTGTTGAGTGCTACATTAATTCTTGGCATCTCCCTTGCTATGTCTCCAACAATAGGTTCAGTCTAAATAGAGTTGATATTGTTTGCCTTCCGCTTCCTTAAGGGGAATTCTGATGTGTAATGGGGGCCTTGACATTCGAAACATCTGATATGTGTCTTTGGCTCACTGGTTTTGGTATTATTAGGTGCATTTTTCGGAGTTGTAGATTTCTGCTGTGCATTATTCCTGGAATTATTCCCTTGGGAATTCCAATTCTGAAAACTCTTTCTTTGAAATCTGGAATTTCCACTGAATTTGAAATTCTTCTTTTTTTGCTCAAAATTACTAGGCTTATGATTTTTCCACTTTGACATTCCTTCTCTTTTCCGATTTGTGTCATAACAGAAAACTGCCTTTCTCATAGCCTCCTCCAAGGTTTTAGGACTATCATACTCGATTCTATCTTTAATGCTGAAAGGTAAACAGCTCAAGTACCTTTGAATTTTTGGTTTTTCCTCCATAAGGTATGGTACATATCTCAGTAAGTTCAGAAATTTACTGTTCATTTCCTTCATGTTCATACCTCCCAACTTCAAATCGTAGAACTCTTTAGATTTTTCTTCATAGTACTGTTCAGATAGATACTTCTTCTTGAAATATCATTTAAAAGCACTCCATCTTACATCTTTATCTTTGATTCCCTTTACCCTTTTTATGTCCTACCACCAGATATCTGCTTTTCCGGTCAAGTTATATATAGCCATTTTTTCCTTTAAGAACTCTGAATAGTTATAGATTTGGAAGTATTTCTTCATACCGAATAGCCAAGCTTCAGCTATCTCACCTTTTTCAGTTTCTCCATTGAAAGTTGGAGGTCTTATCTCCTTGAACTCTCCAAAAATCTGCTCATATTCTTTATGATTTTTCCTTCTTGGTTTGGAATCTCCTTCACTGCTGTCACTGGTATAGTTACGTTTCCTTTTGCGTACTTCAATAGCATCTCCTGATGAGGTTGAGCTATCTTTCACCTCACTGGTTTTTATGTTCTGAATTTTATCAGTGTGAGGCATATCCTCAACTTTGGAAATATCTTCATTGTTTCTCTTGTTCCTTTGTTTGACTGTCTTCAAACAGTACTTGATTTAGTTCTTGTGCTTGTAGAATCTTCTCATTATCTTGTTTCACAGATCTGATTTCTGATTTCAATTCATGGAAAGCACGTAACAGTTCTATCGAACTGTTATTTAGTTCACCGTGACCTTCCGCTACATAGTGTTTTCCCGAACTGTGATTGTTTGGCTGAAATCTGTCGCTTAATTGTTCAGCTGAGTTCTCCATACCTGTAACTGAAAATGATTTCTGGATACATAATAATAAAAATTTCAAATTAGTGCAATTTTTTGTTGTATAAAAAAAATTTCTGCCGTATAAAATTTTTATGCTGCGTGTTTTGGACCTTATCCAGGCCTAGAGTTTGAATCTATTCTCTGATACCACATGTAACATCCTGAATTTTCATAAAAATTTAAAATTTTTAATAATAGCAATAACAGCATTAATTTCGAGAATTTATAATTGTGAAAATAATAATTGTTGATTGTGACAGTAATAACTAAACAGCTGTTAGTACTAAACATGATTTAAATTTTGTTTAGAAGCATTATGATAGTGATGACTTAAAGACATTCTTAACAACTATGATTATGATAATTGAATGAACTAATAGATTAGAATTATGATGTGACACTTTTCATTGCAATGATAAGTATGATTGATGTAATAAATGAAATGATAGGTTAGAAAGGTGATATGATACTTTTTCCTTTGAGATGATACAGACAGTTTTTTTTTTTTTGCTGAACAAGGGTGTCCTATGAGGGACCCCGAAGCTTACTTAGCTGCAACGCTAAAGCATTGAACCTGTTCTATGTGCAGACAACAGGCAAGAAGTTTCATGATTGCAATAAATTCCAGTTCGTGTAAAGTTCAATTCATCATCGTAAATAAAAATAAAATGTTTAAAGACTGTTGCAACCATAAAAGCATACAGGTATGATTCACATGCTTACATTTCTTCCTTCCAAGGTTCATCTTGCAATTGAATAATAATCAAACTAAGTTAACTGTTGAAAATCATCAAGTTAGCAGCATCGTTACTGTAGTCATCATTTTACTAGTTGGTTCTGTCGTCGTCATTGTCGTGATGATAGTTGTCTTGTTGTCATCATTTGCATGGTAGTACCAAGTGGTACTTACCCCAGCTGACTTGGATTTCCAGCAATCCATGTAATACGAATTTGATGTATTAGCTTTTGTACTTGTCGCTGTGTATGGATGATACACCTTCGAACTGAACGTTGATCTTTCCTCCGTGTGACATAGTGGCATTGTCAACTGGTAATGAAGAGTGGGCAATTAATGTCGACGTTGTTTGTCCCAATGTTAACTTCGCTGGCATCATTGTGACCGTCAATGGTGATGAGTCTAGACCGTCGATGATGATAACTATGTAGAGTAAAATGGCGAAACGTTTTTCAATTTTCTTTGCAAAGGAAACAATTAGGGCCATACCCTAATTCATGTTTTGTTTGAATATAAAGTAAAATTTTGAAGAAGAAAATCTAAACAGGATTTATGGTATCGACTAGGGTTCGATCCAAGGTCTATGTAGAATGTAATGTTTTCTGTTGTAAATACAATGAAAGTGGAAATCTAAACCTAACTAGGTTTTTGATACGAGGTTCAAAATTACAAATGACACTTACAGTTTTAGCAGATCTAAAAGAATGAAATAAATAATAATGGCAAATAAAGATGTTTATAAAGTTTCTATTATTTATTAGAAGAATAATCAATACAATGCTTATAATAGGAAAATGGAAACAATGTATGTGTACAATGTAGAAAATGTGAAGTCTGTCACATACTGTTGTTTGAAAATTGATAAAATGAATGCATTTATTTAATTGCATCTATCATTTTCATAATGTAGACTTAATATAATATACAGAAATATAAATTTAACTATTTACTATGTATATAGTAATGTTAAGTATATTGCAATGTGATTGTACACGAATTAAACAATGTTTATTTTTCAGGAAATAAAAGAGCATTCTACAATAGATTATATATTATACAGTAATTATTACTATTATTAACTGTAGGGTAGAAAATGAAGCAAAACTCGAATACTGTAATCAACTGTCGAATCAATGGCTATATGCCTATCTTTTCATCTATACTTAATCTGCATCTCTATACTAGAGTATGATCCATAGAACAACATGTGGAAAAATATAGAGATTGGTTTATCAATTCTAAATCATTATTTAAACTTTAACTTTCACACTGTAAATAAATCTAGGATGAATTTCTTTTTGAAAAACAGAAAACAGTAAACGCTAACTATATAGAACTAAATTACTAGGTGAGATAAAATAGAAAATTTGGAGAACCTGGATAAATCTGTAGGGCAACAAACAGCCCAAGAAGACTGTTCCACCCAACCAATTCCTGAAAATAGTCAAGTACTGTCTTAGGACCCCTGAGCCTGTTCACTGAACCACCAGGAGGAAGAAACTCAGGAAGTAGGAATAACTTCTGTATCTCCAATAACTAGCAGTCCAATACACTTGCACCAGCACCTCTGGTTCTTCTCAGCAATATGCAGACTTATGATTACACTCACCACTAGCCTCACTATTCGAATCTCTCAATGATCACCTGATGCACATGAGGAAAATATTTTGCAGAAATATTGATCAAGAGCTGCCTACTCAATTCGAATTTGCCTTTATAGGTGCCTAGGCCTTTTCAGATGTTACTGGGCCATTAAATGAGTTTCCTGCTCACTCCCTCCACCTGGGGGATAATGCCCTATTTTTAGGGGTAGTTGTCCCATAACCAATAGCTAGTGGTGTGATGCAACTGCTTCCATCTGTCCCATACCTTCCAACAGCTTCCATTCCTCCTAGTGGGTCAGTGAACACTCATTTAACAGTCCTCTTGGGTGTTTGTCTCCTAATTAATTTATTTAAATAATAATATTCAGTAATTACATTAATCCATGATCAAAACTGATCATAATTACAAAACTTTGTAATTAAATTTAACATAAAGTATTTTGCAAATAAAATAGTAATTTTCAGAAATTTGGGTAGGTGACAAAAAATGACCAAAATATGCATATAAATGACCACTTTTGAGTTGGCGATCGCTAGTAGCAAATTAATGGTCATTGGTCATTGTGACAATTAATGACCAAATATATTACCAAATTAATGACCAAATATACGACCAAATATATGACCACAAGATAAGCTATAAATGACCAAGGTAAATATGACCACAATTTTGGTCACGTGATATATGGCCACTAATTTGCTACCAATGGTCACTAACTCAAAAGTGGTCATTTATATGTGGATTTTGATCATTTTTTTGGTCACTTATCTCTCATTTTGTACTAGTGGAGAGATTGGGGGTTAGAGGTTTGGAGAGAGAGATATAAAGAAAAAGATCGAGGGTTAGGGGTTTAAAGAGAGAAAAATATATTGAGGGTTTAAGGGTTTAGAGAGAGATATAGATTGGATTTTAGGGGTTTAGATTGGGGGTTAGTGGTTGAGGGAGAAAGAGATAGCATGATTTAGGGGTGGTGGTTAGTTGTACGAGTTGGAGTGGGTGGTTAAAGGTAGGTGGGGAGTATGGGGGAGAAGCATATTTATAGAGAGAGTGATGGATAGGAAGGTGGATAGTGTTCACAGAGAGAGCGAGAGAGAGAAGGGGGGGGAACTAGGGGTTAAAGGGTGAAGAGTGAGGGTTTGGGAAAATGTATAAAGAGAGAGAGAGAGAAATTGGAGGTTAGGTATATACAGAGAGAGATAGATTGGAGGTTAGGGGTTTAGAGAGAGCTAGAGAATGGGGGTTAGGGGTTTAGAGAGAGAGAGATGGATTGGGGTTTAGATACGGAGTGAGAGATGATGGGGGGAGTATGTATGGTTAGTGGTGTGGGGGAGAGATAGATATAGTGGGGGGGAGGGGTAGGAGGAGGAGGATAGAGGTTTTGAGAGAGATAGAGAGATAGAGGGAGAGAGAAATTATGGGTTATGGGTTTATAGAGAGAGAGAGAGAAATTGTGGGTTAAGTGTTTAGAGAGAGAGGGATTAGAGGTTAGGGGTTCAAAGAGAGAGATAAATATTGGAGGTTAGGGGTTTAGAGAGAAAGAGAGAGAGGGACTGGAGGTTAGGGGTTTAGAAATATTGAGATAGATAGAAAGAGAGAGATTTGGTGTTATGGGTTTAGAGAGAGATAGAGAGATTGGGGTTAGGGGGTTTAGAGAAAGAGAGATAGAAAGGGAAAGAGTGGTGGTTATGGGTTTAGAGCGATAGAGAGAGATTGGAATTTATTGCTTTAAATAGAGAAATGGTTGGTTAGGGGTTTAGAGAGGGAGAGATTTGGGTTAGGGGTTTAGAGATAGTGAGATAAAAAGAGAAAGGTCGGGGTTATAGGTTTTATATAGAGAGAGAAATATACTGAGGATTTACGGGTTTAGAGGGAGAGAGATTGGAATTTAGGGTTTAGGGGATGGGGAGGTGGTTAGTGGTGGGGGGACAAAATAAATAGAGAAGGGGGGTATGAGGGTGAAGAGTGGGGTTTGGGTGAGAAAATAGATAGAGTGAGGGGGATTAGGGCTTAGCAGTTGTGTGTGTGTGTGTGTGTGTGTGATAGAGAGAGAGAGAGATTGGGGATGGGGACGAGGTTACTGGTAGGGGAGATATAGAGATAGAGTGGGGGTTAAGGTTAGGAGTGTGAGGAGTGGGGGATTAGTGCATAGAGAGAGGGAGGTATTATGGTTTAGGGGTTGCGAGAGAGAGAGAGGGGGGAAGTTTAGCGAAAGTAGGAGAGACAAAGGAAGGGGGGTTAGGGAAAGGAGGAGAGAGAGAGAGAGGAAGTTGGGTTAGGGAATGGTGGTGCTAGAGAGAGAGATTAGGGTTTTAGAGCGAGAGAGAGAGATTAGGGGTTAGGGGTTTAGAGAGAGAGATATTGGGGGTTAGGTATTTAGATAGACAAAGAGAGATTGGAGGTTAGGAGTTTAGAGATAGAGCGATTGGGGGTTAGGGATTTAGAGAGAGAGACAGAGAGATTGGAGGTTAGGGGTTTAGAGAGATATAGAGAGATTGGGGGTTAGGGTTTAGGGAGAGATATTGAAAAAGAGTGATTGGTTGTTAGCGGTTTAGAGAGAGAGAGAGGGATATTGGGGGTTAAGGGCTTATGTATATATATATATTAAGGGTTATATGTTTAGAGAGAGAGAGAGATAAGAAAGGAAATATTGAGGATTAGGGGTTTATTGAGAGAGAGATGTAAGAAGTTGGGTTATAAAGAGGGAGGAGGGGTTAGGGAAAGGAGGAGAGAGAGGGAGAGGTTGGGTTAGATAGAGGGAGGGGCATTTCATAAAGGTGGGGACGGAGAAGGGGAGAGCGGAAAGAGGGGTTAGGGAAAGGTGGTGTTAGAGAGAGAGAGAGATTGGAGATTAGGGGTTTAAAGAGATATTGTGGGCTAGGTGTTTGGAGTGGGTGGTTATGGGTAGGGGGAGTCTATGGGAGAGTTATATTTATAAAGAGAGTGAGGGATGGGGAGGTGGATAGTGGTCAGGGAGAGAGAGAGAGAGACAGAGAGATAAAGTAGGGGTTTAGTGGTAGGAGGGTGAAGAGTGGGGGTTTGGTTGAAGGGATAGAGGAAGAGAGAGAGAGAATAGGGGTTAGTAGTTTAGATAGAACAAGAGGGATAAATTAGTGACTAGGGGTTTATAAGAGAGAGACATATGGAAGAATCAAGGTTATAAATACATAAGAGGGGTTAGGGAAAGGAGGAGAGAGAGAGGGAAGGTTGGGTTAGGGAGAGGGAGGGGGCGTTACAGAAATGTGGGGCTAGAGAGGGAGAGAGAAGGGGGTTTAGATAAAAGATGTGAGAGAGAGGAAGGGGGGGTAGGGGAAGATGGTGCGAGAGAGAGAGAGAGAGATTTGAGGTTACGGGTTTAGAGAGAAAGTGAGAGAAAGAGAACGATTGTGGTTAGGTGTTTGAAGAGAGATAGAGAGATTGGGGGTTATAGGTTTAGAGAGAGAGATATAAAGAGAGATAATCATGGTTAGCAGTTTAGAGAGAGAGATATTGGTGGTTAGGAATTTAGATAGAGATGTGATTATGGGTTTAGAGAGAGAGAGAGATTGTGGGTTAGAGATTTAGATAAAGAGAGAGAGAGAGAGAGATTATGGGTTATGGATTTAGAGAGAGAGATTGGAGGTTAGGGGTTTAGAGAGAGAATGGGGGTTAGGGGATTAGAGAGAGAATGTGGGTTAGGGGATTAGAGAGAGAGAGAGGGACCAAGGTTTAATAGGGGTTTAGAGACAGAGTGAGAGATGATCGGCGAATACAGATGGTTAGTGGCATGGTGGAGAGATAGATATAGTGGGGTGGATGGGTAGGAGGGTGGGAAATGGGGGGTTTTAGAGAGAGAGAGAGAGAGAGAGAGAGAGAGAAAGCGAGAGAGGAGAGAGAGATTGTGGGTTATGGGTTTAGAGAGAGAGAGGGGGGGAGACAGATTGGATGTTAGTAATTTAGAGAAATAGAGAGAGAACGTGAGAGAGAGAGAGAGAGATTGGGGGTTAGGTATTTAGAGAGTGATATATATATATATATTAGAGGTTAGGGCTTTAGAAAGAGAGAGAGAGATATAGAAAGAGAGTGATTTGATGTTAGGTGTTTAGGGAGATATAGAGATATTGGGGGTTAGGTGTTTAAAGACAGAGAGATAGAAAGAGAAGGAGTGGCTATGGGTTTAGAGTGAGAGACATATTGGAGGTTAGTGGTTTAGACAGAGAAATTGTGGTTTATGGATTTAGAGAGAGAAAGTGAGAGATTAGGGGTCAAAGGTTTAGAGAGAGAGAGATAGATATATTAGAGGTTAGGGGTTTATAGAGGGAACGATTTGGTTTAGGGTTTTAGAGAGAGTGAGATAGAAAATGAAAGATCAGGGGTTATGGGTTTAGAGAGAGAGAGAGAGAAATATATTGTGGGTTTAAGGGTTAACGATAGAGAGTTTGGAATTTAGGGGATGGGGAGGTGGTTAGTGGTAGGGGAGAGAGAGAGATAAAGTAGAGGGGTAGGGGTAGGAGGGTGAAGAGTGGGGTTTGATGGAGCATATAAAGAGAGTGAGGGATATTAGGTGTTTTTGTTTTAGAGAGAGAGAGAGATGGGGATGAGGTTAGTGGTAGGAGAGATATAGAGATAGAATGGGGGGTAAGGTTAGGACAATGAGGAGCGGGGGTTTGGGGGGGAAGGGAGAGGGAGATATTAGTGGTTAGGGGATGAGAGAGAGAGAGAGAGAGATCACAGGGGGAGCTCTGATAGTTGGTGATGTGGGTATATGGTTAGGGGGAGTAGGGTTAGGGATTGGAGTGATAAGGAGAGAGAATGGAAGAGAATAGAGGGATGTATAGAGAGGGATGAATAGAGAAATAGAGGGAGAATGGGGGTTGGGGTAATAAAGAGGGAACATGGAGAGATGGGGGGGTTAGGATTTATGGTATAGGCGAATATGGGGGGGTTGAGAGAGAGATAGGAGGTGGTGTTATAAATATGAAGGAGGGGTTATGGAAAAGAGTGGAGAGTGAGAGGAGGTTGGGTTAGAGAGAGGGAGGGGGCATTAGGTAAATGTTGCATTGGATATAGAGAGAGAAAGATGGGGCTTTAGGTAAAGGAGGAGAGAGAGAGAGGGGAGGGGGTTAGGGAATGGTGGTGATAGAGAGAGGGGGGGTGTTAGGTAGAGATAAAGAGAGAGAAAAAGAGAGAGGAAGAGGGTGTGTGTGTGTGTTTGTGTGAGAGAGAGAGAGAGAGTGAAAGAGAGAATCACGAGGAGATTATTGATGGTTAGTGATGTGGGTATATGCTTAGGGAGGGTAGGGTTAGGGATGTGGAGAGATAGATGAGGGAGAAGAGGAGGGTGGGAGGGAGAGAGAGGGAGGCTTATAGAAATAGAAAGAGCAAGGGTTTATGGTTAATGGCAAAAAAAAGGGTACATAGAGAGATGGGGGGTTAATATTTATTGTATAGGGGATGATGGGGGGTTTTAATAGAAGCAAGTTGGATTATAAAGAGGGAGGGGAGTTCATGGGAAGCAAGAGAGAGAGAAAGGGGGTTAGGTTAGAGAGAGGAAGTGGGTGTTAGGGAAATTTGGGGTTGGGGGGAGAGAGAGAGAGAGAGAGGGGGGGGGGGTTAGGGAAAGGTGGGGCTGGAGAGAGAGAGAGAGAGATTTTAGGGGTTAGTGGTTTAGAGAAATAGAGAGAGAGGGAAAGAGAGGGAGAGAGAGATTGAAAGCAGGATTGGTGGTTATGGGTTTAGAGAGAGAGAGAGAAATATATTGAGGGTTTAAGGGTTTAGAGTGAGAAATATTGGAATTGATGGATTTAGATTGGAGGTTAGGGGTTTAGAGAGAGAAAGAGAGGGAGAGAGAGGGATGGGGAGGTGGATAGTGGTGGTGGAGAGAGAGAGATAGACAAAGATATTAGGGTTTAGGAGCTTATAGAGAGAGAGGGAGAGATTATGTGTTATGGGTTTATAGATGGAGAGAGAAGGAGGGAGTGGGGTTATAAATATGGAAGAGGGTTTAGCGAAAGGGGGAGAGAGAGGGGGGAGGTTGGGTTAAAGAGAGGGAAGGTTGTTAGGGAAAGGTGGAGTTGGAGAGAGAGATAGGGTTAGGGAAAGGAGGAGAGAAAGAGAGGAGGGGGTTAGGGAAATTTGGTGCGAGAGAGAGAGAGAGAGAGAGATTAGAGGTTAGGGTTTTAGAGAGAGAGAGATTAGAAGTTAGTGTTTTTGAGAGAGAGAGAGAGAGAGAGAGGGATATTGGAGTTTAGGGGTTGACAGAGATATAAAGAGATTGGGGGTTAGGGTTTGAGAGAGAGATTAAAAGAGAGAGATTAGTTGTTAGGGGTTTAGAGGGAGAGAGATATTGGGGGTTAGGGGTTTAGAGAGAGAGAGAGAGATTGGGGGTTAGGGGTTTAGAGAGAGAGATATTGGGGGCTAGAGGTTTGGAGAAATATATATAAAGAGAAAGATTGAGGGTTAGGGGTTTAAAGAGAGAGAAAAATATATTGAGGGTTTAAGGGTTTTGAGAGATATATAGATTGGATTTTAGGGGTTTAGATTGAGGGTTAGTCATTGAGAGAGAGAGAGAGAGAGAGAGCATGATTGAGGGGTGGTGGTTAGTTGTATGAGTTAGAGTGGTTGGTTAAGGGTAGGGGGGAGAGGTATATCTATAGAGAGGGTGATGGATGGGGAGGTGGATAGTGGTTAGGGAGAGAGAGAGAGAGAGAGAGAGAGAGAGAGAGAGAGAGCGGGGGGGGGGAGTAGGGGTTGAAGGGTGAAGAGTGGAGGTTTGGGAAAAGGTATAAAGAGAGAGAGAGAGAGAGAGAGAGAGGGAAGGGATGGGGTTATAAAGAGGGAGGAGGGATTAGGAAAGGAGGAGAGAGAACTAGGAGGATGGGTTAGATAGAGAGAGAAGACATTAAAAAAAGGTGGGGACAGAGAGGGAGAGAGAGGTGGGATTAGGTAATGAGAGAAAGATAAATAAAGAGAGAGAGAGAGAGACGAGGGGTTAGGGAAAGGTGTTGCTAGAGAGAGAGGGAGAGATTAGAGATCAAAATTTTAGAGAGATAGGGATTAAAAGAGAGAGGTTGCGGGTTAGGTGTTTGGAGAGAGATAAAGAGATAGGGGGTTAGGGGTTTAGAGAGAGAGATAGAAAGAGAGAGATTGGTGGTTGGGGGTTTAGAGAGAGAGATATTGGGGGTTAGGGATTTAGAGAGAGATTGGTGATTAGGGTTTTAGAGGCAGAGAGATTTTGGGTTAGGAAATGAGAGCGAGACAGAGAGATTGTTGGTTAGGGATTTAGAGAGAGAGAGATTGGAGGTTAGGTGTTTAGAGAGAGATAGAGAATGGGGGTTAGGGGTTGAGAGAGAGAGATAGATTAGAGTTTAATAGGGGTTTCGATACAGAGTGAGAGATGACACGGGAGTATGTGTGGTTAGTGGTGTGGGGGAGAGATAGATATAATTATGGGGAGGGGTAGGAGGAGGAGAGGGGTTTTGAGAGAGAGAGAGAGAAATTATGGGTTAGGGGTTTAGAGAGAGAGAGAAATTGTGGGTTAAGGGTTTAGAGAGAGGGATTAGAGGTTAGGGGTTTAGAGAGAGAGAGAGTGCAATATTGGAGGTTAGGGGTTTAGAGAGAAATGGAGAGAGTGATTGGAGGTTAGAGGTCTATAAAGATTGAGATAGATAGAAAGAGAGAGATTTGCTGTGAGCAGTTTAGAGAGAGATATAGAGATTGGGGGTTAGGGGTTTAGAGAAATAGAGATAGAAAGGGAACAAGTGGTGGTTATGGGTTTAGAGTGAGAGAGAGAGACTATAATTTATTGTTTTAAATAGAGAAATTGTTGGTTAGGGTTTTAGAGAGAGAGTGTGAGAGAGAGAGAGATGAGGTTAGGGGTTTAGAGAGAGAGGGAGAGAGAGAGAGATATGAGTTTAGGGGTTTAGAGAGGGAGAGATCAGGATTAGGGGTTTAGACAGAGTGAGATAAAAAGACAAAGGTCGAGGTTATGAGTTTAGAGAGAGAGATAAATATATTGAGGGTTTACGAGTTTAGAGGGAGAGAGATTAGAATTTAGGGGTTTGAATTAATGGAGAAGGAATTTAGGGGATGGGGAGGTGGTTAGTGTTGTGGGAGAGAATAAAATAGAGTAGGCTGGTAGGGGTAGGAGGGTGAAGAGTGGGGTTTGGAGGATCAAATAGAGAGAGTGAGGGGGATTAGGGCTTAGCGGTTGCGAGAGAGAGAGAGAGAGAGAGAGAGAGATTGGGGATGGAGACAAGGTTACTGGTCGGGGAGATATAGAGATAGAGTGGGGGTTAAGGTTAGGAGGGTGAGGACTGGGGGTTATGGGGCTGAGAGATAGAGGTATTATGGTTTAGACTTTTAGAGAGAGAGAGAGAGGGAAAGGTTAGGGAAAGGAGGATAGACAAAGGAAGGGGGGTTAGGGAAACGAGCAGAGAGAGAGAAAAGGTGGGTTAGGGAAAGGTGGTGCTACAGAGAGAGAGATTAGGGTTTTATAGTGAGAGAGAGAGAGAGATTAGGGGTTAGGGGTTTAGAGAGAGATAGATTGGGGGTCAGGGGTTTATAGAGGCAAAGAGAGATTGGAGGTTAGGGGTTTAGAGATAGAGAGATTGGGGGTTAGGGATTTAGAGAGAGAGAGAGAGAGAGAGAGAGTGTAGGTTAGGGGTTTAGAGAGATATAGAGAGATTGGGGGTTAGGGTTTTAGGGAGAGAGATTGAAAGAGAGCGATTAGTTGTTAGCGGTTTAGAGAGAGAGAGGGATATTGGGGTTTAAAGGCTTAGATATATATATATATTGGGAGTTAGATGTTTAGAGAGAGAGAGTGATAAGAAAAAAAAGATCAAGGATTAGGAGTTTAGAGATAGTGAGAGGCATAGATTATGGATTAGGGGTTTATGGAGAGAGAGATGGAAGAAGTTGGGTTATGAAAAGGGAGGAGGGGTTAAGGAAAGGAGGAGAGAGAAGGAGAGGTTATGCTAGATAGAGGGAGGGGCATTTCAGAAAGGTGGGGATAAAGCACGGATAAAGAGGGAGAGAGGGGAAGGGTGGTTAGGGAAAGGTGGCATTAGAGAGAGAGAGAGACAGAGATTGCAGGTTGGGGGTTTAGAGAGATTGTGGGCTAGGTGTTTGAGTGGTTAGTTATGAGTAGGGGGAGTATGTGGGAGAGGTATATTTATAAAGAGAGTGAGGGATGGGGAGGTGGATAGTAGTCGGGGAGATAGAGAGAGAGAGATAAAGTGGGGGCTTAGGGGTAGGAGGGTGAAGAGTGGGGGTTTGGTTGAAGGGACAGGGGGAGAGAGAGAGAGAGAGAGAGAATAGGGGTTAGTGGTATAGATAGAAAGAGAGGGATAAATTTGTGACTAGGGGTTTATAAGAGAGAGACATATAGAAGGACTGGGGTTATAAAGACATAGGAGGGGTTAGGGAAAGTAGGAGAGAGAGAGGGGAGGTTGCGTTAAAGAGACAGAGCGAGAGGGGGGCTAGGTAAAGGATGAGAGTGAGAGGAAGGGGGGTTAGGGAAAGGTGGTGCTAGAGAGAGAGAGAGAGAGAGATAATTGGGAGTTAGGGATTTAGATAGACATTGGTGATTATGGGTTTAGAGAGAGAGATTGTGGGTTAGGTATTTAGATAGAGAGAGAGAGATTGTGGGTTAGGGTTTTAGAGAGAGAGAATGGTGTTTAGGGGTTGAGAGAGAGAGAGAGGGACTAGGGTTTAATAGGGGTTTAGAGATAGAGTGAGAGATGATGGGGGTATATGGATGGTTAGTGGCATGGGGAAGAGATAGGTATAGTGGGGTGGATGGGCAGGAGGGTGAGGAGAGGGGGTTTTAGAGAGAGAGAGAGAGAGAGAGAGAGAGAGAGAGAGAGAGAGAGATTGTGGGTTAGGGGTTTAGAGAGAGAGAGGGGGAGAGAGATTGGAGGTTAGTAGTTTAGAGAGATAGAGAGAGTGCACACGAGAGAGAGATACTGAAGGTTAGGGGTTTAGAGAGAGAGAGAGAGATTGGGGGTTAGGGATTTAAAGAGTGAGAGGGAGATATATATATTAGAGGTTAGGGGTTTATAAAGAGAGATATTTGGTGTTAGGTGTTTAGGGAGAGATAGAGAGATTGGGGATTAGGGGTTTAGAGATAGAGAGATAGAAAGAGAAGGAGTGGTGGGTATGGGTTTAGAGTGAGATACAGATTTTAGGTTAGTGGTTTAGACAGAGAAATTGTGGGTTAGGAGTTTAGAGAGAGAAAGTGAGAGATTGGGGGTTAGGGGTTTAGAGAGACAGAGAGAGATATTGAAGGTTGGGGGTTTATAAAGGGATCAATTTGGTGTAGGGGTTTAGAAAGTGTGAGATAAAAAGTGAAAGATTGGGTGTTATGGGTTTAGAGAGAGAGAGAGAGAGAGAGAGAGAGAGAAATATATTGTGGGTTTAAGGGTTAACGATATAGAGTTTGGAATTTAGGGGATGGGGAGGTGGTTAGTGGTGGGGGGAGAGAGAGAGAGATAAAGTAGAGGGGTGGGGGTAGGAGGTTGAAGAGTGGGGGTTTGAGGGAGCATATAGAGAGAGTGAGGGATATTAGGGTTTTTTGGTTTAGAGAGAGAGAGAGATGCGGATGAGGTTAGTGATAGGAGAGATATAGAGATAGAAAGAGAGTTATTTGGTCTTAGGTGTTTAGGGAGATATAGAGAGATTGGGGGTTAGGTGTTTAGAGTGAAAGAGATAGAAAGAGAAGGAGTGGGTATGGGTTTAGAATGAGAGACATATTGGAGGTTAGTGGTTTAGACAGAGAAACTGTGGATTATGGATTTAGAGAGAGGAAGTGAGAGATTTAGGGTCAAGGGTTTAGAGAGAGAAAGATAGATATATTGGAGGTTAGGGGTTTATAGAGGGAGCGATTTGGTTTAGGGTTTTAGAGAGAATGAGATAGAAAATGAAAGATCAGGGGTTATGGGTTTAGAGAGAGAGAGAGAGAGAAATATATTGAGGGTTTAAGGGTTAACAATAGAGAGTTTGGAATTTAGGGGATGGGGAGGTGGTTATTGGCAGGGGAGAGAGAGAGATAAAGTAGAGGGTTAGGGGTAGGAGGGTGAAGAGTGAGGTTTGATGGAGCATATAAAGAGAGTGAGGGATACTAGGTGTTTTTGTTTTAGAGGGAGAGAGAGATGGGGACGAGGTTAGTGGTAGGATAGATATAGAGATAGAATGGGGGTAAGGTTAGGAAAATGAGGAGTGGGGGTTTTGGGGGAAGAGAGAGGGAGATATTAGTAGTTAGGGGATTAGAGAGAGAGAGAGAGAGAGAGAGATCACAGGGGGAGATCTGATAGTTGGTGATGTGGTTATATGGTTAAGGGGAGTAGGGTTAGGGATTGGAGTGATAAGGAGAGAGAATGGAAGAGAATGGAGGGATGTATAGAGAGGGATGAATAGATAAATAGAGGGAGAATGGGGTTGGGGTAGTAAGGAGGGAACATGGAGAGATGGGGGGGTTAGGATTTATGGTATAGGTGAATATGGGGGGTTGAGAGAGAGATAGGAGGTGGTGTTATAAATATGAAGGAGGGGTGATGGAAAAGAGTGGAGAGAGAGAGGAGGTTGGGTTAGAGAGAGGGAAGGGGCATTAGGAAAATGTGGCATTGGAGATAGAGAGAAAAATATGGAGGTCTAGGGAAAGGAGGAGAGAGAGAGAGGGAGGGGGTTAGGGAATGGTGGTGATAGAGAGAGGGGGGGTGTTAGGTAGATATAAAGAGAGATAAAATGAGAGAGGAAGAGGGTGTGTGTGTGTGTGAGAGAGAGAGAAAGAGAGTGAAAGAGAGAATCACGAGGAGATTATTGATGGTTAGTGATGTGGGTATATGATTAGGGAAGGTAGGGTTAGGGATGTAGAGAGAGAGAGATGAGGGAGAAGAGGACAGTGGGAGGGAGAGAGAGGGAGGCTTAGAGAAATAGAGAGAGCAAGGGGTTATGGTTAATGGCAAAAAAAAGGGTACTTAGAGAGATGGGGGGTTAATATTTATTGTATAGGGGATGATGGGGGGTTTTAATAGGAGCGGGTTGGATTATAAAGAGAAAGGGGGGGTTCAGGGAAAGGAAGAGAGAGAGAAAGGGGGTCAGGTTATAGAGAGGAAGTGGCTGTTAGGGAAACATGGGGTTCGGCGGAGAGAGAGAGAGAGAGGAAGGGAGGTTAGGGAAAGGTGGGGTTGGAGAGAGAGAGAGAGAGAGACAGAGAGAGAGAGAGAGAGAGAGAGAGAGAGAAAGATTTTGGGGCTAGGGGTTTAGAGAAGTAGAGAGAGAGAGGGAGAGAGGGGGAGAGAGAGATTGAAAGCAGGATTGGTTGTTAGGGGTTTAGAGAGAGAGAGAGAGAGAGAGAGAGAGAGAGAGAAATATATTGAGGGTTTAAGGGTTTAGAGCGAGAAATATTGGAATTCATGGATTTAGATTGGAGGTTAGGGGTTTAGAGAGAGAGAAGGAGAGAGAGGGATGGGGAGGTGGATAGTGGTGGTGGAGAGAGAGAGATAGAGAGAGAGATTAGGGTTTAGGAGCTTATAGAGAGAGAGGGAAAGATTATGTGTTATGGGTTTATAGATGGAGAGAGAGGGAGGGAGTGGGGTTATAAATATGGAAGAGGGTTTAGGGAAAGGGGGAGAGAGAGGGGGGAGGTTGGGTTAAAGGGAGGGAAGGGTGTTAGCGAAAGGTGGGGGTTGGAGAGAGAGACAGGGGTTAGGGAAAGGAGGAGAGAAAGAGAGGAGGGGGTTAGGGAAATTTGGTGGTAGAGAGAGAGAGAGAGATTAGAGGTTAGGGTTTTAGAGAGAGAGAGATTAGAGGTTAGTGTTTTTGAGAGAGAGAGAGAGAGAGGGAGAGGGAGATTGGAGTTTAGGGGTTTACAGAGATAGAAAGAGATTGGGGGTTAGGGTTTAAAAAGAGATTGAAAGAGAGAAATTGGTTGTTAGGGGTTTAGAGGGAGAGAGATATTGGGGGTTAGGGGTTTAGAGAGAGAGAGAGATTGGGGGTTAGGGGTTTAGAGAGAGAGATATTGAGGGCTAGAGGTTTGGAGAAATATATATAAAGAGAAAGATCAAGGGTTAGGGGTTTAAAGAGAGAGAAAAATATATTGAGGGTTTAAGGGTTTTGAGAGATATATAGATTGGATTTTAGGGGTTTAGATTGAGGGTTAGTGGTTGAGAGAGAGAGAGAGAGAGAGAGAGAGAGAGAGAGAGAGAGAGCATGATTGAGGGGTGGTGGTTAGTTGTATGAGTTAGAGTAGTTGGTTAAGGGTAGGGGGGGAGTAGGGGGAGAGGTATATCTATAGAGAGGGTGACGGATGGGGAGGTGGATAGTGGTTAGGGAGAGAGAGTGAGAGAGAGAGAGAGAGAGAGAGAGAGAGAGAAAGAGAGAGCAGAGGGGGGGTAGTAGGGATGGAAGGGTGAAGAGTGGGGGTTTGGGAAAAGGTATAAAGAGAGAGAGAGAGAGAGAGAGAGAGAGAGAGAGAGAGAGAGAGAGGGAAGGGATGGGGTTATAAAGAGGGAGGAGGGATTAGGAAAGGAGGAGAGAGAACTAGAAGGATGGGTTAGATAGAGAGAGATGACATTACAAAAAGGTGGGACGGAGAGGGAGAGAGAGGTGTGGTTACGTGATGAGAGAAAGATAAATAGAGAGAGAGAGAGAGAGAGAGAGAGAGAGAGAGAGACGAGGGGTTAGGGAAAGGTGGTGCTAGAGAGAGAGGGAGAGATTAAAGGTCAAAATTTTGGAGAGATAGGGATAAAAAGAGAGAGATTATAGGTTAGGTGTTTGGAGAGAGATAAAGAGATAGGGGGTTAGGGGTTTAGAGAGAGAGATAGAAAGCGAGAGATTGGTGGTTGGGGGTTAGGGATTTAGAGAGAGATTGGTGATTAGGGTTTTAGAGGCAGAGAGATTTTGGGTTAGGAAATGAGAGAGAGAGAGAGATATTGTTGGTTAAGGATTTAGAGAGAGAGAGAGATTGGAGGTTAGGTGTTTAGAGAGAGATAGAGAATGGGAGTTAGGAGTTTAGAGAGAGAGATAGATTAGGGGTTAATAGGGGTTTAGATACAGAGTGAGAGATGATGGGGGAGTATGTGTGGATAGTGGTGTGGGGGAGAGATAGATATAATCGGGGGGAGGGGTAGGAGGAGTAGAGGGGTTTTGAGAGAGGGAGATAGATAGAGGGAGAGAGAGAGAAATTATGGGTTAGGGTTTTAGAGAGAGAGAGAAATTGTGGTTTAAGTGTTTAGAGAGAGAGGGATTAGAGGTTAGGGGTTTAGAGAGAAATAGAGAGAGGGATTGGAGGTTAGAGTTTTATAAAGATTGAGATAGAGAGAAAGAGAGAGATTTGTTGTGAGGAGTTTAGAGAGAGATATAGAGATTGGGGGTAAGGGGTTTAGAGAAAGAGAGATAGAAAGGGAAGGAGTGGTGGTTATGGGTTTTAGAGCTAGAGAGAGAGATTATAATTTATTGTTTTAAATAGAGAAATTGTTTGTTAGGGGTTTAGAGAGAGAGGGAGAGAGAGAGAGAGATGAGGTTAGGGGTTTAGAGAGGGAGAGATTGGGGTTAGGGGTTTAGAGAGAGTGAGATAAAAAGAGAAAGGTCGGGGTTATGAGTTTAGAGAGAGAGATAAATATATTGAGGGTTTACAAGTTTAGAGGGAGAGAGATTGGAATTTAGGAGTATGAATTAATGGGGAAGGAATTTAGGGGATGGGGAGGTGGTTAGTGTTGTGGGAGAGAATAAAATAGAGTAGGCAGGTATGGGTAGGATGGTGAAGAGTGAGGTTTCGAGGATCAAATAGAGAGAGTGAGGGGGATTAGGGCTTAGCGGTTTAGAGAGAGAGAGAGAGAGAGATTGGGGATGGAGACGAGGTTATGGTGGGGGAGATATAGAGATAGAGTGGGGGTTAAGGTTAGGAGGGTGAGGACTGGGGTTTTATGGGGCTTAGAGATAGAGGTATTACAGTTTAGGGGTTTAGAGAGAGAGAGAGAGAGAAAGGTTAGGGAAAGGAGGAGAGACAAATGAAGGGGGGTTAGGGAAAGGAGCAAAGAGAGAGAAAAGGTGGGTTAGGGAAAGGTGGTGCTAGAGAGAGAGAGAGATTAGTGTTTTATAGTGAGAGAGAGAGATTAGGGGTTAGGGGTTTAGAGAGAGAGAGATTGGGGGTCAGGGGTTTATAGAGACAAAGAGAGATTAAAGGTTAGAGGTTTAGAGATAAAGAGATTGGGGGTTAGGGATTTAGAGAGAGAGAGAGAGAGAGAGAGATTGTAGGTTAGGGGTTTAGAGAGATATAGATAGATTGGGGGTTAGGGTTTTAGGGAGAGAGATTGAAAGAAAGTGATTGTTTGTTAGCGGTTTAGAGAGAGAGAGGGATATTGGGGTTTAAGGGCTTAGATATATATATATATATATATATTGGGGGTTAGATGCTTAGAGAGAGAGAGTGATAAGAAAAGAAAGATCAAGGATTAGGAGTTTAGAGATAGTGAGAGGGATAGATTATGGATTAGGGGTTTATGGAGAGAGAGATGGAAGAAGTTGGGTTATGAAAAGGGAGAAGGGGTTAAGGAAAGGTGGAGAGAGAGGGAGAGGTTGCGCTAGATAGAGGGAGGGGCATTTCAGAAAGGTGGGGATAAAGAGGGAGAGAGGGGAAGGGTGGTTAGGGAAAGGTGGCGTTAGAGAGAGAGAGAGACAAAGATTGTAGGTTGGGGGTTTAGAGAGATTGTGGGCTAGGTGTTTGAGTGGTTCGTTATGGGTAGGGGGGAGTATGTGGGAGAGGTATATTTATAAAGAGAGTGAGGGATGGGTAGGTGGATAGTGGTTGGGGAGATAGAGAGAGAGATAAAGTGGGGGCTTAGGGGTAGGAGGGTGGAGAGTGTGGGTTTGGTTGAAGGGACAGAGGGAGAGAGAGAGAGAGAGAATAGGGGTTAGTGGTATAGATAGAAAGAGAGGGATAAATTTGTGACTAGGGGTTTATAAGAGAGAGACATATAGAAGGAGTGGGGTTATAAAGACATAGGAGGGGTTAGGGAAAGGAGGAGAGAGAGAGGGGAGGTTGGGTTAAAGAGAGGGAGGGGGATTTACAGAAATGTGGGGCCAGAGAGGGAGAGAGAGGGGGGTTAGGTAAAGGATGAGAGCGAGAGGAAGGGGTGTTAGGGAAAGGTGGTGAGAGAGAAAGAGAGATAGAGATCATTGGGGGTTAGGGATTTAGATAGACATTGGTGATTATGGGTTTAGAGAGAGAGATTGTGGGTTAGGGATTTAGATAGAGAGAGAGAGATTGTGGGTGAGGGTTTTAGAGAGAGAGAGACTGGAGGTTAGAGGTTTAGAGAGAGAGAATGGTGTTTAGGGGTTGAGAGAGAGAGAGGGACTAGGGTTTAATAGGGGTTTAGAGACAGAGTGAGAGATGATGGGGGTATATGGATGGTTAGTGGCATGGGGAAGAGATAGGTATAGTGGGGTGGATGGGTAGGAGGGTGAGGAGAGGGTGTTTTAGAGAGAGAGAGAGAGAGAGAGAGAGATTATGGGTTAGGGTCTTAGAGAGAGAGGGGGGGAGAGAGATTGGAGGTTAGCAGTTTAGAGAGATAAAGAGAGTGCACGCGAGAGAGAGAGACTGGAGGTTAGGGGTTTAGATAGAGAGAGAGAGATTGGGGGTTAGGGATTTAAAGAGTGAGAGGGAGATATATATATTAGAGGTTAGGGGTTTATAAAGAGAGAGATTTGGTGTTAGGTGTTTAGGGAGAGATAGAGAGATTGGGGATTAATGGTTTAGAGATAGAGAGATAGAAAGAGAAGGAGTGGTGGGTATGGGTTTAGAGTGAGATACAGATTGGAGGTTAGTGGTTTAAATAGAGAAATTATGGGTTAGGAGTTTAGAGAGAGAAAGTGAGAGATTGGGGGTTAGGGGTTTAGAGACAAAGAGAGATATTGAAGGTTTAGGGTTTATAGAGGGATCAATTTGGTGTAGGGATTTAGAAAGTGTGAGATAAAAAGCAAAAGATCTTGGGTTATGGGTTTAGAGAGAGACAAAGAGAAATATACTATGGGTTTAAGGGTTAATGGTATAGAGTTTGGAATTTAGGGGATGGGGAGGTGGTTAGTGGTGGGGAAGAGAGAGAGATAAAGTAGAGGGGTAGGGATAGGAGGTTGAAGAGTGGGGGTTTGAGGGAGCATATAGAGAGAGTGAGGGATATTATGGTTTTTTGGTTTAGAGAGAGAGCTAGTATCCGGTCCCCCTGTCCACAAAATTTTAAATAAAATCTTCCTTAAACAATTGATGATATAACAAGGTACCTAGTTGAGAGAAAACCAATACGCAGGTATTCCAGTTAAGAAAAATTTCACCAATGTTAGACGACCACCAATAGAGAGTAACCTGAAGGTCGATTGATTTATTTTGTTCTCTACTTTCTTTATAAGCAACAACCAATTGTTCTTCCTATACCCATTTGGATTTAATAAATATCCAAGGTACTTAAAACCATCCGCCATTTGACAAAAATTATAAGAGAGGAAATTCTTTAAAGAATCAATCCAGTTGTTCTCAGTTCTAGTAAATCTATGTTGCACACTAGGGTTCTTTAATATAATGAATGCACTAACAAGGATTTTTCTATAAAATATGTTAAATTACTTTGGTGCTTCTCATAGGGTTGTACATCTATTCAACTAGATTTATACCAACATTTATCCTCATTGCTACTTTAAGAATCAACATCTAACCTAAAATTAGGAAGTGCATACCTTAATAGTTTGGACAAGGTGTCTACAACCTTTGGACCTAACATTACCTACAAATATTAGTTTTTAATTACAAATTTTAGACCTCACATTGCCTATAAATTTTAGGTTAATTACATTTTTTTTAATATAATGTATATTACATTGGACAACATATATGCTAGGATATTAAATCATGAAATAGTCATCACCATATCACATCATCTTATGAAACACATAGTGAATATCATAATATTTATGTATCTATGAATTAGGTATCTTTATACAACACTTTCACTACCCTAGGCTATGAACATAACTAACTACATACTTTAGGCCTAATGAAAGCTCCCAATAGATTTACTCTTCATCCTCAATGGGATTTCACTATTCCTACTAAAAGATCATGTATCCTTGGGTGGCGGCAACATACTAGACCATTGGATTATCCACGTCAAATTACTCCTCCGAGTTGCAAAATATGAAGATGGACCATTGTCTACATCAAAATATTATAGTAAAACCGAGAGATTAAAAAAACATTTCAAATCCTCAGAAATATTAAAAAAAAAACATTTCAAATCCTCAGAAATATTAAAAAAAAACATTTCAAATCCTCAGAAATATTAAAAAAAAACATTTCAAATATTGAGTAGCTGGGTGTTGTATGATAACAACATTCTTGATCCAAAAATCCATTATCAAAGGGATCATCCAAAGTCATATTTGATACACATATTTGATAATCGTAGGGAGTAGCATCCAAAGTGAGAGGGAGGAGCCATATGTGATGGAGGAGAGAGCGGAGCAACATTCATACACATAAGTATTTTCTTTAATATTTTCTTTAATATTTTCTTTAATACTTCGCCTTTGACATATATTTCACTGATAGCACCCTTGTCCAGAGTGTAGGGCCGAAAAGACCTCTCCACAAACTTTTTAGTCTAAGAGCACAACTAAACATAGATAAATTCCTGATCCCCCATCCTCCTTAATTAATAGGTAAGGCAATGGTATCCCATCTAGTCTTGACCAGTTTGCTAGTATCCGGTCCCCCTGTCCACAAAATTTTAAATAAAATCTTCCTTAAACAATTGATGATATAACAAGGTACCTAGTTGAGAGAAAACCAATACGCAGGTATTCCAGTTAAGGAAAATTTCACCAATGTTAGACGACCACCAATAGAGAGTAACCTGAAGGTCGATTGATTTATTTTGTTCTCTACTTTCTTTATAAGCAACAACCAATTGTTCTTCCTATACCCATTTGGATTTAATAAATATCCAAGGTACTTAAAACCATCCTCCATTTGAGAAAAATTATAAGAGAGGAAATTCTTTAAAGAATCAATCCAGTTGTTCTCAGTTCTAGTAAATCTATGTTGCACACTAGGGTTAGGCTACCAGAAAAATTAGAAAAATTAGTAAATCTATGTAGAAGGGTAGTTTCTAGGGCCGTCCACCGGTATCGTCGGATAAGTCTTCACCACCACGTTGTTCTTGTAGTCCAGGAGAATTGAGTCCCTGTTGGCAAAGATGAACAGGTTCCCGATTGAGGAAAGATGCAGATATGGGTACAAATTGTTCTCCGGCTGCGTGCTGGTTTTTTTCTGAAGGTTCCTTCCCCGGAACGAATTCGTCGGTGAAATCACTGGTGCCCCCAACGACGATGATAGGATCTGGTTAGAAGCGTACCATCGAAACTTAAATAAATTTCAATTAAAAAGGATCAATAGAGTTGGCGGTAAGTTTTCTTTGATAACTTTCATCTCAAATTAAATATGATCGAGTTAATATAGAGTTCGCTTTAAATACCACACAAATTGTTATGACTATTAAAAGAAAAGATTTTTTA
This sequence comes from Larix kaempferi, assembly GCA_027924585.1. Taxonomy (NCBI): domain Eukaryota; kingdom Viridiplantae; phylum Streptophyta; class Pinopsida; order Pinales; family Pinaceae; genus Larix; species Larix kaempferi. The sequence continues at coordinate 120,518 of BSBM01001166.1, read as the reverse complement.
ATATAATGTTAAATAATAATCATTTAATTAATTAAATATAGAATGATTATAAAAAAATTGAATTTATTTTGCTTCATTATTTATTATAATTTTTCTTTCATTTTATGTGACTTATATTAAAAGTAAATTTTCTTTAATATTTTAAGTATTAAAAATATTTAAATTTAAATTAACAAAAATGTAATTAAAATTTTGAAATAAATTTTTCAAAATTTTAATTACATTTTGTTTAATGTTCTTTTATGATATTAATTAATTTAAAAATATAATATATAACTTAAAATACATTTTATCTTCTTTTATGATACTAATTAATTTAAAATATGATAGGCAGAGGGAGGAGCATCCAAATTGCACATAGAATTGTTAACAAAGATTTCTTTTAATGAATAATATTTTTATAATAAATATTTTACAATTCTAAATTCAAATAAATACTAGAGAATCCTATACGTTCAGTAAAATTACTCCACATTGCAAAAGATGTGGATGGACCTTGATCCAACGTCATCATTTCAAATCTCGAGAGATATTGTAGTAAAACGGGGAGATAAAAAATAAAAAATAAAAAGCATTTCAAATCTGGAGAGATAAAAATAAAGCATTTCGAATAAAAAGCATTTCAAATGGGGCATCCAAAGTAAGCGGCCGTTGTATGATAATTTGTAAAAAAACATTTCAAATCCGGGAGATAAGAAAAACATTTCAAATCGTGAGTACTACGCACGGAGGAGCATCCAAATTGCACATAGAATTGTTAACAAAGATTTCTTTTAATGAATAACTTTTTTATAATAAATATTATACAATTCTAAATTCAAATAAATACTAGAGAATCCGATACATTAAGTAAAATTACTCCAAATTGCAAAAGATGTGGATGGACCTTGATCTAACGTCATCATTTCAAATATGGAGAGATATTGTAGTAAAACGGGGAGATAACAAATAAAAAATAAAAAGCATCTCAAATCTGGAGAGATAAAAAAAAAGCATTTCGAATAAAAAGCATTTCAAATGGGGCATCCAAAGTAAGCGGCCGTTGTATGATAACTTGTAAAAAAACATTTCAAATCCGGGAGATAAAAAAAACATTTCAAATCCGGGAGATAAAAAAACATTTCAAATCCGGGAGAACAAAAAAACATTTCAAATCATGAGTACCCAGCGATTGTATGATACGCAGAGGGAGGAGCATCCAAAGTAAGAGGAAGGAGCCATATGTGATGGAGGAGAGGGCGTAGCAACATCGACTCATGTGAAATGCTTTACTCATTTAAACCCCGTTTTTATTTTTGATGTACCATGTTTTACTTATCTTTGATGATGTGAAATGCTTGCAGGTGGATCTGGAGCGGGCTTGCTGCAGGGATGCAAAAGCAGCCGTCCAAATTACCTTGGCAGAGTCATTGTCTTCTGCGCTTCTGTCATAATTGTCTCTGGTTTGGTTTATGTGCCATGTCTCTCTGTCATTTTCGGGTGTTCTTGTATTTTTCTGTCTGCTGGGTTTTATTTTGGTGAGAATGAATGTCGATATATATTTCCATGCATTTTTCTGTCTGCTGGGTTTTATTTTGGTGGGAATGAATGTTGATATATATTTCCCTGCAGGCAAATCCATTTGGGTCCTTCACTTGTCCCTCGGTTCCCTTCACCCATCATGGCGTCTCCCATGCCACATATTCTGGATTCGGATCAGCACTACGCCCTGCAAGCGTTAGGCCTTCATGGTTTTACGTTAGGCCCACAGACTGGCCAATATGGAGTTTCTTCCATGTCTTATGGAGACTTCGGATGCTCAAACAGAATAAGTAGATGTAGGCTTCAGATGTTTAAAAATTAGTTGGACCTTTCTGATAATGTCGATATGCCCCTACCCAGCAAGCTGGAGATGCCTTGGCTTCTATGGGTGCATAATTTAGTTTCTTTCATTTTTCAAATTCAGTTATATCATCTGGGTTAGAGAACGCAATTCTCATTTGATATTTGCAGAGCAATTGGTTATAGCACGTTCGAAGGAGGAAGGGAAACTTCTAGAGTGCGAGGATCTCCAAAGGATGAAGGATCTCCAAAGGATGAAGTACCCTCCTGCTCAAGGTAGTTTGCTATCGAAGACTTCACATATGGCGGATTCACAATTCCTAAAGGATGGAAAGTGAGTCAGTGCCTCATCTCTGCGTGAAAGTTGAAACCCTTGTTTCGAATTTTTACTGAGATTAACAAATTGTTCTCCGGCTGCGTGTTGGTTCCCTCCCCGGAACGAATTCGTAAGTGAAATCACCGGTGCCCCCAACGATGATGATACGATTGTCGGGGAGGATCTGGTTAGAAGCGTACCATCGGCTGTCGGTGAGCTGGGAATCTTGCGATTCGTTCTAGTCACAGGAGCCATCCCTAAACGATGGAAAGTGAGTCAGTGCCTCATCTCTGGCTGAAAGTTGAAACCCTTGTTTCGAATTTTTATTGAGATTAACAAATAACTATTTATCATGTGCAGATGTATTGGACTATAAACTCGAATCACCAGAAATCCGAGTATTTCAGCAATCCAGAGAAATTCGATCCATCGCAATTCGACGGAGAAGGGCTTCCTCCCTGCACGTTTGTCCCGTTTGGAGGTGGGCCGCGAATTTCAGGTGGAATTTAGTGAATCCGGATGAGAAAGTCTTTGTGAACCCTATGCCCACCCCGTCAATGGACTGTCATATTTGATAGCTTATATTTAAGATCCATTTTGCATGTCAAATATGGATGGACTGTAATATCACAGATATTTAATGGTGCAGCCTCAGCCTCAGCCTATATCAGAACTTGAAGCGACTGGTAGATCGGTTTCCAAGATGTATTCTCAGGTTGGTGGTAGCCTGGTCGAAGTTGGACATTCAAGCTCGGGTCGAGCCTGGATCTCAAGTCTTGGTAAATCTTTGTTTTCAATTTCCGATACATGTACAGGTATCGATTTTGTTAGATGAATGCAGGTGGGCTGTACATGTATCGATTTTGTTAGATGAATGCAACATGGCATGCAACAAAGGGATCAACTCCTTTGGCCTTCCTCAAAGGTCGTTTGCTTTGACTCCCTAATTTTTGAATTCTCCTTTTCTGATCGGCTTTACATAATTAGGGTTACGACAAGATGTATTAAAATGGTAGATGAAGATGTATTAGGCTTTCATTTTTATTTGCATTCTTGATTTTGTTTCAGGTCTTAATGTACTTCAGTACTTCAGTTTGTAGTATCTAATCTATTATTTGGTTTGTTGATTTTTTTATTTTGTGCAGTAATTAATGGATATCCATCGAATATGTATTAGAAAGCCTGCCCTAGTCTGTGTGGAAGAAATTGTGAGTCTACTTTTGTCCTTGGTGCAATTCTCACTTCAAGGTATGTTATGTATAGAAACTGTTTGGTGATTTATAATAGTATTAAGTTTATTTTGGATATGGTAGTTTCAAAGATTTTAAGATAATTTTTTTTTTTTTGTTTTTATTTGTTTCTTACTGCATGTACATATTTTGTATATAACATTTATTTGATGGTATAATAATAATTTTAAATTTATTTAGTATGATAGTTTAAATGATTTTAAGATTATTTTTTTTCTTCAAAATTTCTTGTAATTTATTTCCCTTTATCATTTCATTCTAGGGTTTTGTCTTTTTCCTCATACTATCATACATACTATTATAGTATATCAAATAAGATTTGATAAATTAGGATTTCTTTCTTTCTTAATATTAACACAATAGATCAAATTAAATTTAAAAAATTATTTTAGATGTAATTGCCTTTGTAGGTTTTGTCTTTAAATGAAAGGAAGGAAGTTACAAGGAATATCAAACGGAACTGGTTCTATTCTGTTGCAGTTGTCTTTCATTTTGAATTTTGGACTTTTTTTTCATGTCTTTCATTTTGAATTTTGAAGTAGAGAGATGTTAATCACAAGGGAGCTGAATCTTCTTCACTGGACATCTTTCAGAATTAGGTTTAACCTACCAAATATTATAATCTTTGTTCGGATCCACATTCACTTAATCGATGGCCTGTTACCATGTTGCATTAGCCATCATCGTGACCTGGAAACAGAACCAAGTTCCAATGTGGGTCAGCAAATGCATAAGATATAATAGATAGAACCATATATTCTGTCTGGAATTTGGCCATACACAATACTGCTAAACCTAGTTTGGGACGTGAACCAGACTATACATGACTGTATTCAGATTGCTCTGAAAAACAGTGCCTTCGGCATAGTAAGTGTGGTTGTTGCACCAAGTTTGAGTGGCTGAATTGTAAATCTCTGCGTGAAGTGTAATGATAGGGTAATATATTCTGGGTTCTTAGATCAATACATAGTATAGCATAGAGATCGGATCTCTGTCATTGAATACAAAAAAATTATTTCAATTTATTAAAATAGATTCAACAACACAGATTTACTCTCTGCTAATACATACGAAGTAAGGATAAATTTTATGAAATTAAATTAAGATAGAGACCGTCTCTCTATCTTGGTGTATCGAATTGTTGTAATTAGTATAGGTGTTGATACTCTATACAGCTACTATGAACTAAGAAATCGAATTTAGTAGTGGGGAATGGCTCTGTAATGATGTATACCGAGCTATCATACTTTCGGTATCGAGGTCGATTCCTGTTGTTTTATTTGTTTTAACAGAGTTACTATTTTGTGAGAACCAATTAGTAATATAGATCTCTGTATTTATTTTATATAGTTATTTAAATAAATGGAAATCGAGTCCTAGTGGTAACGTATGGTTAAAGTTGTGGTAACAAATACGATGTGTCGCTGTTGTCCTTCGTATTTTATGGTTCTGTTGTCCTAATCGACATCTCTGTTTTCCATCACCTCAAGTGTTTGTATTTTCCTTGTTTGTACATGTACCGATTTTACCCAGCCGATGGTTAGCATTACTTACATACGCCAATACTGTACAAATTGTTTTCCATGTCAATGTTTCCACACTTGGCAGCTCTACGGTTTACTCTACACCTCATATTATCCACTCACATGTAGATTATTGTAGTGTCAGGGGCGGGGTTTGTGTGTTTATTCCCGCAAAACCCTATGTTTTCTACTCTCTGTCCTCGTGCCAAATCGCAGACATGTCCCTCGAATTCCTTTGAAACCCATTCCTATCCACATTCATCACATCGCTATACCTGTCGATATGCCTCCTCGTTGTGTGCTTGCAATTCACATTTGCTCCCAACAGCAACCACACTACCATTCAAAATTCAAAAGGCTTGAGAATTGGATTACAACTACATTTACTCCTGTTGACACTCAATAAAATCTGTGTTGAGGAAGCATCGATTGTCACAAATAATAATTGTAGTGGTAGTTATAAAAATAGGGAATGTAAAGCTCGAAAGTCAGAGTTCATCTATTATCGGCGTGAACAAGATTATAGGTGAAGAAAAGCTGAAGCTCCATACACATTCTTATTGTTGTTTAGACTATGCACAGACTTACGATGTTGTCAGATACAAAATCCATCGGAGGAAGAAAAGATTGAAAGATGAACTAGAGGACAGGAATACACTTCAGGAATATATCTGTCCTAATTGCAGTCGCAGGTATTCAGCCTTAAATGCATGCAACTGATCAGCCTTACTGAGGATAGTTTTCACTGTGAAAATTGCAATGCTGAACTCGTTGTTGAAAGTGACAGGAAGAAGCAGAAGCAACAGCCTTACAACGAATACGCCATCCTCCATTCGGCTACGTACTTTTTACAGTTAAGATGGAAAATATCAAGTTGGAAGCAGTTAAATTCTGCATTCAAATATTGGTGACAGAAGTAATGTTGCTAAGGAAATTGATACGGCAGATGAAGACATAGCAAAGGCGTCAAGTCTGTCAAGATGTATCGTATGGGATGTTTGCCAAAAGTCAGAGAGAAAGATCTACGGTCCCTAATCCATCCCGCGTCGTTCACATGTTCATGAGATAACGTCGGTTAGTGGTCGTGGAACAAAAACCACCATGCAACGTGTCCATTTCTGATGCGTCCGGATACGTGAAAAGTTGTATTGCAAACCACTCCAAGCCCGCGCGGATACCATCCATTGGAAATGTTATAAAAAGGAGGTGGTCACATTTGTAGTATTTGTTTCTTCTTTTGACCAAAGCCGTCACGCTCTCCAAAACCCTAAGCCAAATTCGATGGGGTCTTTGAACGCTGCGATGTGAGCCTGGCCAAAAAGTTTGGTTTTCTATACAGGAGCGAGAAGCTAAAGGCTAAAAGTTTAAAATCAAAGAGATAAGACGCCATTATCCAAGAGCTGGCGAGTCTGCTATTTTTGTCCAATCCATTTCATATGATGAATATTAAAAAGGTTCTTGGAGAATGATGTAACAGGTTTAAGTGAAATGGCCTCATCAGAAAACAATCCTACAGTCTCAAACGTATGGTATATTATGGCTCAATAAAACCAGCTATATTGCAATCAGAATCTCGCCGTTCTTATTCTTAATAATGGGAAAAGCTATTTGAGCCCTAAAAATTCGAAATGGTTTCATGAAACCCTGACAGATATGGATATCAAAGATCCAAATCGAAGAGGATGGAGATTTATTTTCCAAATGGGCAGAGATGTTATATAAAAAGCTGGTACATTTGGTCGAAGAAGTTTTTAGAGTATATCGAGCTTTAGTAGAACGATGTGACCACATCTCTGGGGAGCCACATCTAAATACATTATAGCATAAGCAGAGGCAACTCATCAATCTCCGAAAGCCCAAAATTCCAGGCAGAATATCAACAAGTGGCAGAATATTAAATATCGGTGGAAGAAGTGAATAAATAGAGATAGCTGGCAGCCATCTTTTAGTTTCCGAGAACAACATTCCAGATTTTCCGTCATTTATAGTTTAAAAATTAATTCCTGTAAAGTAACGATTAGTTATTTGATTGTTATTTTAGTATCGGTGGTTTATTTTTAGAAAAATACAGTTAGGGTTTGCTCATAGGGAAAAAATTTGTATAAATTATGCATTTTACAATGTAAAGGGGGTTGGATTTTCGGTAAGGAGAAACCCATTCTGGGTGTTTTGAAGGGCTTCAGAAGTTAATAAAGATCTCAGAATTGAACAGATTTTTCTTCAAAGATTCATGTGTTGTTTAAAATTGCAGTCTGTACCATTTCCTTTCTCTACCTGTGCAAGTTTATTTTCTGCGTCATTCCTTTCATTATGTCGTTTTCTTCTATGCTTAGATGAACATTCATAATAGATTGAGATTCATGTTTCCATGCCTCGATTTATTCGCTTCTGAGCATCCATTTATTTCTCTAAAATTAACGGTAGATTCATCTGAAAATTGATGCCTGCTGTTAATGGACTGTCTTTATTTCTTTCCCTATCACCTGCAAAAATCTTATTGACTGTAATAAGACAACTATCTTGCCTTTGTATGAAAATATTTGTTTAACTGCTGGTCCATATTTTTCTGTTTTCTCGACTCCATTGCCCAATGGTATCCTGTTCATGTTGATCTAGCCACCTCATTAAAAATCCTTAAGTTTTTATTCATTTTACAAATTGGCCCTTGAGTTTCATTGTCAAACTGCTGTCGTGGTGACATTGGATGGCAGATTTGCCGAGAGAGCCCTCTCTGGCTGAAGGAGGCCAACTTTCAGTCTAAAGATTGGTTTGAAATAGGTTACCTCGGGTTTCTTTGACACAGCCCAAGGAAAATCCGAGTGCTAACATTTTGGCGCCGTTGCCGGGGATCGAAGGTTTCATTTTCCCTGGGTATGAACGACAAAGTTGCAGATTTGATTGTTGATGGTGAACAACGGTCAGATATCAAGCAGGCTGTGCATCTTTCACCTGGCGACTCCATCTTCAAAGAATCCAGTTTTCAGAAACTTATGGCGACTCCACATTAAAGAAATCCAGTTTTGCATTGGTTCACAGGCTAGTCTCCTCAGTTTTCAAATCAGAATCTACAGTTCCAGTATTTCAAGATGGCCTCGTTATTAAGAAGGTATGCTCCTATGAGCAGGTCTCATATTCCCGGTTTTCCGAATCAAATTCCTAAAATAGATTGGCAGTCTTATTTGCCTAAATTCAGAGATGAAAGCAATGATAGTGCTGCTTTACATTTAATCAAATTTCATGCGCATATACACAAGCTGAAGATTAGGTTTCATGAGGACTGTCTTATGAAGATGTTCATGGCTTCTTTAGAAGGAAAAGCAAGGGATTGGTATGAAAGTTTAAAACCTGGTAGCTTGTTTTCTTTAAAAGATTTTCACATAGCATTTTATGAGCATTATGCAGTAGATTTTCCAGCTTTGTCTTTAGTGGAAGATTGCTGTGATCAGTTTGAGGGTTTCATACAGTACCTCAAAAGTATTGATGAAGATCTGGAATGTATGAATGATGAAGACTTGTCTGAAACATTTTATCATTTTTCTTCGCAAGTCCATGGCCATGATGAACAAGAGGAGCTAGCTGTAGATAAGATCAATGAAGAAATAATAGTAGATTCCCATGAGCTCTATTCAGAAACAAATGATGATTCATCTGCTCCTTTGTGTACGAATGAAGAATGTATTCAGCATCATGATCAATCTGCAGAAGAGAAGGAAAACGATAGTTATTTGATTCAGAAAATGCACAAAACACCTCCTCTTTTAACAGAAGAAGAAATAGATCAGCTCCTGCAGAGTCATGCTACGACACCTGCTTATACAGATTTGCAGTGTTCACATATTCCGAAATATGTAAGTCAATCTTCTTCCATTTTTGGGCATGTGAATCTGAAATTAAATGGTGACAGTAATGAAGATCTTTTGAAAGAATCCATTAGTGATGATGATTCTCCGCAAGAAAATCATCTATTAGACACCAGTTTCTTTCATAAAAAAGATAGAGCTGTCATATTTGAAGACCTTGCAGAGTGTTTGCTATTTGAGGATGCATTAGATTATGAGGATAATCATTCATTTCTGGAAAAGAATGTTAAGAAAGAAAAAATATTCCAGCTCTCCCATCAAGTTGCAAAAAATCCAAAGGTACTTCAAATAAAATGTATCTTTTTTGATCCTATACTTGAGTATATGAAGAAATTTCTCAGTTTCGATTTGCAGCTGGGTTTTTATTTTGAGAATAAAGAATATCATTGGTTGCCGGTGCTGTCATATTTTCTGTTAGTGACTTATTTCAACAGTGAAAGAAACAGATTATTTGAACATTTGATGGATTGGCTTCATTGGCATTTCCGAATTACTTAATTGATGGAAAGTCTTTGACATTCTAAAGGTAGGGTAGGTAGGAGAAATAAGTTTGCCAGGCAAGCAGTCTTCAGTATGTACAGTAGTGTTTTCAGTTTTCTATAGTTAAGTGGTTTTCAGTTACAGTTTTGGATGGAGGACTGGTTACAGGATACAGGATACAGGATACAGATTGCAGGTTTTAGGTTTTCAGGATTGGAAGCCGCCCAATGGATCAGGCACTTGGTCTACGATGTTCTTTGCTACCTCACAGGGAGGATAGCATCCCCAGTAGGAGCCAGTTGTTGACACTCAATAAAATCTGTGTTGAGGAAGCATCGATTGTCACAAATAATAATTGTAGTGGTAGTTATAAAAATAGGGAATGTAAAGCTCGAAAGTCAGAGTTCATCTATTATCGGCGTGAACAGGATTATAGGTGAAGAAAAGCTGAAGCTCCATACACATTCTTATTGTTGTTTAGACTATGCACAGACTTACGATGTTGTCAGATACAAAATCCATCGGAGGAAGAAAAGATTGAAAGATGAACTAGAGGACAGGAATACACTTCAGGAATATATCTGTCCTAATTGCAGTCGCAGGTATTCAGCCTTAAATGCATGCAACTGATCAGCCTTACTGAGGATAGTTTTCACTGTGAAAATTGCAATGCTGAACTCGTTGTTGAAAGTGACAGCAAGAAGTAGAAGCAACAGCCTTACAACGAATACGCCATCCTCCATTCGGCTACGTACTTTTTACAGTTAAGATGGAAAATATCAAGTTGGAAGCAGTTAAATTCTGCATTCAAATATTGGTGACAGAAGTAATGTTGCTAAGGAAATTGATACGGCAGATGAAGACATAGCAAAGGCGTCAAGTCTGTCAAGATGTATCGTATGGGATGTTTGCCAAAAGTCAGAGAGAAAGATCTACGGTCCCTAATCCATCCCGCGTCGTTCACATGTTCGTGAGATAACGTCGGTTAGTGGTCGCGGAACAAAAACCACCATGCAACGTGTCCATTTCTGATGCGTCCGGATACGTGAAAAGTTGTATTGCAAACCACTCCAAGCCCGCGCGGATACCATCCATTGGAAATGTTATAAAAAGGAGGTGGTCACATTTGTAGTATTTGTTTCTTCTTTTGACCAAAGCCGTCACGCTCTCCAAAACCCTAAGCCAAATTCGATGGGGTCTTTGAACGCTGCGATGTGAGCCTGGCCAAAAAGTTTGGTTTTCTATACAGGAGCGAGAAGCTAAAGGCTAAAAGTTTAAAATCAAAGAGATAAGACGCCATTATCCAAGAGCTGGCGAGTCTGCTATTTTTGTCCAATCCATTTCATATGATGAATATTAAAAAGGTTCTTGGAGAATGATGTAACAGGTTTAAGTGAAATGGCCTCATCAGAAAACAATCCTACAGTCTCAAACGTATGGTATATTATGGCTCAATAAAACCAGCTATATTGCAATCAGAATCTCGCCGTTCTTATTCTTAATAATGGGAAAAGCTATTTGAGCCCTAAAAATTCGAAATGGTTTCATGAAACCCTGACAGATATGGATATCAAAGATCCAAATCGAAGAGGATGGAGATTTATTTTCCAAATGGGCAGAGATGTTATATAAAAAGCTGGTACATTTGGTCGAAGAAGTTTTTAGAGTATATCGAGCTTTAGTAGAACGATGTGACCACATCTCTGGGGAGCCACATCTAAATACATTATAGCATAAGCAGAGGCAACTCATCAATCTCCGAAAGCCCAAAATTCCAGGCAGAATATCAACAAGTGGCAGAATATTAAATATCGGTGGAAGAAGTGAATAAATAGAGATAGCTGGCAGCCATCTTTTAGTTTCCGAGAACAACATTCCAGATTTTCCGTCATTTATAGTTTAAAAATTAATTCCTGTAAAGTAACGATTAGTTATTTGATTGTTATTTTAGTATCGGTGGTTTATTTTTAGAAAAATACAGTTAGGGTTTGCTCATAGGGAAAAAATTTGTATAAATTATGCATTTTACAATGTAAAGGGGGTTGGATTTTCGGTAAGGAGAAACCCATTCTGGGTGTTTTGAAGGGCTTCAGAAGTTAATAAAGATCTCAGAATTGAACAGATTTTTCTTCAAAGATTCATGTGTTGTTTAAAATTGCAGTCTGTACCATTTCCTTTCTCTACCTGTGCAAGTTTATTTTCTGCGTCATTCCTTTCATTATGTCGTTTTCTTCTATGCTTAGATGAACATTCATAATAGATTGAGATTCATGTTTCCATGCCTCGATTTATTCGCTTCTGAGCATCCATTTATTTCTCTAAAATTAACGGTAGATTCATCTGAAAATTGATGCCTGCTGTTAATGGACTGTCTTTATTTCTTTCCCTATCACCTGCAAAAATCTTATTGACTGTAATAAGACAGCTATCTTGCCTTTGTATGAAAATATTTGTTTAACTGCTGGTCCATATTTTTCTGTTTTCTCGACTCCATTGCCCAATGGTATCCTGTTCATGTTGATCTAGCCACCTCATTAAAAATCCTTAAGTTTTTATTCATTTTACAAATTGGCCCTTGAGTTTCATTGTCAAACTGCTGTCGTGGTGACATTGGATGGCAGATTTGCCGAGAGAGCCCTCTCTGGCTGAAGGAGGCCAACTTTCAGTCTAAAGATTGGTTTGAAATAGGTTACCTCGGGTTTCTTTGACACAGCCCAAGGAAAATCCGAGTGCTAACATTTTGGCGCCGTTGCCGGGGATCGAAGGTTTCATTTTCCCTGGGTATGAACGACAAAGTTGCAGATTTGATTGTTGATGGTGAACAACGGTCAGATATCAAGCAGGCTGTGCATCTTTCACCTGGCGACTCCATCTTCAAAGAATCCAGTTTTCAGAAACTTATGGCGACTCCACATTAAAGAAATCCAGTTTTGCATTGGTTCACAGGCTAGTCTCCTCAGTTTTCAAATCAGAATCTACAGTTCCAGTATTTCAAGATGGCCTCGTTATTAAGAAGGTATGCTCCTATGAGCAGGTCTCATATTCCCGGTTTTCCGAATCAAATTCCTAAAATAGATTGGCAGTCTTATTTGCCTAAATTCAGAGATGAAAACAATGATAGTGCTGCTTTACATTTAATCAAATTTCATGCGCATATACACAAGCTGAAGATTAGGTTTCATGAGGACTGTCTTATGAAGATGTTCATGGCTTCTTTAGAAGGAAAAGCAAGGGATTGGTATGAAAGTTTAAAACCTGGTAGCTTGTTTTCTTTAAAAGATTTTCACATAGCATTTTATGAGCATTATGCAGTAGATTTTCCAGCTTTGTCTTTAGTGGAAGATTGCTGTGATCAGTTTGAGGGTTTCATACAGTACCTCAAAAGTATTGATGAAGATCTGGAATGTATGAATGATGAAGACTTGTCTGAAACATTTTATCATTTTTCTTCGCAAGTCCATGGCCATGATGAACAAGAGGAGCTAGCTGTAGATAAGATCAATGAAGAAATAATAGTAGATTCCCATGAGCTCTATTCAGAAACAAATGATGATTCATCTGCTCCTTTGTGTACGAATGAAGAATGTATTCAGCATCATGATCAATCTGCAGAAGAGAAGGAAAACGATAGTTATTTGATTCAGAAAATGCACAAAACACCTCCTCTTTTAACAGAAGAAGAAATAGATCAGCTCCTGCAGAGTCATGCTACGACACCTGCTTATACAGATTTGCAGTGTTCACATATTCCGAAATATGTAAGTCAATCTTCTTCCATTTTTGGGCATGTGAATCTGAAATTAAATGGTGACAGTAATGAAGATCTTTTGAAAGAATCCATTAGTGATGATGATTCTCCGCAAGAAAATCATCTATTAGACACCAGTTTCTTTCATAAAAAAGATAGAGCTGTCATATTTGAAGACCTTGCAGAGTGTTTGCTATTTGAGGATGCATTAGATTATGAGGATAATCATTCATTTCTGGAAAAGAATGTTAAGAAAGAAAAAATATTCCAGCTCTCCCATCAAGTTGCAAAAAATCCAAAGGTACTTCAAATAAAATGTATCTTTTTTGATCCTATACTTGAGTATATGAAGAAATTTCTCAGTTTCGATTTGCAGCTGGGTTTTTATTTTGAGAATAAAGAATATCATTGGTTGCCGGTGCTGTCATATTTTCTGTTAGTGACTTATTTCAACAGTGAAAGAAACAGATTATTTGAACATTTGATGGATTGGCTTCATTGGCATTTCCGAATTACTTAATTGATGGAAAGTCTTTGACATTCTAAAGGTAGGGTAGGTAGGAGAAATAAGTTTGCCAGGCAAGCAGTCTTCAGTATGTACAGTAGTGTTTTCAGTTTTCTATAGTTAAGTGGTTTTCAGTTACAGTTTTGGATGGAGGACTGGTTACAGGATACAGGATACAGGATACAGATTGCAGGTTTTAGGTTTTCAGGATTGGAAGCCGCCCAATGGATCAGGCACTTGGTCTACGATGTTCTTTGCTACCTCACAGGGAGGATAGCATCCCCAGTAGGAGCCAGTTGTTGACACTCAATAAAATCTGTGTTGAGGAAGCATCGATTGTCACAAATAATAATTGTAGTGGTAGTTATAAAAATAGGGAATGTAAAGCTCGAAAGTCAGAGTTCATCTATTATCGGCGTGAACAGGATTATAGGTGAAGAAAAGCTGAAGCTCCATACACATTCTTATTGTTGTTTAGACTATGCACAGACTTACGATGTTGTCAGATACAAAATCCATCGGAGGAAGAAAAGATTGAAAGATGAACTAGAGGACAGGAATACACTTCAGGAATATATCTGTCCTAATTGCAGTCGCAGGTATTCAGCCTTAAATGCATGCAACTGATCAGCCTTACTGAGGATAGTTTTCACTGTGAAAATTGCAATGCTGAACTCGTTGTTGAAAGTGACAGCAAGAAGCAGAAGCAACAGCCTTACAACGAATACGCCATCCTCCATTCGGCTACGTACTTTTTACAGTTAAGATGGAAAATATCAAGTTGGAAGCAGTTAAATTCTGCATTCAAATATTGGTGACAGAAGTAATGTTGCTAAGGAAATTGATACGGCAGATGAAGACATAGCAAAGGCGTCAAGTCTGTCAAGATGTATCGTATGGGATGTTTGCCAAAAGTCAGAGAGAAAGATCTACGGTCCCTAATCCATCCCGCGTCGTTCACATGTTCGTGAGATAACGTCGGTTAGTGGTCGCGGAACAAAAACCACCATGCAACGTGTCCATTTCTGATGCGTCCGGATACGTGAAAAGTTGTATTGCAAACCACTCCAAGCCCGCGCGGATACCATCCATTGGAAATGTTATAAAAAGGAGGTGGTCACATTTGTAGTATTTGTTTCTTCTTTTGACCAAAGCCGTCACGCTCTCCAAAACCCTAAGCCAAATTCGATGGGGTCTTTGAACGCTGCGATGTGAGCCTGGCCAAAAAGTTTGGTTTTCTATACAGGAGCGAGAAGCTAAAGGCTAAAAGTTTAAAATCAAAGAGATAAGACGCCATTATCCAAGAGCTGGCGAGTCTGCTATTTTTGTCCAATCCATTTCATATGATGAATATTAAAAAGGTTCTTGGAGAATGATGTAACAGGTTTAAGTGAAATGGCCTCATCAGAAAACAATCCTACAGTCTCAAACGTATGGTATATTATGGCTCAATAAAACCAGCTATATTGCAATCAGAATCTCGCCGTTCTTATTCTTAATAATGGGAAAAGCTATTTGAGCCCTAAAAATTCGAAATGGTTTCATGAAACCCTGACAGATATGGATATCAAAGATCCAAATCGAAGAGGATGGAGATTTATTTTCCAAATGGGCAGAGATGTTATATAAAAAGCTGGTACATTTGGTCGAAGAAGTTTTTAGAGTATATCGAGCTTTAGTAGAACGATGTGACCACATCTCTGGGGAGCCACATCTAAATACATTATAGCATAAGCAGAGGCAACTCATCAATCTCCGAAAGCCCAAAATTCCAGGCAGAATATCAACAAGTGGCAGAATATTAAATATCGGTGGAAGAAGTGAATAAATAGAGATAGCTGGCAGCCATCTTTTAGTTTCCGAGAACAACATTCCAGATTTTCCGTCATTTATAGTTTAAAAATTAATTCCTGTAAAGTAACGATTAGTTATTTGATTGTTATTTTAGTATCGGTGGTTTATTTTTAGAAAAATACAGTTAGGGTTTGCTCATAGGGAAAAAATTTGTATAAATTATGCATTTTACAATGTAAAGGGGGTTGGATTTTCGGTAAGGAGAAACCCATTCTGGGTGTTTTGAAGGGCTTCAGAAGTTAATAAAGATCTCAGAATTGAACAGATTTTTCTTCAAAGATTCATGTGTTGTTTAAAATTGCAGTCTGTACCATTTCCTTTCTCTACCTGTGCAAGTTTATTTTCTGCGTCATTCCTTTCATTATGTCGTTTTCTTCTATGCTTAGATGAACATTCATAATAGATTGAGATTCATGTTTCCATGCCTCGATTTATTCGCTTCTGAGCATCCATTTATTTCTCTAAAATTAACGGTAGATTCATCTGAAAATTGATGCCTGCTGTTAATGGACTGTCTTTATTTCTTTCCCTATCACCTGCAAAAATCTTATTGACTGTAATAAGACAGCTATCTTGCCTTTGTATGAAAATATTTGTTTAACTGCTGGTCCATATTTTTCTGTTTTCTCGACTCCATTGCCCAATGGTATCCTGTTCATGTTGATCTAGCCACCTCATTAAAAATCCTTAAGTTTTTATTCATTTTACAAATTGGCCCTTGAGTTTCATTGTCAAACTGCTGTCGTGGTGACATTGGATGGCAGATTTGCCGAGAGAGCCCTCTCTGGCTGAAGGAGGCCAACTTTCAGTCTAAAGATTGGTTTGAAATAGGTTACCTCGGGTTTCTTTGACACAGCCCAAGGAAAATCCGAGTGCTAACAACTCCCATGATCAAGTAAAATTCCCTGCTTTGCCCATTTATTGTAGTTTTAGAAAATTTCGTTTTATACCGCGTTAGTACAACCATGTTCATAACTGTGAAATTACTCAAAAGTTCTAAAGACGTGGGTTGACCTTTGGTAAACACGTTCTCATAAGTATGACTTAAAAATGTAGAATTGATGTTCTCGTTGTAAAATGTAGAATTGATGAAGTTGGTTTGTGACTGGGATGAAGTTAGTTTGTCAGCTCTGAAAGCTTCCAAATCCAATGCCATAAAACAGCGTATCATTTCAGTACACCTGGAACACATCTAAAAATCTCCTCGAAACTCTTCAGAACGTCTTTGACGCTTAAATCTGAAACGGAAACGTCAGTGATGAGGGATATGAAACGTGCATTTGAAGTTAGTCAAAGACTTCTAGCTCAGTTAGTGGTACCTCTGGGCCCACGTTTAGTGTTTAGTCGGCAGGAAATAAATTTCCACAGGAAAATAAAAAAAAATTGTAACCGTCATCGAATTTTCGGTAGAAAGGCACAGTGAGTTTGAAATTTAACTGCAGCTAACAGAGATAAGAGACAGAAATTTCCAGTATAACTGCTACCAGAGACAGGAAATTTCCAATGTGTATATAGGTATATCTCTTTATTACATTATTTAAAGGGCCTTCTCCTGTGATGTTCAGAAAAAGTCAGCTTTAATATATCTTTTCTGACAAAGTCAGCTTTTGAGGTCCACTGGCATTTTAGTTAACCAACACAGTGGAAGACTTTAAATAAGTTACAGTCCCCACACCTACATTGATTCATCACACGGATGTTAATTGTTTTTTTTTTATATATATTTTTCTTTATTGATTCATCACACGGATGTTAATTGTTTTTTTTTATATATATTTTTTCTTTAAGAGAGGGCAAAAATAGGGACCCAAGTTAGGGTGCTTTTATTCCTCTTTTGGAGTTCTTTTATTCCTCTTTAGGAGTTCAGTGAGGGTTGATTAACTTAATATCAATGGCTTTATAAAGTTTAGGGTTGATTAACTTAATATCAATTACATTTTTTTATTTTTATTTGTAGACTTATGGTCTCGTCTCGGATGTGCTTATGCACATACAGAATGTAATTTTGTATCGCTTCGGCTTGAAATAAAATTACGCTTTTTTTTCTTGGAAAAAAAAAATAAAAAAATGTAATTTTATGAGACCTAAGATGTAAATTTTCTCTTAATAATTTATTTTTTTCAGTTGAAAAAGTTTAGAGTTCCGATTAATAATTAGGAGTTTGTTGAAATGGATTAGAATTCCACTTGGTAATTAAGAGTTTCTTAAAATAGGTTAGAGTTCTAGTTAAGTTTTTTCCTTGTGGTGATGAAATAGCTTAGAGTTGTTAGATTATAAATTGTTGTTGAAATAGTTTTGAGTTTTGTTAGATTGCAAATTGCTAGCTTGTTTACTTTTGGTAAACTGTTTTTTCAATGTTTTTTTTCATGGTTATATATATAAATTTAATTGGAATATTTAAATGAGGATAAGATTGTAGAAAATCATTGTTTTTTATGAATATTAAATTGTATATAATTTTTTATATTATTTGCATTAGTATGTTGACCATAGGGGTTCTATTGAAAGTCTTGCGTAGAGTGTTTTCAAAGGACCATTTTGGGAAATTGCCTGGAAACAATTTCCTAACTCGGTATCTTGACACATGTGCCTTTGTTGTAGTTGGAAACTGGGACGCCGTTGCGCTAGTAATAGGTGGAGGGAGGTAACTCCCAGAGAAGCCCTCCTAGTACGCCCCAAGTTGGGTGGTCAACCATGTATACACAAGGTTTTTAAAGTGGTCTAACGAGGGACCCCCGTTTGTTGACACTCTATTCATGCAACCTAGGAGTTAGGATCTATTCCCTTGATAATTATAACTTTAACCCCTATAAGCCTATAAGCCTTGACCATTAACACATAACAAATATAAAGATGAACCTATATAAACCTTATGCCCGTAATCCTCAATTCATATAATCCCTAGGATCTAATCATTCATTAATTTAACCCTTAATCCCTCGTCTCTAATCTCTCTCTCTCTCTCTTTCTCTAAACCCCTAACCTCCAATCTCTCTCTCTCTCTCTCTCTCTCTCTCTCTCTCTCTAAATACCTAACCCCAAATCTCTCTCTCACTAAACCCCTAAACCACCAACCACCAATCTCTCTCTTTGTCTAAACCCTTAATCCCCAATCTCTCTATCTCTCGGCAAACACCTAACCCCCAATCTCTCTCTTTATATCCCTATATCTCTAAACCCCTAACCCTTGTTAAATTTTCTGAGTTTACTTCAATATGATCTAGGATCTTAACTGAGAGAACAACATGTACAGCATATCAATCATGGAGACAATAATGCAAGCACACAAGAGACACAAAGATTTACTTGGGGAAAACCATAAAGGTGAAAAACCCCAATAACTTCCTCAGAGATAGATAGAGCAATGATACAACCAACCAATAGAGATAGCCATAACCTAGCAGCAATCCTCCTCCTCCATAAGTGCGCCTCTCCTCCTTGAGAGCATGTGTGAGAAGTGAGTGAGTAAATAGAGTGCCTCCCGCACTCTATTTATACTTGACTTGACTTGCCTTTTTACCTAACTCATGTCGGCTCGAACTTAACCACATAACATAATGCTGAGTGGGCCGACCCCCAATAGGGTGGTCTAATAACCCTTTGACCCACATGGCCGACCCCCAATAGGGTGGTCTAATAACCCTTTGACCCACATGACTTATACAGGGCCGACCCCAAACAAGGTGGTCTAATAACCCATCAAGTATAAGTTACGACACTTACAATATAAATGACGACACTTCCTTATAGAGTAATAATACCATCTCTATAGGAATACAATATACATATATGTGAAATACATTCCGAAGTTACATATACATCAACACTCCCTCTTAACTAGGAAGGTATTTCTCAGCATAGTTCTTCTAGCACAAGTCATCTTCTCTGGATCATCGTCACTAGATAATCGTCATCGAGTCATCATCATCGTCACTGCTGCTGCTATCTCAATCAATCTCTGAATCTACTCGTCATAGGAAGTTCTACAGAGCCAGTCCTTTTTCATACTGGATGTAGGCCCACCACCTGCAGGTCTTCATCATCACTGGCCATACTGTGGAATCCTCAGGACTTATTACGTGCGTCACAAAACCTCGAAAGAGCATCCCAGGATGTTACGGGTACACAACTCCGACCTGTAGGATCTCCCAGGGCGCTATTACATGTGACCCCACCACAAAACCTCGAAAGAGCATCTTAGGATGTTACGGGTACACAACTCCGACCTAAGATCTCCCAGGGCACAAATTACATGTGGTCCACCACAAAACCTAGCAAGAGCATCTCAGGATGTTACGGGTACACAACTCCGACCTGAGATCTCCTAGGGCACAAATTACATGTGGTCCACCACAAAACCTAGCAAGAGCATCTCAGGATGTTACGGGTACACAACTCCGACCTGAGATCTCCTAGGGCACAAATTACATGTGGTCATGGCAAAACCTCGCAAGAGCATCTCAGGATGTTACGGGTACACAACTCCGACCTGAAATCTCCCAGGGCCCAAATTACATGCCATAGGACAAAACCTCGCAAGAGCATCTCAGGATGTTACGGGTACACAACTCCGACCTAAGATCTCCCAGGGCACAAATTACATGTCCTCCCAGAGCAATGTCTCGAAAGAGCATCCCAGGCTGTTACGGGTACACAACTCCGACCTATAGGATCTCCCAGACATGCTCATCTGCACAACCTGATCCACGGCCATAGAGTATCAACCTGATACTCACCATACATCATCCTGATGTACTCATGATCGTCCTGATCATCATCACTGCAACGTCCTGCTGCATGTCATCTGGAGCAACATCCTGAAGCTCACCATCCATGATCATCCTGATCATCATCACTGCAACGTCCTGCTACATGTCATCTGGAGCAACATCCTGAAGCTCGTCATCTATGATCATCCTGATCATCACTGCAACATCCTGCTGCATGATCCACCTGATCATCAATGCATCTACCTGATGCATACCATGTATCATACATGATCCTCCTGATCATCAATGTATCCACCTGATACAAACACATGATACATATCATCATACATGATCCTCCTGATCATCAATGCATCTACCTGATGCATACCAAGTATCTACCTGATACATATCATCATACATGATCCTCCTGATCATCAATGTATCCACCTG
Source organism: Larix kaempferi (assembly GCA_027924585.1). NCBI lineage: Eukaryota > Viridiplantae > Streptophyta > Pinopsida > Pinales > Pinaceae > Larix > Larix kaempferi. The sequence goes on along the minus strand of BSBM01001166.1, from coordinate 100,002 downwards.
ATACAATTACATGATACATATCACCATACATGATCCACTTGATCATACAATGTATCCACCTGATACATCAATGCATCCACCTGATGCATACCAAGTATCTACCTGATACATATCATCATACATGATCCACCTGATCATACAATGTATCCACCTGATACATATACAGATACATGGTCCAAGCATCCAACATGATGCATATACAAAATACATACACATGATCCAACATGATGCATACATACATAAATGATCCAACTGATCATATCCAAGCAGAAACCAGAACATCATCCTGATGCCCATTATCCAGCGCTTACATCCACAGCCATGTGAAGGATCCTCCTTCCAACATGCTTGGAATGGCTTCAGCAAATGTGTCCATCACTTCTTCCTCGAAGTATCCTCGATCTGAAGCACGCCAAGCCTCTCTCTGAAGTACTCGAACTTCACACTGGCTAGTGGCTTCGTCAGCACATCTGCAATCTGCTCGTCCGTCGCAACATACAGGAGCTTCACAGCTCCTCTCTGCACCATATCCCTGATATAGTGATATTTGATCTCTATGTGTTTCGACCTGTCATGAAACAATGGATTCTCGGACAGCTTCACACAACTCTGGTTATCACAGAAGATATCAGTAGCTTCCAATGGGAGATCAAATAACTCAGACAGTAGCTTCCGTAGCCATACTGCCTCACAACTAGCTGAACAGGCTGCAACATACTCTGCCTCAGCTGTACTTAGTGCTACGCAGGACTGCTTCCTGCTAAACCAAGAGATCACACCTGATCCCATACTGAAGCAACACCCAGATGTGCTCTTCCTATCTGCAGCACTGCCAGCCCAATCAACATAACCCTGCAGGTTAAATTTTTGATTCGCCTCATATCTGAGCCCATAATCCACTGTACCCTTCAGGTACCTCAGAACATGCTTTACAGCAACCAGGTGAACACTCCTCGGATCCGTCAGGAACTGGCTCAATGTGTTCACAGCAAAGCAAATATCTGGTCTCGTGTTCGTCAGGTACATCAAGGACCCAATAATCTGACGATACATAGAAACATCAACTGGCTCAGATGAAGCATCACAAAGAAGCTTCAGATTCGATGCCATAGGTGTGGCCATGGCCTTGCAATCCATCATCCTGAACCTCTTCAGGATCTCTTACTGCATACTTCCCTTGTCCAAGGAAGATTCTATCTGCACTCTGCCACACCTCCATGTCAAAAACAAATAGTGCATCATCCCCAAGTTCTTCATCTCGAACTTGGAAGAAAGCTTCCGCTGCGTGTCGGCAATCAATCTATCTTTACCTGTAACAAACAGGTTATCTGCATACAAAAGTAGTATCACTGGATTGCCTTCTTCAACCTTGTAGAAAAGGTTGGAATCTGCTTTACTCTTGGTAACGCCCAAACTGGATAGAAAGCTGTCTATCCTACCATACCAAGTTCTGTACTACACCATGCTGTTTTGAGATCCATTTGGTGCATCTTCTATTTCATCACTTTTATATTTCTCAATGCTGCCATCTGCAACATGCTTGATCTGATAGTTCCATTTGGAAGTCATAACAAACTTCCCTTCACATCTTGGGACTACATCCCAAACATCATTCTTCATGATCGACGGATCATGGCATTTCATTTCTTCATCCCAGATCCTGGGAACTTCAATATCTCCAATATCTTCAATAGATATCTTTGTTGCTGGAACAAAATGTTGTAGTTCTTCTTTTGTAGGAGATGGCATACGATCTTTCCTACACAACAAGTTAAATTGCATGATTAGAAAACATCTCATAGTTTTCAGGACAAATTCTTACACATAAAGAAATATGCCATACAGTCATGCAATTATCTTAGCCAATGCTTCAATACAACATTTATCCATATTCCGTAACTTTCTAGATGCCTTCCAATCTCTACCAGAACATTGTTAAGAGTGTGCACAACTCCCAACATGTCAGCAAAGAGGTTTCATTCTAGATAAGTAGCAATGGAATGTTGTACAGTGCCATAGGCCACTTACCCATTCATATTAGGAGTATACTGTTCATCAATGCAATTATTCTAATATGCATAATACACAACCTAATTCTAGGAACATCAGTATATACATTATTGAACAGTATTATTTAAGAAATGACAATTCAAATACTTATCTTTGTTTGTTCATTGGGTGGACTCCCTCTGAGTCTTCGCTTCCTTGCAGGAGCTACTGGAGTCCTAATCTGAAGTAGCTTCTTCTACACCTTTCTGTTGTGGGATGTAGAGAGATGGTCAACTCCCTCTAAATATCTGCATCCTTGCATAAACCACTGGAGTGTACTCCCTCTTGATCTTTGCTTCCTGGATTACCTGTTCTTGAATCTCATATTCATCCTTGGTCCCTATGCATGCTTATTAGTATCATGAATGTGTTATCCTTGTGATCTCATATAAAATCATACATTCATTAGTATACTATTAAAACACAATAATCTCAAGCATGTATAGTCATGATCATTTCAAACAGAAATAATAAGCATTAGCATTCAAGGTTTATGTAGGAGTCTTATGGTTAGTCAAATCATAAGAAACATAACATAGCATGTCTAAACCTGTAATTACTCAAACCTATGACTATTCAGGTTAGTTGAATCATCAATCAAGATAAGAGATATAAAATCCATAAAACCTGTGATTATTCAAACCTATACCATCATGATTCTTCTGGTTAGTCATATCATCAATTATGGTAAGAAACATAAGATGCATACAATCATGATTATTCAAACCTATGACTTCATGAATAATCATTATCAACAATAGTATAAGATCTTAACACAAGGTAGGATTCTATCTTGATATAGGAAAAACATACCTGGATTAGCATGCTAGCTATTTATGTCTAACATACTCACATGATGTCTTCTTGTTCTTCTTCAATGACTTGTGCTAGTAACCTGTATATCTCATAAGTTAACTATTACAAAACCAAGTTATACATACCTCGTAAATGGATCTTCTATGAGATCCATGAGAATGGATGAATCTTTGTCCTCATGTTATCATGATCATATGTTCTTGGAATAGAACATGATTTGTCTTTCTTGGTGTACCTTTCATGTTAGTAGACAACATAAACCTCATACAACACCATAATGCATTAGTTCAATCATAAGTGTCAACACCCTAACCAATGAATATCTTCTATCATGCATTCATAATTTTGTTAAGGTGATACGACAAATCTAAAATCAAAATTGTACTAACCGTAATAACATGAAGACAAACATACCAAAAACTTAATTATGAACAAATCTCAAAGCATACCTCGATGAGTCATACCTGTCGAGATCACTTGTAATCTTCTTATGTAAGGCCTTAGCCTCATCTCCCTCTGAAACAGGAACTTCTTCACTTATGCAAGTGACCAATCCATCTTCTTCTAGGATTAACCCAATCCACTTGATTTGCAAGAACTGGACCTGGAGCTGGATATGGGTTTGTCAGAGAGACCCCAAAAATTCAAACTTTGAATTTCAAACTTCCGAAAGGATAGGAATATGCGCCTTGATGAACTGATCAAACTGGTATATTCAGAATTTGAAAACTGCAAAGTTTCACTCCTCAATTTTGCCTTTGAAACTTCTGGATTCACTGGTCGTGACTCTGAACTAGGGTTTGATGAAGCCCACTCTTTTGCCCCATCAAAATGTTTGATCCAAAGCTCTAAGCTTCTATTTTTCTGAGGAGCTTCCAGCCGTGGTCACAAATTTCAAAAATTCCCATTTTTACAGAAGCCCTAATTTTCCACTTTTCTGATCAAAGTCCCGAACTAGGGTCTAATCAAGCCCGGCCTTCTGCCCAACCAAAAATTCTGATCTTGGTCTCTAAATTTCTATTTTGATGAGTAGCATCCAGCCGTGGTCTCCGATTACAAAAATTCCAACTTTCTCCAAAGCCCTAAATTCCGGAAGCCATGAATGAAGGTACCAAAAAATAATTCTGTTTTGACAGAAATATGTACCTGATTGTTTCTGGTGTAACTCCGAAATTTTTGATCCACAGGGTCTGAAAAAGTTTCCTGAGATAGTCTGACCTGTTATCTTTCCATCCTGACAGGTCTGACCTCAATTGGATTCTCTGAGAGAGAGTTATGCCAAATGTCGCAACGTGACATGTTTTGGGATAAAACAGGAGAGCGAACTTGTACGGAGTGCCACATGTCACTGTTTTAATTTCGGCCTCTGAAAACGTTTTCTGAGATAGCTCGGCCTATTATCTTTCCATCCTGATAGGTCTGAACTCAATTGGATTCTCTGAGAGAGAGTTATGCCAAATGTCGCAACGTGACCTGTTTTGGGATAAAACAGGAGAGCGAACTTGTACGGTGTGCCACGTGTCACTATTTTAATTTCGGCCTCTGAAAAAGTTTTCTGAGATATCTCGGCCTGTTATCTTTCCATCCTGACAGGTCTGACCTCAATTGGATTCTCTGAGAGAGAGTTATGGCAAGTGTCGCAACATGACCTGTTTTGGGAAAATACAGGAGAGTGAACTTGTACGGCGTGCCACGTGTCACTGTTTGACCTTCGGCCTCTGAAAAAGTTTTCTGAGATAGCTCGTCCTGTCTACTACCTGTCACTTTTCACGAAATTTCATTTGGAGCTTCCTAGCCCAAGTTATGACCTTTTTCCCAAGGTCACCTGATTTTGACTCAGATCTGGAAGAGGCAGAAACCCTATATTGTACAGATCATAAATCACAAACTACAACGAATTAGAGGTTGTCCTTTGGACACAAGATACCTGGAGATCTTAGCTTCGGCCTGTAACAATTTCAGATCCGAAAACTTCTCCAAAACGGATTTATAGCGAAAGTGCTATGATGACTGGTTTTTGCTATATCAAGCCCTAGCATCGTAAGTGCAACAAGTGTCATACATTCCATATCATGCCTTCTTTCAGGCTAGCTCTGATACCATGTTAAATTTTAAGAATTTACTTCAATATGATCTAGGATCTTAACTGAGAGAACAACATGTACAGCATATCAATCATGGAGACAATAATGCAAGCACACAAGAGACACAAAGATTTACTTGGGGAAAACCATAAAGGTGAAAAACCCCAATAACTTCCTCAGAGATAGATAGAGCAATGATACAACCAACCAATAGAGATAGCCATAACCTAGCAGCAATCCTCCTCCTCCATAAGTGCGCCTCTCCTCCTTGAGAGCATGTGTGAGAAGTGAGTGAGTAAATAGAGTGCCTCCCGCACTCTATTTATACTTGACTTGACTTGCCTTTTTACCTAACTCATGTCGGCTCGAACTTAACCACATAACATAATGCTGAGTGGGCCGACCCCCAATAGGGTGGTCTAATAACCCTTTGACCCACATGGCCGACCCCCAATAGGGTGGTCTAATAACCCTTTGACCCACATGACTTATACAGGGCCGACCCCAAACAAGGTGGTCTAATAACCCATCAAGTATAAGTTACGACACTTACAATATAAATGACGACACTTCCTTATAGAGGAATAATACCATCTCTATAGGAATACAATATACATATATGTGAAATACATTCCGAAGTTACATATACATCAACAACCCTTAACCCCCCTACCTCTCTCTCTGCTTCTTTCCCTAACCCCTCCTTCCTCTTTATAACTCCACTCCTTCCCTCTATCTCTCTCTAACCCCCTAATCCCTAATATCTCCCTCTCTCTCCCCAAAACCCTAACCCCTAACCTATTTCTCTCTCTCCTCGAAACCCCCACTCTTCACCCTCCTACCCCTACACCCCATCTTTATCTCTCTCCCCCCACCACTATCCACCTCCCCATCCCTTTGTCTCTCTCTATAAATATGCCTCTCCCTCGCACTCCCCCCACTAACCACAACTTCTTGATCTCTCTCTTTCTCTCTCTCTCTCAACCACTAAACCCCAATGTAAACCCCTAAATTCAAATCTCTCTCTCTCTCAATCCTTAAACCATTAATATATTTCTCTCTCTCTCTCTCTCTCTCTCTAAATTCCTAACCTCAATCTCTCTCTCCCTCTCTCTCTCTCTAAATCCCTAACCCTCAATCTCTCTCTCTCTCGAAACCCCTAACCCCCAACCACCAATATCTTGCTTACTATCTCTCTCTTTCTCTAAACCCCTAACCTGCAATCTGTCTATCTCTCTCCAAACACATAACTTCCAATGTCTCTCTTTCTATCCCTATATCTCTAAACCTCTAACCTCCAATATCTCTCTCTCTCTCTCTCTCTCTCTCTAGCATGACCTTTCCCTAACCCACCTACCTCTCTCTCTCCTTCTTTCCTAAACCCCTCCTACCTCTTTATAACTCCACTCCTTCCCTCTCTCTCTCTAACCACCTAATACCCATGTATACACAAGGTGTTCAAAGTGGTCTAACAAGGGACTCCCCTTTGTTGACACTCTATTCATGCAACCTAAGAGTTCGGATCTATTTCCTTGATAATTATAACTTTAACCCTTCTAAGCCTATAAGCCTTAACCATTAACACATAACACATATAAAGATGAACCTATATAACCCTTATGCACATAATCCTTAATTCATTTAATCCCTACTATCTAATCATTCATTAATTAAACACATAATCCCTTCTCTCTCTCTCTCTCTCTCTAGACCCCTAACCTCCAATATATATATATATATATATATCTATTTCTCTCTTTCTCTCTCTAAACACCTAACCACCAATCTCTCTCTCCCTCTCTCTCTCTCTAAATCCCTAAATTCCAATATCTCTCTCTAGACCCTTAAACCCTCTCTCTCTCTCTCTCTCTCTTTATAAACCCCTAACCACCAATATCTCTCTCTCTCTCTCTAAACACCTAAACCCCTAACCACCAATATCTCTCTCTCTCTCTCTCTGTATTCTTCATCTGTTTCACTCTTTTCCAGAATCTGATTTTCCAAATCAGTTGAATATGTACTGATTGATGAAATGACATTTAGTTTTTCCTTACGACTCAAGGCATCTACAACCTTGTTCTCCTTCCCTTTAATATGTTGAATTTCGAAATCATACTCACTTAAGAACATCGGCCATCTAGCTTGTCTAGCATTCAGGTTTGTCTGATCTAATAAATATTTCAGACCCATGTTATCTGTTAATAATGTAAACTTTCTGCCAATAAGGTGATGAAGCCACATTTTTAAGGCATGAATAACTGCTAATAACTCTAAATCATAGGTAGAGTAGTTATTTTCATGTACTTTCAGCTTTCTAGATTCATATGCCACCGCATGTCCTTCTTGTGTCAAGACTCCACCAAGTCCGTCGTTGCATGCATCTGTACAAACTACAAAATCCTTGTTGGGGTCTGCTATCTTTAAGATGGGTGCTGTAGTCAACAGTTCCTTCAATTTCTTGAAACTATCAGAACATTTTTGATCCCAAACAAATTTCTTCCCTTTCTTCTACAAGCAAGTTATGGGGTTGGCAATTTTTGAAAAATTCTCTATAAAATTTCTGTAGTACCCCATAATGCCCATAAATGATCTTACATCTGACACATCTTTAGGAACCGGCCAGTCATTAATGGCCCTTATCTTGTCAAGGTCAACTGAGATTCCTTCTGCTGAAATTATGTGTCCTAGATACTGAATTTTGTCTTTGTGGAAGTCACACTTACTAAATTTGGCGTATAGTTGATGATCTCTTAATACTTGTAAGATAATCCATAAATGTTCATCATGCTCTTCTCTTCTTCTTGAGTACACTAAAATGTCGTCTATAAACACAACAACAAACTTGTCTAAGTATTTATGCAAAATATTATTCATCAAACACATAAATACAGCCGGGGCATTAGTAAAGCCAAACGGCATGACTACGAACTCGTAATGTCCATACCGAGTTCGGAAAGCTGTCTTGAAAATATATTCATCTTTAAATCGTACTTGATGATATCCTGATCTTAGATCAATCTTCGAAAATACTGTTGCTCCATGAAGCTGATCAAATAGATCATCTATGCGGGGAAACGGGTACCTATTCTTGATTGTCATCTTACTGAGCTGGGGATAATCTATGCACAGTCTCAAGGTTCCGTCTTTCTTCTTAACAAAGATGACAGGTGCTCCCCAAGGAGACACACTTGGTCTAATATACTTTTTGTCAATAAGTTCCTTCAACTGAGATTTTAATTCGTTTAACTCCAGCATATTCATTCTGTATGGAGCTTTTGAATTTGGTACTGCTCCTGGTATTAACTCTATGGTAAAATATAATTCTGTTTTGGGTGGTAATCCTAGAATCTCCTCAGGAAACACATCTTTAAAATCCTTTGGGACAGGTATGTCCTCTAATTTTAGTTTGTCCTCTTTATCCATAAACTCATCGTTTACCACGTTTACTGCAAACATTTGGTATCCTTTCCTAACTGCCCTCTTAACTTGCATGGTTGAAATCTATCTAAGGGTTACCTTCCTTGGAAGGCCTTTTATTTCTATAGTTTTCCCTTCGTCATTTAAACATGTAAAACTTTTTCCATAATAGTCCAGGATGACATGATGGGATTCTAACCAGTCCATCCCAACTATAATATCATAAGAACCCAAAGGTAGAATACTCAACTTGATTTATGTTTGTAAATGATTCATGGACAAAACATAGTTTTCTATAAAATCTAATACTTTCCTCTTTGTTCCAGTTGCTAGTCTAACTAGCCATGATTTACTAAACTTTTCAGTTTTTAGTTTAAGAATTTCCACAATATCTGGTGATATATAACTTAAACTAGCACCTGGGTCAATTAAAACAATAACAAGATGGTCATGTATCATACCTTCAATCTCTACCATGGAGATTTGATGATCTGCTTTCCTGTTGTTGAGTGCTACATTAATTCTTGGCATCTCCCTTGCTATGTCTCCAACAATAGGTTCAGTCTAAATAGAGTTGATATTGTTTGCCTTCCGCTTCCTTAAGGGGAATTCTGATGTGTAATGGGGGCCTTGACATTCGAAACATCTGATATGTGTCTTTGGCTCACTGGTTTTGGTATTATTAGGTGCATTTTTCGGAGTTGTAGATTTCTGCTGTGCATTATTCCTGGAATTATTCCCTTGGGAATTCCAATTCTGAAAACTCTTTCTTTGAAATCTGGAATTTCCACTGAATTTGAAATTCTTCTTTTTTTGCTCAAAATTACTAGGCTTATGATTTTTCCACTTTGACATTCCTTCTCTTTTCCGATTTGTGTCATAACAGAAAACTGCCTTTCTCATAGCCTCCTCCAAGGTTTTAGGACTATCATACTCGATTCTATCTTTAATGCTGAAAGGTAAACAGCTCAAGTACCTTTGAATTTTTGGTTTTTCCTCCATAAGGTATGGTACATATCTCAGTAAGTTCAGAAATTTACTGTTCATTTCCTTCATGTTCATACCTCCCAACTTCAAATCGTAGAACTCTTTAGATTTTTCTTCATATTACTGTTCAGATAGATACTTCTTCTTGAAATATCATTTAAAAGCACTCCATCTTACATCTTTATCTTTGATTCCCTTTACCCTTTTTATGTCCTACCACCATATATCTGCTTTTCCGGTCAAGTTATATATAGCCATTTTTTCCTTTAAGAACTCTGAATAGTTATAGATTTGGAAGTATTTCTTCATACCGAATAGCCAAGCTTCAGCTATCTCACCTTTTTCAGTTTCTCCATTGAAAGTTGGAGGTCTTATCTCCTTGAACTCTCCAAAAATCTGCTCATATTCTTTATGATTTTTCCTTCTTGGTTTGGAATCTCCTTCACTGCTGTCACTGGTATAGTTACGTTTCCTTTTGCGTACTTCAATAGCATCTCCTGATGAGGTTGAGCTATCTTTCACCTCACTGGTTTTTATGTTCTGAATTTTATCAGTGTGAGGCATATCCTCAACTTTGGAAATATCTTCATTGTTTCTCTTGTTCCTTTGTTTGACTGTCTTCAAACAGTACTTGATTTAGTTCTTGTGCTTGTAGAATCTTCTCATTATCTTGTTTCACAGATCTGATTTCTGATTTCAATTCATGGAAAGCACGTAACAATTCTATCGAACTGTTATTTAGTTCACCGTGACCTTCCGCTACATAGTGTTGTCCCGAACTGTGATTGTTTGGCTGAAATCTGTCGCTTAATTGTTCAGCTGAGTTCTCCATACCTGTAACTGAAAATGATTTCTGGATACATAATAATAAAAATTTCAAATTAGTACAATTTTTTGTTGTATAAAAAAAATTTCTGCCGTATAAAATTTTTATGCTGCGTGTTTTGGACCTTATCCAGGCCTAGAGTTTGAATCTATTCTCTGATACCACATGTAACATCCTGAATTTTCATAAAAATTTAAAATTTTTAATAATAGCAATAACAGCATTAATTTCGAGAATTTATAATTGTGAAAATAATAATTGTTGATTGTGACAGTAATAACTAAACAGCTGTTAGTACTAAACATGATTTAAATTTTGTTTAGAAGCATTATGATAGTGATGACTTAAAGACATTCTTAACAACTATGATTATGATAATTGAATGAACTAATAGATTAGAATTATGATGTGACACTTTTCATTGCAATGATAAGTATGATTGATGTAATAAATGAAATGATAGGTTAGAAAGGTGATATGATACTTTTTCCTTTGAGATGATACAGACAGTTTGTTTTTTTTTGCTGAACAAGGGTGTCCTATGAGGGACCCCGAAGCTTACTTAGCTGCAATGCTAAAGCATTGAACCTGTTCTATGTGCAGACAACAGGCAAGAAGTTTCATGATTGCAATAAATTCCAGTTCGTGTAAAGTTCAATTCATCATCGTAAATAAAAATAAAATGTTTAAAGACTGTTGCAACCATAAAAGCATACAGGTATGATTCACATGCCTACATTTCTTCCTTCCAAGGTTCATCTTGCAATTGAATAATAATCAAACTAAGTTAACTGTTGAAAATCATCAAGTTAGCAGCATCGTTACTGTAGTCATCATTTTACTAGTTGGTTCTGTCGTCGTCATTGTCGTGATGATAGTTGTCTTGTTGTCATCATTTGCATGGTAGTACCAAGTGGTACTTACCCCAGCTGACTTGGATTTCCAGCAATCCATGTAATACGAATTTGATGTATTAGCTTTTGTACTTGTCGCTGTGTATGGATGATACACCTTCGAACTGAACGTTGATCTTTCCTCCGTGTGCCATAGTGGCATTGTCAACTGGTAATGAAGAGTGGGCAATTAATGTCGACGTTGTTTGTCCCAATGTTAACTTCGCTGGCATCATTGTGACCGTCAATGGTGATGAGTCTAGACCGTCGATGATGATAAATATGTAGAGTAAAATGGCGAAACGTTTTTCAATTTTCTTTGCAAAGGAAACAATTAGGGCCATACCCTAATTCATGTTTTGTTTGAATACAAAGTAAAAGTTTGAAGAAGAAAATCTAAACAGGATTTATGGTATCGACTAGGGTTCGATCCAAGGTCTATGTAGAATGTAATGTTTTCTGTTGTAAATACGATGAAAGTGGAAATCTAAACCTAACTAGGTTTTTGATACGAGGTTCAAAATTACAAATGACACTTACAGTTTTAGCAGATCTAAAAGAATGAAATAAATAATAATGGCAAATAAAGATGTTTATAAAGTTTCTATTATTTATTAGAAGAATAATCAATACAATGCTTATAATAGGAAAATGGAAACAATGTATGTGTACAATGTAGAAAATGTGAAGTCTGTCACATACTGTTGTTTGCAAATTGATAAAATGAATGCATTTATTTAATTGCATCTATCATTTTCATAATGTAGACTTAATATAATATACAGAAATATAAATTTAACTATTTACTATGTATATAGTAATGTTAAGTATATTGCAATGTGATTGTACACGAATTAAACAATGTTTATTTTTCAGGAAATAAAAGAGCATTCTACAATAGATTATATATTATACAGTAATTATTACTATTATTAACTGTAGGGTAGAAAATGAAGCAAAACTCGAATACTGTAATCAACTGTCGAATCAATGGCTATATGCCTATCTTTTCATCTATACTTAATCTGCATCTCTATACTAGAGTATGATCCATAGAACAACATGTGGAAAAATATAGAGATTGGTTTATCAATTCTAAATCATTATTTAAACTTTAACTTTCACACTGTAAATAAATCTAGGATGAATTTCTTTTTGAAAAACAGAAAACAGTAAACGCTAACTATATAGAACTAAATTACTAGGTGAGATAAAATAGAAAATTTGGAGAACCTGGATAAATCTGTAGGGCAACAAACAGCCCAAGAAGACTGTTCCACCCAACCAATTCCTGAAAATAGTCAAGTATTGTCTTAGGACCCCTGAGCCTGTTCATTGAACCACCAGGAGGAAGAAACTCAGGAAGTAGGAATAACTTCTGTATCTCCAATAACTAGCAGTCCAATACACTTACACCAGCACCTCTGGTTCTTCTCAGCAATATGCAGACTTATGATTACACTCACCACTAGCCTCACTATTCGAATCTCTCAATGATCACCTGATGCACATGAGGAAAATATTCTGCAGAAATATTGATCAAGAGCTGCCTACTCAATTCGAATTTGCCTTTATAGGTGCCTAGGCCTTTTCAGATGTTACTGGGCCATTAAATGAGTTTCCTGCTCACTCCCTCCACCTGGGGGATAATGCCCTATTTTTAGGGGTAGTTGTCCCATAACCAACAGCTAGTGGTGTGATGCAACTGCTTCCATCTGTCCCATACCTTCCAACAGCTTCCATTCCTCCTAGTGGGTCAGTGAACACTCATTTAACAGTCCTCTTGGGTGTTTGTCTCCTAATTAATTTATTTAAATAATAATATTCTGTAATTACATTAATCCATGATCAAAACTGATCATAATTACAAAACTTTGTAATTAAATTTAACATAAAGTATTTTGCAAATAAAATAGTAATTTTCAGAAATTTGGGTAGGTGGCAAAAAATGACCAAAATATGCATATAAATGACCACTTTTGAGTTGGCGATCGCTAGTAGCAAATTAATGGTCATTGGTCATTGTGACAATTAATGACCAAATATATTACCAAATTAATGACCAAATATACGACCAAATATATGACCACAAGATAAGCTATAAATGACCAAGGTAAATATGACCACAATTTTGGTCACGTGATATATGGCCACTAATTTGCTACCAATGGTCACTAACTCAAAAGTGGTCATTTATATGTGGATTTTGATCATTTTTTTGGTCACTTATCTCTCATTTTGTACTAGTGGAGAGATTGGGGGTTAGAGGTTTGGAGAGAGAGATATAAAGAAAAAGATCGAGGGTTAGGGGTTTAAAGAGAGAAAAATATATTGAGGGTTTAAGGGTTTAGAGAGAGATATAGATTAGATTTTAGGGGTTTAGATTGGGGGTTAGTGGTTGAGGGAGAAAGAGATAGCATGATTTAGGGGTGGTGGTTAGTTGTACGAGTTGGAGTGGGTGGTTAAAGGTAGGTGGGGAGTATGGGGGAGAAGCATATTTATAGAGAGAGTGATGGATAGGAAGGTGGATAGTGTTCACAGAGAGAGAGAGAGAGAAGGGGGGGAACTAGGGGTTAAAGGGTGAAGAGTGAGGGTTTGGGAAAATGTATAAAGAGAGAGAGAGAGATATTGGAGGTTAGGTATATACAGAGAGAGATAGATTGGAGGTTAGGGGTTTAGAGAGAGCTAGAGAATGGGGGTTAGGGATTTAGAGAGAGAGAGATGGATTGGGGTTTAGATACGGAGTGAGAGATGATGGGGGGAGTATGTATGGTTAGTGGTGTGGGGGAGAGATAGATATAGTGGGGGGGAGGGGTAGGAGGAGGAGGATAGAGGTTTTGAGAGAGATAGAGAGATAGAGGGAGAGAGAAATTATGGGTTATGGGTTTATAGAGAGAGAGAGAGAAATTGTGGGTTAAGTGTTTAGAGAGAGAGGGATTAGAGGTTAGGGGTTCAAAGAGAGAGATAAATATTGGAGGTTAGGGGTTTAGAGAGAAAGAGAGAGAGGGACTGGAGGTTAGGGGTTTAGAAATATTGAGATAGATAGAAAGAGAGAGATTTGGTGTTATGGGTTTAGAGAGAGATAGAGAGATTGGGGTTAGGGGTTTAGAGAAAGAGAGATAGAAAGGGAAAGAGTGGTGGTTATGGGTTTAGAGCGATAGAGAGAGATTGGAATTTATTGCTTTAAATAGAGAAATGGTTGGTTAGGGGTTTAGAGAGGGAGAGATTTGGGTTAGGGGTTTAGAGATAGTGAGATAAAAAGAGAAAGGTCGGGGTTATAGGTTTATATAGAGAGAGAAATATACTGAGGATTTACGGGTTTAGAGGGAGAGAGATTGGAATTTAGGGTTTAGGGGATGGGGAGGTGGTTAGTGGTGGGGGACAAAATAAAATAGAGAAGGGGGGTATGAGGGTGAAGAGTGGGGTTTGGGTGAGAAAATAGATAGAGTGAGGGGGATTAGGGCTTAGCAGTTGTGTGTGTGTGTGTGTGATAGAGAGAGAGAGAGATTGGGGATGGGGACGAGGTTACTGGTAGGGGAGATATAGAGATAGAGTGGGGGTTAAGGTTAGGAGTGTGAGGAGTGGGGGATTAGTGCATAGAGAGAGGGAGGTATTATGGTTTAGGGGTTGCGAGAGAGAGAGAGGGGGGAAGTTTAGCGAAAGTAGGAGAGACAAAGGAAGGGGGGTTAGGGAAAGGAGGAGAGAGAGAGAGAGGAAGTTGGGTTAGGGAATGGTGGTGCTAGAGAGAGAGATTAGGGTTTTAGAGCGAGAGAGAGAGATTAGGGGTTAGGGGTTTAGAGAGAGAGATATTGGGGGTTAGGTATTTAGATAGACAAAGAGAGATTGGAGGTTAGGAGTTTAGAGATAGAGCGATTGGGGGTTAGGGATTTAGAGAGAGAGACAGAGAGATTGGAGGTTAGGGGTTTAGAGAGATATAGAGAGATTGGGGTTAGGGTTTAGGGAGAGATATTGAAAAAGAGTGATTGGTTGTTAGCGGTTTAGAGAGAGAGAGAGGGATATTGGGGGTTAAGGGCTTATGTATATATATATTAAGGGTTATATGTTTAGAGAGAGAGAGAGATAAGAAAGGAAATATTGAGGATTAGGGGTTTATTGAGAGAGAGATGTAAGAAGTTGGGTTATAAAGAGGGAGGAGGGGTTAGGGAAAGGAGGAGAGAGAGGGAGAGGTTGGGTTAGATAGAGGGAGGGGCATTTCATAAAGGTGGGGATGGAGAAGGGGAGAGCGGAAGAGGGGTTAGGGAAAGGTGGTGTTAGAGAGAGAGAGAGATTGGAGATTAGGGGTTTAAAGAGATATTGTGGGCTAGGTGTTTGAGTGGGTGGTTATGGGTAGGGGGAGTCTATGGGAGAGTTATATTTATAAAGAGAGTGAGGGATGGGGAGGTGGATAGTGGTCAGGGAGAGAGAGAGAGAGACAGAGAGATAAAGTAGGGGTTTAGTGGTAGGAGGGTGAAGAGTGGGGGTTTGGTTGAAGGGATAGAGGAAGAGAGAGAGAGAATAGGGGTTAGTAGTTTAGATAGAACAAGAGGGATAAATTAGTGACTAGGGGTTTATAAGAGAGAGACATATGGAAGAATCAAGGTTATAAATACATAAGAGGGGTTAGGGAAAGGAGGAGAGAGAGAGGGAAGGTTGGGTTAGGGAGAGGGAGGGGGCATTACAGAAATGTGGGGCTAGAGAGGGAGAGAGAAGGGGTTTAGATAAAAGATGTGAGAGAGAGGAAGGGGGGGTAGGGGAAGCTGGTGCGAGAGAGAGAGAGAGAGATTTGAGGTTACGGGTTTAGAGAGAAAGTGAGAGAAAGAGAACGATTGTGGTTAGGTGTTTGAAGAGAGATAGAGAGATTGGGGGTTATAGGTTTAGAGAGAGAGATATAAAGAGAGATAATCATGGTTAGCAGTTTAGAGAGAGAGATATTGGTGGTTAGGAATTTAGATAGAGATGTGATTATGGGTTTAGAGAGAGAGAGAGATTGTGGGTTAGAGATTTAGATAAAGAGAGAGAGAGAGAGAGATTATGGGTTATGGATTTAGAGAGAGAGATTGGAGGTTAGGGGTTTAGAGAGAGAATGGGGGTTAGGGGATTAGAGAGAGAATGTGGGTTAGGGGATTAGAGAGAGAGAGAGGGACCAAGGTTTAATAGGGGTTTAGAGACAGAGTGAGAGATGATCGGCGAATACAGATGGTTAGTGGCATGGTGGAGAGATAGATATAGTGGGGTGGATGGGTAGGAGGGTGGGCAATGGGGGTTTTAGAGAGAGACAGAGAGAGAGAGAGAGAGAGCGAGAGAGAGAGAGAGATTGTGGGTTATGGGTTTAGAGAGAGAGAGGGGGGGAGACAGATTGGATGTTAGTAATTTAGAGAAATAGAGAGAGAACGTGAGAGAGAGAGAGAGAGATTGGGGGTTAGGTATTTAGAGAGTGATATATATATATATTAGAGGTTAGGGCTTTAGAAAGAGAGAGAGAGATATAGAAAGAGAGTGATTTGATGTTAGGTGTTTAGGGAGATATAGAGATATTGGGGGTTAGGTGTTTAAAGATAGAGAGATAGAAAGAGAAGGAGTGGGTATGGGTTTAGAGTGAGAGACATATTGGAGGTTAGTGGTTTAGACAGAGAAATTGTGGTTTATGGATTTAGAGAGAGAAAGTGAGAGATTAGGGGTCAAAGGTTTAGAGAGAGAGAGATAGATATATTAGAGGTTAGGGGTTTATAGAGGGAACGATTTGGTTTAGGGTTTTAGAGAGAGTGAGATAGAAAATGGAAGATCAGGGGTTATGGGTTTAGAGAGAGAGAGAGAGAAATATATTGCGGGTTTAAGGGTTAACGATAGAGAGTTTGGAATTTAGGGGATGGGGAGGTGGTTAGTGGTAGGGGAGAGAGTGAGATAAAGTAGAGGGGTAGGGGTAGGAGGGTGAAGAGTGGGGTTTGATGGAGCATATAAAGAGAGTGAGGGATATTAGGTGTTTTTGTTTTAGAGAGAGAGAGAGATGGGGATGAGGTTAGTGGTAGGAGAGATATAGAGATAGAATGGGGGGTAAGGTTAGGACAATGAGGAGCGGGGGTTTGCGGGGGAAGGGAGAGGGAGATATTAGTGGTTAGGGGATGAGAGAGAGAGAGAGAGATCACAGGGGGAGCTCTGATAGTTGGTGATGTGGGTATATGGTTAGGGGGAGTAGGGTTAGGGATTGGAGTGATAAGGAGAGAGAATGGAAGAGAATAGAGGGATGTATAGAGAGGGATGAATAGAGAAATAGAGGGAGAATGGGGTTGGGGTAATAAAGAGGGAACATGGAGAGATGGGGGGGTTAGGATTTATGGTATAGGTGAATATGGGGGGTTGAGAGAGAGATAGGAGGTGGTGTTATAAATATGAAGGAGGGGTTATGGAAAAGAGTGGAGAGTGAGAGGAGGTTGGGTTAGAGAGAGGGAGGGGGCATTAGGTAAATGTTGCATTGGATATAGAGAGAGAAAGATGGGGCTTTAGGTAAAGGAGGAGAGAGAGAGAGGGAGGGGGTTAGGGAATGGTGGTGATAGAGAGAGGGGGGGTGTTAGGTAGAGATAAAGAGAGAGAAAAAGAGAGAGGAAGAGGGTGTGTGTGTGTTTGTGTGTGAGAGAGAGAGAGAGTGAAAGAGAGAATCACGAGGAGATTATTGATGGTTAGTGATGTGGGTATATGCTTAGGGAGGGTAGGGTTAGGGATGTGGAGAGATAGATGAGGGAGAAGAGGAGGGTGGGAGGGAGAGAGAGGGAGGCTTATAGAAATAGAAAGAGCAAGGGTTTATGGTTAATGGCAAAAAAAAGGGTACATAGAGAGATGGGGGGTTAATATTTATTGTATAGGGGATGATGGGGGGTTTTAATAGAAGCAAGTTGGATTATAAAGAGGGAGGGGAGTTCATGGGAAGCAAGAGAGAGAGAAAGGGTGTTAGGTTAGAGAGAGGAAGTGGGTGTTAGGGAAATGTGGGGTTGGGGGGAGAGAGAGAGAGAGAGAGGGGGGGGGGGTTAGGGAAAGGTGGGGCTGGAGAGAGAGAGAGAGAGATTTTGGGGGTTAGTGGTTTAGAGAAATAGAGAGAGAGGGAAAGAGAGGGAGAGAGAGATTGAAAGCAGGATTGGTGGTTATGGGTTTAGAGAGAGAGAGAGAAATATATTGAGGGTTTAAGGGTTTAGAGTGAGAAATATTGGAATTGATGGATTTAGATTGGAGGTTAGGGGTTTAGAGAGAGAAAGAGAGGGAGAGAGAGGGATGGGGAGGTGGATAGTGGTGGTGGAGAGAGAGAGATAGACAAAGATATTAGGGTTTAGGAGCTTATAGAGAGAGAGGGAGAGATTATGTGTTATGGGTTTATAGATGGAGAGAGAGGGAGGGAGTGGGGTTATAAATATGGAAGAGGGTTTAGCGAAAGGGGGGAGAGAGAGGGGGGAGGTTGGGTTAAAGAGAGGGAAGGTTGTTAGGGAAAGGTGGAGTTGGAGAGAGAGATAGGGTTAGGGAAAGGAGGAGAGAAAGAGAGGAGGGGGTTAGGGAAATTTGGTGCGAGAGAGAGAGAGAGAGAGAGAGATTAGAGGTTAGGGTTTTAGAGAGAGAGAGATTAGAAGTTAGTGTTTTTGAGAGAGAGAGAGAGAGAGAGAGAGAGGGAGATTGGAGTTTAGGGGTTGACAGAGATATAAAGAGATTGGGGGTTAGGGTTTGAGAGAGAGATTGGTTGTTAGGGGTTTAGAGGGAGAGAGATATTGGGGGTTAGGGGTTTAGAGAGAGAGAGAGAGATTGGGGGTTAGGGGTTTAGAGAGAGAGATATTGGGGGCTAGAGGTTTGGAGAAATATATATAAAGAGAAAGATTGAGGGTTAGGGGTTTAAAGAGAGAGAAAAATATATTGAGGGTTTAAGGGTTTTGAGAGATATATAGATTGGATTTTAGGGGTTTAGATTGAGGGTTAGTCGTTGAGAGAGAGAGAGAGAGAGAGCATGATTGAGGGGTGGTGGTTAGTTGTATGAGTTAGAGTGGTTGGTTAAGGGTAGGGGGGAGAGGTATATCTATAGAGAGGGTGATGGATGGGGAGGTGGATAGTGGTTAGGGAGAGAGAGAGAGAGAGAGAGAGAGAGAGAGAGCGGGGGGGGGAGTAGGGGTTGAAGGGTGAAGAGTGGAGGTTTGGGAAAAGGTATAAAGAGAGAGAGAGAGAGAGAGAGAGAGAGAGAGGGAAGGGATGGGGTTATAAAGAGGGAGGAGGGATTAGGAAAGGCGGAGAGAGAACTAGGAGGATGGGTTAGATAGAGAGAGAAGACATTAAAAAAAGGTGGGGACAGCGAGGGAGAGAGAGGTGGGATTAGGTAATGAGAGAAAGATAAATAAAGAGAGAGAGAGAGAGACGAGGGGTTAGGGAAAGGTGGTGCTAGAGAGAGAGGGAGAGATTAGAGATCAAAATTTTAGAGAGATAGGGATTAAAAGAGAGAGGTTGCGGGTTAGGTGTTTGGAGAGAGATAAAGAGATAGGGGGTTAGGTGTTTAGAGAGAGAGATAGAAAGAGAGAGATTGGTGGTTGGGGGTTTAGAGAGAGAGATATTGGGGGTTAGGGATTTAGAGAGAGATTGGTGATTAGGGTTTTAGAGGCAGAGAGATTTTGGGTTAGGAAATGAGAGCGAGACAGAGAGATTGTTGGTTAGGGATTTAGAGAGAGAGAGATTGGAGGTTAGGTGTTTAGAGAGAGATAGAGAATGGGGGTTAGGGGTTGAGAGAGAGAGATAGATTAGAATTTAATAGGGGTTTCAATACAGAGTGAGAGATGACATGGGAGTATGTGTGGTTAGTGGTGTGGGGGAGAGATAGATATAATTATGGGGAGGGGTAGGAGGAGGAGAGGGGTTTTGAGAGAGAGAGAGAGAAATTATGGGTTAGGGGTTTAGAGAGAGAGAGAAATTGTGGGTTAAGGGTTTAGAGAGAGGGATTAGAGGTTAGGGGTTTAGAGAGAGAGAGAGTGAAATATTGGAGGTTAGGGGTTTAGAGAGAAATGGAGAGAGTGATTGGAGGTTAGAGGTCTATAAAGATTGAGATAGATAGAAAGAGAGAGATTTGTTGTGAGCAGTTTAGAGAGAGATATAGAGATTGGGGGTTAGGGGTTTAGAGAAATAGAGATAGA
Source organism: Larix kaempferi (assembly GCA_027924585.1). Lineage (NCBI taxonomy): Eukaryota > Viridiplantae > Streptophyta > Pinopsida > Pinales > Pinaceae > Larix > Larix kaempferi. Next base: position 79,784 of record BSBM01001166.1, on the reverse strand, counting down.
AAGGGAACACGTGGTGGTTATGGGTTTAGAGTGAGAGAGAGAGACTATAATTTATTGTTTTAAATAGAGAAATTGTTGGTTAGGGTTTTAGAGAGAGAGTGTGAGAGAGAGAGAGATGAGGTTAGGGATTTAGAGAGAGAGGGAGAGAGAGAGAGATATGAGTTTAGGGGTTTAGAGAGGGAGAGATCGGGATTAGGGGTTTAGACAGAGTGAGATAAAAAGACAAAGGTCGAGGTTATGAGTTTAGAGAGAGAGATAAATATATTGAGGGTTTACGAGTTTAGAGGGAGAGAGATTAGAATTTAGGGGTTTGAATTAATGGAGAAGGAATTTAGGGGATGGGGAGGTGGTTAGTGTTGTGGGAGAGAATAAAATAGAGTAGGCTGGTAGGGGTAGGAGGGTGAAGAGTGGGGTTTGGAGGATCAAATAGAGAGAGTGAGGGGGATTAGGGCTTAGCGGTTGCGAGAGAGAGAGAGAGAGAGAGAGATTGGGTATGGAGACAAGGTTACTGGTCGGGGAGATATAGAGATAGAGTGGGGGTTAAGGTTAGGAGGGTGAGGACTGGGGGTTATGGGGCTGAGAGATAGAGGTATTATGGTTTAGACTTTTAGAGAGAGAGAGAGAGGGAAAGGTTAGGGAAAGGAGGATAGACAAAGGAAGGGGGGTTAGGGAAACGAGCAGAGAGAGAGAAAAGGTGGGTTAGGGAAAGGTGGTGCTACAGAGAGAGAGATTAGGGTTTTATAGTGAGAGAGAGAGAGAGATTAGGGGTTAGGGGTTTAGAGAGAGATAGATTGGGGGTCAGGGGTTTATAGAGGCAAAGAGAGATTGGAGGTTAGGGGTTTAGAGATAGAGAGATTGGGGGTTAGGGATTTAGAGAGAGAGAGAGAGAGAGAGAGAGAGATTGTAGGTTAGGGGTTTAGAGAGATATAGAGAGATTGGGGGTTAGGGTTTTAGGGAGAGAGATTGAAAGAGAGCGATTAGTTGTTAGCGGTTTAGAGAGAGAGAGGGATATTGGGGTTTAAAGGTTTAGATATATATATATATTGGGAGTTAGATGTTTAGAGAGAGAGAGTGATAAGAAAAAAAAGATCAAGGATTAGGAGTTTAGAGATAGTGAGAGGGATAGATTATGGATTAGGGGTTTATGGAGAGAGAGATGGAAGAAGTTGGGTTATGAAAAGGGAGGAGGGGTTAAGGAAAGGAGGAGAGAGAAGGAGAGGTTATGCTAGATAGAGGGAGGGGCATTTCAGAAAGGTGGGGATAAAGCACGGATAAAGAGGGAGAGAGGGGAAGGGTGGTTAGGGAAAGGTGGCATTAGAGAGAGAGAGAGACAGAGATTGCAGGTTGGGGGTTTAGAGAGATTGTGGGCTAGGTGTTTGAGTGGTTAGTTATGAGTAGGGGGAGTATGTGGGAGAGGTATATTTATAAAGAGAGTGAGGGATGGGGAGGTGGATAGTAGTCGGGGAGATAGAGAGAGAGATAAAGTGGGGGCTTAGGGGTAGGAGGGTGAAGAGTGGGGGTTTGGTTGAAGGGACAGGGGGAGAGAGAGAGAGAGAGAGAATAGGGGTTAGTGGTATAGATAGAAAGAGAGGGATAAATTTGTGACTAGGGGTTTATAAGAGAGAGACATATAGAAGGACTGGGGTTATAAAGACATAGGAGGGGTTAGGGAAAGAAGGAGAGAGAGAGGGGAGGTTGCATTAAAGAGACAGAGCGAGAGGGGGGTTAGGTAAAGGATGAGAGCGAGAGGAAGGGGGGTTAGGGAAAGGTGGTGCTAGAGAGAGAGAGAGAGAGATAATTGGGAGTTAGGGATTTAGATAGACATTGGTGATTATGGGTTTAGAGAGAGAGATTGTGGGTTAGGTATTTAGATAGAGAGAGAGAGATTGTGGGTTAGGGTTTTAGAGAGAGAGAATGGTGTTTAGGGGTTGAGAGAGAGAGAGAGGGACTAGGGTTTAATAGGGGTTTAGATATAGAGTGAGAGATGATGGGGGTATATGGATGGTTAGTGGCATGGGGAAGAGATAGGTATAGTGGGGTGGATGGGTAGGAGGGTGAGGAGAGGGGGTTTTAGAGAGAGAGAGAGAGAGAGAGAGAGAGAGAGAAAGAGATTGTGGGTTAGGGGTTTAGAGAGAGAGAGGGGGAGAGAGATTGGAGGTTAGTAGTTTAGAGAGATAGAGAGAGTGCACACGAGAGAGAGATACTGAAGGTTAGGGGTTTAGAGAGAGAGAGAGAGAGATTGGGGGTTAGGGATTTAAAGAGTGAGAGGGAGATATATATATTAGAGGTTAGGGGTTTATAAAGAGATATATTTGGTGTTAGGTGTTTAGGGAGAGATAGAGAGATTGGGGATTAGGGGTTTAGAGATAGAGAGATAGAAAGAGAAGGAGTGGTGGGTATGGGTTTAGAGTGAGATACAGATTTTAGGTTAGTGGTTTAGACAGAGAAATTGTGGGTTAGGAGTTTAGAGAGAGAAAGTGAGAGATTGGGGGTTAGGGGTTTAGAGAGACAGAGAGAGATATTGAAGGTTGGGGGTTTATAAAGGGATCAATTTGGTGTAGGGGTTTAGAAAGTGTGAGATAAAAAGTGAAAGATTGGGTGTTATGGGTTTAGAGAGAGAGAGAGAGAGAGAGAGAGAAATATATTGTGGGTTTAAGGGTTAACGATATAGAGTTTGGAATTTAGGGGATGGGGAGGTGGTTAGTGGTGGGGGAGAGAGAGAGAGATAAAGTAGAGGGGTGGGGGTAGGAGGTTGAAGAGTGGGGGTTTGAGGGAGCATATAGAGAGAGTGAGGGATATTAGGGTTTTTTGGTTTAGAGAGAGAGAGAGATGCGGATGAGGTTAGTGATAGGAGAGATATAGAGATAGAAAGAGAGTTATTTGGTCTTAGGTGTTTAGGGAGATATAGAGAGATTGGGGGTTAGGTGTTTAGAGTGAAAGAGATAGAAAGAGAAGGAGTGGGTATGGGTTTAGAATGAGAGACATATTGGAGGTTAGTGGTTTAGACAGAGAAACTGTGGATTATGGATTTAGAGAGAGAAAGTGAGAGATTCAGGGTCAAGGGTTTAGAGAGAGAAAGATAGATATATTGGAGGTTAGGGGTTTATAGAGGGAGCGATTTGGTTTAGGGTTTTAGAGAGAATGAGATAGAAAATGAAAGATCAGGGGTTATGGGTTTAGAGAGAGAGAAAGAGAGAAATATATTGAGGGTTTAAGGGTTAACAATAGAGAGTTTGGAATTTAGGGGATGGGGAGGTGGTTATTGGCAGGGGAGAGAGAGAGATAAAGTAGAGGGTTAGGGGTAGGAGGGTGAAGAGTGGGGTTTGATGGAGCATATAAAGAGAGTGAGGGATATTAGGTGTTTTTGTTTTAGAGGGAGAGAGAGATGGGGACGAGGTTAGTGGTAGGACAGATATAGAGATAGAATGGGGGTAAGGTTAGTAAAATGAGGAGTGGGGGTTTTGGGGGAAGAGAGAGGGAGATATTAGTAGTTAGGGGATTAGAGAGAGAGAGAGAGAGAGAGATCACAGGGGGAGATCTGATAGTTGGTGATGTGGGTATATGGTTAAGGGGAGTAGGGTTAGGGATTGGAGTGATAAGGAGAGAGAATGGAAGAGAATGGAGGGATGTATAGAGAGGGATGAATAGAGAAATAGAGGGAGAATGGGGTTGGGGTAGTAAGGAGGGAACATGGAGAGATGGGGGGGTTAGGATTTATGGTATAGGTGAATATGGGGGGTTGAGAGAGAGATAGGAGGTGGTGTTATAAATATGAAGGAGGGGTGATGGAAAAGAGTGGAGAGAGAGAGGAGGTTGGGTTAGAGAGAGGGAAGGGGCATTAGGAAAATGTGGCATTGGAGATAGAGAGAAAAATATGGAGGTTTAGGGAAAGGAGGAGAGAGAGAGAGGGGGGGGGTTAGGGAATGGTGGTGATAGAGAGAGGGGGGGTGTTAGGTAGATATAAAGAGAGATAAAATGAGAGAGGAAGAGGGGTGTGTGTGTGTGTGAGAGAGAGAGAGAGAGAGTGAAAGAGAGAATCACGAGGAGATTATTGATGGTTAGTGATGTGGGTATATGCTTAGGGAAGGTAGGGTTAGGGATGTAGAGAGAGAGAGAGATGAGGGAGAAGAGGACAGTGGGAGGGAGAGAGAGGGAGGCTTAGAGAAATAGAGAGAGCAAGGGGTTATGGTTAATGGCAAAAAAAAGGGTACTTAGAGAGATGGGGGGTTAATATTTATTGTATAGGGGATGATGGGGGGGTTTTAATAGAAGCGGGTTGGATTAAAAAGAGAAAGGGGGGGTTCAGGGAAAGGAAGAGAGAGAGAAAGGGGGTCAGGTTATAGAGAGGAAGTGGGTGTTAGGGAAACATGGGGTTCGGCGGAGAGAGAGAGAGAGAGAGGAAGGGAGGTTAGGGAAAGGTGGGGTTGGAGAGAGAGAGAGAGAGAGAGAGAGAGAGAGAGAGAGAGAAAGATTTTGGGGCTAGGGGTTTAGAGAAGTAGAGAGAGAGAGGGAGAGAGGGGGAGAGAGAGATTGAAAGCAGGATTGGTTGTTAGGGGTTTAGAGAGAGAGAGAGAGAGAGAGAGAGAGAGAGAGAGAAATATATTGAGGGTTTAAGGGTTTAGAGCGAGAAATATTGGAATTGATGGATTTAGATTGGAGGTTAGGGGTTTAGAGAGAGAGAAGGAGAGAGAGGGATGGGGAGGTGGATAGTGGTGGTGGAGAGAGAGAGATAGAGAGAGAGATTAGGGTTTAGGAGCTTATAGAGAGAGAGGGAAAGATTATGTGTTATGGGTTTATAGATGGAGAGAGAGGGAGGGAGTGGGGTTATAAATATGGAAGAGGGTTTAGGGAAAGGGGGAGAGAGAGGGGGGAGGTTGGGTTAAAGGGAGGGAAGGGTGTTAGCGAAAGGTGGGGTTGGAGAGAGAGACAGGGGTTAGGGAAAGGAGGAGAGAAAGAGAGGAGGGGGTTAGGGAAATTTGGTGGTAGAGAGAGAGAGAGAGATTAGAGGTTAGGGTTTTAGAGAGAGAGAGATTAGAGGTTAGTGTTTTTGAGAGAGAGAGAGAGAGAGAGGGAGAGGGAGATTGGAGTTTAGGGGTTTACAGAGATAGAAAGAGATTGGGGGTTAGGGTTTAAAAAGAGATTGAAAGAGAGAAATTGGTTGTTAGGGGTTTAGAGGGAGAGAGATATTGGGTGTTAGGGGTTTAGAGAGAGAGAGAGATTGGGGGTTAGGGGTTTAGAGAGAGAGATATTGAGGGCTAGAGGTTTGGAGAAATATATATAAAGAGAAAGATCAAGGGTTAGGGGTTTAAAGAGAGAGAAAAATATATTGAGGGTTTAAGGGTTTTGAGAGATATATAGATTGGATTTTAGGGGTTTAGATTGAGGGTTAGTGGTTGAGAGAGAGAGAGAGAGAGAGAGAGAGAGAGAGAGAGAGAGAGAGAGCATGATTGAGGGGTGGTGGTTAGTTGTACGAGTTAGAGTAGTTGGTTAAGGGTAGGGGGGAGTAGGGGGAGAGGTATATCTATAGAGAGGGTGATGGATGGGGAGGTGGATAGTGGTTAGGGAGAGAGGGAGAGAGAGAGAGAGAGAGAGAGAGCAGAGGGGGGGGTAGTAGGGATTGAAGGGTGAAGAGTGGGGGTTTGGGAAAAGGTATAAAGAGAGAGAGAGAGAGAGAGAGAGAGAGAGAGAGAGAGAGAGGGAAGGGATGGGGTTATAAAGAGGGAGGAGGGATTAGGAAAGGAGGAGAGAGAACTAGAAGGATGGGTTAGATAAAGAGAGATGACATTACAAAAAGGTGGGGACGGAGAGGGAGAGAGAGGTGTGGTTACGTGATGAGAGAAAGATAAATAGAGAGAGAGAGAGAGAGAGAGAGAGAGAGAGAGAGACGAGGGGTTAGGGAAAGGTGGTGCTAGAGAGAGAGGGAGAGATTAAAGGTCAAAATTTTGGAGAGATAGGGATAAAAAGAGAGAGATTACAGGTTAGGTGTTTGGAGAGAGATAAAGAGATAGGGGGTTAGGGGTTTAGAGAGAGAGATAGAAAGCGAGAGATTGGTGGTTGGGGGTTAGGGATTTAGAGAGAGATTGGTGATTAGGGTTTTAGAGGCAGAGAGATTTTGGGTTAGGAAATGAGAGAGAGAGAGAGATATTGTTGGTTAAGGATTTAGAGAGAGAGAGAGATTGGAGGTTAGGTGTTTAGAGAGAGATAGAGAATGGGAGTTAGGAGTTTAGAGAGAGAGATAGATTAGGGGTTAATAGGGGTTTAGATACAGAGTGAGAGATGATGGGGGAGTATGTGTGGATAGTGGTGTGGGGGAGAGATAGATATAATCGGGGGGAGGGGTAGGAGGAGTAGAGGGGTTTTGAGAGAGGGAGATAGATAGAGGGAGAGAGAGAGAAATTATGGGTTAGGGTTTTAGAGAGAGAGAGAAATTGTGGTTTAAGGGTTTAGAGAGAGAGGGATTAGAGGTTAGGGGTTTAGAGAGAAATAGAGAGAGGGATTGGAGGTTAGAGTTTTATAAAGATTGAGATAGATAGAAAGAGAGAGATTTGTTGTGAGGAGTTTAGAGAGAGATATAGAGATTGGGGGTAAGGGGTTTAGAGAAAGAGAGATAGAAAGGGAAGGAGTGGTGGTTATGGGTTTAGAGCTAGAGAGAGAGATTATAATTTATTGTTTTAAATAGAGAAATTGTTGGTTAGGGGTTTAGAGAGAGAGGGAGAGAGAGAGAGAGATGAGGTTAGGGGTTTAGAGAGGGAGAGATTGGGGTTAGGGGTTTAGAGAGAGTGAGATAAAAAGAGAAAGGTCGGGGTTATGAGTTTAGAGAGAGAGATAAATATATTGAGGGTTTACAAGTTTAGAGGGAGAGAGATTGGAATTTAGGAGTATGAATTAATGGAGAAGGAATTTAGGGGATGGGGAGGTGGTTAGTGTTGTGGGAGAGAATAAAATAGAGTAGGCAGGTATGGGTAGGAGGGTGAAGAGTGAGGTTTTGAGGATCAAATAGAGAGAGTGAGGGGGATTAGGGCTTAGCGGTTTAGAGAGAGAGAGAGAGAGAGATTGGGGATGGAGATGAGGTTATTGGTGGGGGAGATATAGAGATAGAGTGGGGGTTAAGGTTAGGAGGGTGAGGACTGGGGTTTTATGGGGCTTAGAGATAGAGGTATTACAGTTTAGGGGTTTAGAGAGAGAGAGAGAGAGAAAGGTTAGGGAAAGGAGGAGAGACAAATGAAGGGGGGTTAGGGAAAGGAGCAAAGAGAGAGAAAAGGTGGGTTAGGGAAAGGTGGTGCTAAAGAGAGAGAGATTAGTGTTTTATAGTGAGAGAGAGAGATTAGGGGTTAGGGGTTTAGAGAGAGAGAGATTGGGGGTCAGGGGTTCATAGAGACAAAGAGAGATTAAAGGTTAGGGGTTTAGAGATAAAGAGATTGGGGGTTAGGGATTTAGAGAGAGAGAGAGAGAGAGAGATTGTAGGTTAGGGGTTTAGAGAGATATAGATAGATTGGGGGTTAGGGTTTTAGGGAGAGAGATTGAAAGAAAGTGATTGTTTGTTAGCGGTTTAGAGAGAGAGAGGGATATTGGGGTTTAAGGGCTTAGATATATATATATATATATATATTGGGGGTTAGATGCTTAGAGAGAGAGAGTGATAAGAAAAGAAAGATCAAGGATTAGGAGTTTAGAGATAGTGAGAGGGATAGATTATGGATTAGGGGTTTATGGAGAGAGAGATGGAAGAAGTTGGGTTATGAAAAGGGAGAAGGGGTTAAGGAAAGGTGGAGAGAGAGGGAGAGGTTGCGCTAGATAGAGGGAGGGGCATTTCAGAAAGGTGGGGATAAAGAGGGAGAGAGGGGAAGGGTGGTTAGGGAAAGGTGGCGTTAGAGAGAGAGAGAGACAAAGATTGTAGGTTGGGGGTTTAGAGAGATTATGGGCTAGGTGTTTGAGTGGTTCGTTATGGGTAGGGGGGAGTATGTGGGAGAGGTATATTTATAAAGAGAGTGAGGGATGGGTAGGTGGATAGTGGTTGGGGAGATAGAGAGAGAGATAAAGTGGGGGCTTAGGGGTAGGAGGGTGGAGAGTGGGGGTTTGGTTGAAGGGACAGAGGGAGAGAGAGAGAGAGAATAGGGGTTAGTGGTATAGATAGAAAGAGAGGGATAAATTTGTGACTAGGGGTTTATAAGAGAGAGACATATAGAAGGAGTGGGGTTATAAAGACATAGGAGGGGTTAGGGAAAGGAGGAGAGAGAGAGGGGAGGTTGGGTTAAAGAGAGGGAGGGGGATTTACAGAAATGTGGGGCCAGAGAGGGAGAGAGAGGGGGGTTAGGTAAAGGATGAGAGCGAGAGGAAGGGGTGTTAGGGAAAGGTGGTGAGAGAGAAAGAGAGATAGAGATCATTGGGGGTTAGGGATTTAGATAGACATTGGTGATTATGGGTTTAGAGAGAGAGATTGTGGGTTAGGGATTTAGATAGAGAGAGAGAGATTGTGGGTGAGGGTTTTAGAGAGAGAGAGACTGGAGGTTAGAGGTTTAGAGAGAGAGAATGGTGTTTAGGGGTTGAGAGAGAGAGAGGGACTAGGGTTTAATAGGGGTTTAGAGACAGAGTGAGAGATGATGGGGGTATATGGATGGTTAGTGGCATGGGGAAGAGATAGGTATAGTGGGGTGGATGGGTAGGAGGGTGAGGAGAGGGTGTTTTAGAGAGAGAGAGAGAGAGAGAGAGAGATTATGGGTTAGGGTCTTAGAGAGAGAGGGGGGGAGAGAGATTGGAGGTTAGCAGTTTAGAGAGATAAAGAGAGTGCACGCGAGAGAGAGAGACTGGAGGTTAGGGGTTTAGATAGAGAGAGAGAGATTGGGGGTTAGGGATTTAAAGAGTGAGAGGGAGATATATATATTAGAGGTTAGGGGTTTATAAAGAGAGAGATTTGGTGTTAGGTGTTTAGGGAGAGATAGAGAGATTGGGGATTAATGGTTTAGAGATAGAGAGATAGAAAGAGGAGTGGTGGGTATGGGTTTAGAGTGAGATACAGATTGGAGGTTAGTGGTTTAAACAGAGAAATTATGGGTTAGGAGTTTAGAGAGAGAAAGTGAGAGATTGGGGGTTAGGGGTTTAGAGACAAAGAGAGATATTGAAGGTTTAGGGTTTATAGAGGGATCAATTTGGTGTAGGGATTTAGAAAGTGTGAGATAAAAAGCAAAAGATCTTGGGTTATGGGTTTAGAGAGAGACAAAGAGAAATATACTATGGGTTTAAGGGTTAATGGTATAGAGTTTGGAATTTAGGGGATGGGGAGGTGGTTAGTGGTGGGGAAGAGAGAGAGATAAAGTAGAGGGGTAGGGATAGGAGGTTGAAGAGTGGGGGTTTGAGGGAGCATATAGAGAGAGTGAGGGATATTATGGTTTTTTGGTTTAGAGAGAGAGAGAGAGATGCAGATGAGGTTAGTGGTAGGAGAGATATAGAGATAGAGTGGGGGGTAATGTTAGGAGGGTGAGGAGTGGGGGTTTGGGCGGTAGATAGAGGGATATATTAGTGGTTAGGGGCTAAGAGAGAGAGAGAGAGATCACACGGGGAGATTTGATAGTTGGTGAAGTGGTTATATGGTTAAGGGGAGTAGTGTTAGGGATTAGAGTGATAAATAGAGAGAGAAGGGAAGAGGAGAGAGGGATGGATGGAGAAGTAGAGGGATAATGGGGTTAGGGTAATAAAGAGGGTACATGGAGAGATGGGGGGTTAGGATTTATGGTATAGGTGAATATGAGGGGTTGAGAGAGAGATAGGGGGTTGGGTTATAAATACGAAGGGGGTTATGGACATGAGTGGAGAGAGAGGGGAGGTTGGGTTAGAGAGAGGGATAAGGCATTAGGGAAAGGGGGAATTGGAGAGAGAGAGAGAGAGAGAGAGAGAGAGAGAGGGAAGGGGGTTAGGGAATGGTGGTGGTAGAGAGAGAGAGGGGGGTGTTGGGTAAATATGAAGAGAGATAAAAAGAGAGGGCGAAGGTGTGTGTTTGTGTGTGTGTGTGTGTCTCAGAGTGAGAGAGAGAGAATCATGAGGAGACTATTGATGGTTAGCGATGTGGGTATATTCTTAGGTAGAGTAGGGTCAGGGATGTAGAGAGAGAGATGCGGGATAAGAGGAGGGTGGGAGGGAGAGAGAGGGAGGATTAGAGAAATAAAGAGAGCAAGGGGTTATGATTATTGGTAATGAAAAGGGTACATAGAGAGATGGGGGGATAAGATCTATGGTATAGGGGATGATGGGGGGTTTAAATAGAGAGAGGGTGGGATTATAAAGAGGGAGGGGGGTTGAAGGAAAGGAAGAGAGAGAGAAAGGTGCTTGGGTTAGAGAGAGGGAGGGGGAGTTAGGGAAAAGTGGGGTTGGGTAGAGAGAGAGAGAGAGAAAGGGTGTTAGGGAGAGGAGACAGAGAGAGAGGAAGGGGGGGGTTAGGGAAAGGTGGGGCTAGAGAGAGAGAGAGAGAGAGAGAGAGAGAGATTGGTGGTTAGGGGATTAGAGAAAGAGATAGAGAGAGAGAGGGAGAGAGAGGGAGAGAGATTGAAAGAGGGATTGGTGGTTAGGGGTTTAGAGAGAGAGAGAGAGAGAGAGAGAGAGAGAGATTGAGGGTTTAAGGGTTTAGAGAGAGAAAAATTGGAATTGATGGATTTAGATTGGGGGTTAGGGGTTTAGAGTGAGAGAGAGAGGTGATTACTGGTAGGAGTTGGAGTGGGTAGTTTAGGTTAGGGGGAGCAGGGGATAGAGGTATATGTATTAATAAAGAGAGATGGATGGGGAGGTGGATAGTGGTGGTGGAGAGAGAGAGAGAGAGAGAGAGAGAGAGAGAGAAGGGGTTAAGAGCTTATAGAGAGAGAGGGAGAAATTATGTGTTATGGGTTTCTAGATGGAGAGAGAGGGAGGGAGTGGGGTTACAAATAAGGAGGATGGTTTAGGGAAAGGGGGAGAGAGAGGGGGGAGGTTGGGTTAAAGAGAGGGAGGGGGTGTTAGGAAAAGGTGGGGTTGGAGAGAGACAGAAGGGGGTTATGAAAATGCGGTGCTAGAGAGAGAGAGAGAGAGAGAGAGAGAGAGAGAGATTAGGGGTTATGGGTTTAGAGAGAGAGAGCTAGTGAGATGAGGGGTTAGAGGATTAGAGAGAGAGAGATTGTGGGCTAGGGATTTAGAGAGAGATAATGGGATTGGGGGTTAGGGGTTTAGAGAGAGAGAGAGATAGAGATTGGAGGTTAGTAATTTAGGGAGAGAGATATAAAAAGATAAATACTGGGAGTTAGGGGTTTAGAGAGAGATAAAGAGATTGAGGGTCATGGGATTAGAGAGAGAAAGGAAGATTGAAAGACATAGATTGGTGTTTAGGGTTTTAGAGAAAGAGATTGGGGGTTAGGAGTTTAGAGAGAGAGATTGGTGGCTATGGATTTAGAGAGAGAGAGAGAGAGAGATATTGGGGTTAGGCATTGAGAGAGAGAGAGAGAGAGATATTGGGGTTAGGCATTGAGAGAGAGAGAGAGAGAGGTCTTTAGAGAGAAAGAGAAATATGTTAAGGGTTTAAAGATATATACAGAGAGATAGAGATTTGAATTTAGGACATTAGATCGGTGATTAGTGGTTGAAAGAGAGAGAAAGAGAGAAAGAGAGCACGATTGAGGGGCAAGGGTTAGTGGTAGGAGTTGGAGTGGGTGGTTAAAGGTAGGGGGGAGTATGAGGGAGAAGTATATTTATAGAGAGAGGCAAGGTATTAGGAGGTGGATAATAGTGGGGAGAGAGAGAGAGAGAGAGAGGATAGGCATAGGAGGGTGAAGAGTGGGGGTTTGGTGGGGAGAGAGAGAGAGAGAGACAGAGACAGGGGGGGTAGGGGTAGGAGGGTGGAGAATGGGGGTTTGAAAGAGAGAGAGAGAGAGAGAGAGAGAGAGAGGGGGCTTATAAAGAGGGAGGAGGGGTTAGGGAAATGATAAGAGAGAGAGGTAGGGGGTTAGGGAAAGGTGGTGCTAGAGAGAAAGAGATTGGGGGTTAAGTATTTAGAGAGAGAGAGATTGGGGTTTAGGGATTTAGAGACACACAGAGAGAGAGAGAGATTTGTGGTTAGGGGTTGAGAGGGGGAGAGAGAGAGAGAGAGAGAGAGAGAGATATTTGTGGTTAGGGGTTGAGAGGGAGAGAGAGATTGAGGGTGTAAGGGACTAGAGAGAGATATTGGAATTTAGGGATTTAGAGAGAGAGAGAGAGAGAGATTTGATGTTGGGGGTTTATAGAGATAGAGATAAATATATAGAGAGATATTGGAGATTAGGGGTTTAGAGAGAGAGAGAGAGAGAGGGAGAGAGAGAGAGAGAGAGATTGAAGGTTAGGGGTGTAGAGAGATAGAGAGAGCCTAGGGATTAGGGGTTAAATGAATGACTGATTAGATCCTAGATATCATATGAATTAAGTATTATGGGCATAAGGGAGAAGGGTTATATAGGTTCGTCTTTATATGTGTTATGGGTTAATGATTAAAGCTCAAGGAAATAGATCCTAACTCCTAGGTTGCATGAATAGAGTGTCAACAAAGGGGGGTCCCTCGTTAGACCACTTAAAAAACCTTGTGTATACATGGTCGACCACCCAACTTGGGGCGTACTGGGAGGGCCTCTCTGGGAGTTACCTCCCTCCACCTATTACTAGCGCAACGGCGTCCCAGTTTCCAGCTACAACAAAGGCACATGTGTCAAGATACCGAGTTAGGAAATTGTTTCCAGGCAATTTCCCAAAATGGTCCTTTGAAAACACTCTACACAAGACTTTCAATAGAACCCCTATGGTCAACATACTAATGCAAATAATATAAAAAATTGTATACAATTTAATATTCATAAAAAACAATGATTTTGAACAATCTTATCCTCATTTAAATATTCCAATTAAATTTATATATATAACCATGAAAAAAACATTGAAAAAATAGTTTACCAAAAGTAAATAAGCTAGCCATTTGCAATCTAACAAAACTCAAAACTATTTCAACAACAATTTATAATCTAAAAACTCTAAGCTATTTTAACACCACAAGGAAAAAACTTAACGGGAATTCTAACCTATTTTAAGTAACTCTTAATTACTAAGTGGAATTCTAAACCATTTCAACAAACTCCTAATTATTAATGGGAACTCTAAACTATTTCAACTGAAAAAAAACTAAATTATTAAGAGAAAATTTACATCTCACATCTCATAAAATTACATACACTAAAACAATATGAAAAATTAAGTATTCACTTTTAAATTAGTAATAGAAAATTATGAAAATTTCACAATGATAGAAAAATCAACAAAATTAAAATACACAAAATTTATTTATTAGATTAAGAAAAATAATTAAACTCAATTTATAATTATTAAAAAAAATTAACATATATTAAATTGGAAAAACTAAATACCATTATAAATTAAATTCGTATAAATGAACAAGCCATATGGCCAATGAACCGGAGTGACAAAGTACTAATCACCACCATATACCAATCCTCCAAAACAACTCCCAGGTCCACAAATATAACTAAAGGATGAAAAAAGTAGAGAAATAAAACAGCAGTAATAAAACAAACAGAAATAAAAGCACCCTAACATGGGTCCATGTGTTTGTTTTCTCTCTATTTTCTATTTTTTATTATAGGTCATAGGCTACGTCCAAAAGAGAAAATATATATATATATATATATATATATATATAAAACAATTAACATCGTGTAATAAATCAATGTAGATGTAATTTAAAATAGAATAATAATAATAATAATAATATTAAAAATTATTAATAGTAAAAAAATCTATTTAATATTTTTTTCTACTTTATTTTAATTCATAATATTAAAATATATTAACACATTTCAAGCATGATCTCACACATATATCTTTCTATATATTAAAATAAATTGAATATAGGTCTAGTTTATTTTATTTTGATTAGGAAAGTTCTAAGCATTGAACATATGGTCTTAGTTTTTAATTTTTTGAGATACCTCTTCATATTTAAAAATCTAAAATGAAAAGAACGCTCTAAACTAAGATTAATCCAATATACTACTAGCATGAACCATGAAAATTTATATTAAATTTTTATGCAAGGAGGACCCTTTTATACCTATTCTACTATGGACTTTACAAAGGGATTGACGTTCAATGATCAAGATTATATATCGAATTTACAAATTTAAACATTTTTAAACCATCAAAATTTAGGGTTTGAAATGCATTTACCATAAATATGATTAAGATAGTGAGAACATTCCACTCCACATGACGAATAATTTCAAACCTGAGTGCAAGAATAAGAAAATGCCTCGAGAGAATGGGATTTGAAGAGCGGTTGTCGTCCATAGATTCGAAATGTGGTGATCCATGATGCACCGACAATATACTCCACAGGTTAAATGAATTCGTTGGCATCATTCAAATCAATGTCACGTTCAATGTTTCTAATATTTTACTATACATTAAGTCCTTTAATTCACACATTGTAACTATGTTTTAATTGAAGCACCAGTAAATAGAACGCACAGTGAAGTGACAACTGGTCATATATTAATTAATAGTGAGGCAACAAGAATTGTGGAAGGAGGCTCAATGTTTTATGGCTTTATATATCAATTTTTTATTTTCTTTTAGTGTCAGCTGTAGACGTATGACTAGTTGGTGGATGTGTTTTATCAGTTTTACATGGATACTCGGACTGGTAAGTTTGAGCATGAGTGATCTATGCATTGGAAAATTGAAGGCAAGGCTATATAAACGATGTAGGTGTCTCTTACATTGACCTAAATTTGATACTAATATTAAAAAATAAAATAAAAAAGCATATAACCTAAGCACACATATAACATAAATTTTCAAACGCTATAGTTTAAGACATATCTAAATTTAACCTGTAACTTCAACAATAACAGCCGTAATGATTCCGTCCTTTATGTGACTTATAAGCAGGAGAGAAGGATGAAAATTTTAGTTTCCACGTTAGACAACTATAAGAACAAATCCAATGAGCTTGATGGATATAACTAGGAAAGATGTAAATTTGTAATTGCATCTGTTGTTGTTTGTTGAGCAATTTTCTGAAGATGGACCATCCATTGTAAATGGCTCTATGGAAGGATTCAAAAGAGATATCTGAGTGGACAAAGAAAATGGAGTGAAATAAATCTGTTTATTTAATCAATAACCTGTACACCCTCTCAGTTTTCACAGTATTGTTTTGTACCAAATCATTGTTGAAATCAACGAAGATGATAAGTTGGAATTTTCAAAAGCGATGGATAATTAAATTTGGTATTTATAATCATTTTTATGCTTCCAACACAAATCCTTTGTTTGGCATTTAGACTTACAATAAATATATGCAAATGGATATTTAATATTTGTGCGCTATCGCTGATGTCCAAGCTTCTGTTAAAAAATGAAGAAGCCAGGACCATTTTATGTGAAAATACAATAAATTACCAATGTCAAATTCTCACAAAATGACCTGCATTTTCCGTGTTAACAAATTTAATGTTTGTTTCTCTCCACAAAATTCCCTTTTTTTCTCAAACTTTTCCACTCAATGTGTTGCGCCCTAACAAACCTCTGTTTTTGAGTTACATCTACATTGATTCAATGTAGATGTAACATCCGTGTGGGGAAGTGTAACTTATTTAAAGTCTTAGTCTGTGTTGGTTAACTAATGCCAATGGACCTCAAAAAGCTGCAAGGCCTGGAATTTCAAATTCATTGTGCCTTTCTACCGAAAATTTCATGATAATACCAATTTTTTTTTCCTGTGAAAATTTGATGATAATGGCAGGTTGTCCACTCCAAAAACACTAAATTCATGGAAAGAGAAAAGAGAAATGAAATAGTATACCAGGTGGAAACATAGAAGGAGCAACGCCTCCGGCCACGTTGACAGAGCCAGTCATTCATGATAGACATGGAGGAGGGCATGTCATTTTCAACTTGGAAAAGGCTAGGAGCGTGTAGGCATATTCATGAGCAGACCGTTGGCAAAACCAAAACGGTATAGAATATGAGTATACAATTATCTGAATTCATAAATTTAATATTAAGGATTAAAAAAATGTGAAACTTAGAATTTTAAATCTTAAACGTAAAATGTTAGTAAAATTGAAATATTCAAACCACTCAGCGTTGAGAACTATTAGAAACGTAAAGGAAGCAAGGCTTTGAAATGTCAATGAGATTAGAATATTCAATTCATCCTCACGGCTAAGGTCTTTCTATACCTGTGCACAGTTATAAGTGAAGCCTAAATATCCAAACCACTCAGCGTTGAGAAGTATTAGCAACGTAAAGGAAATGTCAATGACATTAGAATATTCAATTCATCCTCACAGTTATAACTGAAAGGCTTTGAAAGGTCTTTCTATACCTGTACACAGCTATAGAGTTTTAGGGGATCAGTCATATCCAGCCTCTCCATTGTCCATGGAAACCGTAACGAGTATCAAATTCCTAGGAAGGGATTATGAATATGGATGCTCTCTCTTGATCCTAATATTCTCCATGACTCTTTCTCCGGCCTTGATCATTACACTTCACGCTAAGATTTACAAAACAATGAATCCTTCTTTTATGAAACAACTCGACAGACCCAGTCCGTTAACCAAGGAATTCGGGGGACATGTCTGCGATTTGGCACGAGGACAGACAGAGTAGAAAACATAGGGTTTTGCGGGAATAAACACACAAACCCCGCCCCTGACACTACAATAATATACATGTGAGTGGATAATATGAGGTGCAGAGTAAACCGTAGAGCTGCCAAGTGTGGAAACATTGACATGGAAAACAATTTGTACAGTATTGGCGTATGTAAGTAATGCTAACCATCGGCTGGGTAAAATCGGTACATGGACAAACACGGAAAATACAAAAACTTCAGGTGATGGAAAACAGAGATGTCGATTAGGATGTCAAGATCCTTTTAATGGATACAAGAACCATGAAATACGAAGGACAACAGCGACACATCGTATCTATTAGCAGAGAGTAAATCTGTGTTGTTGAATCTACTTTGATAACTTGAAATAATTTTTTTGTATTCAATGACAGAGATCCGATCTCTGTGCTATATACTTTTTAAACTCTGTAAAGCCACAGAGAACTGTGTATTGATCTAAGAACCCAGAATATATTACCCTATCATTACACTTCACGCAGAGATTTACAATTCAGCCACTCAAACTTGGTGCAACAACCACACTTACTATGCCGAAGGCAATCTGAATACAGTCATGTATAGTCTGGTTCAGAACACGTCCCAAACTAGGTTTAGCACTAGTTTGTATCGCCAAATTCCGGACATAATATATGGTTCTATATATTATATCTTATGCATTTGCTGAGCCACACTGGAACTTGGGTCTGTTTCCAGGTCACGATGATGGCTAATGCAACATGGTAACAGGCCATCGATTAAGGGAATGTGGATCCGAACAAAGATTATAATATTTGGTAGGTTAAACTTAATTCTGAAAGATGTCGAGTGAGATTCCTTGTGATTAACATCTCTATTTCAAAATTATGAATTTTGAAAAAAAATTTAAAATTCAAAATCAAAGATATGAAAAAATTTCAAAATTCAAAATGAAAGAAGACAACTGCAACAGAGTAAAACCAGCTCGGTTTGGTATTCCTTGAAATAATTTTTCAAATATAATTTGATCTATTATGTTATTTCTTAATATTAAGAAAGAAAGAAATCCTAATTTATCAAATCTTATTTGATATACTATGATAGTATTAGGAAAAAGATAAACCCTAGAATGAAATGGCTTTATAATATTAAGAAATTACAAGAAAATAGAAAGTTTGAAGAACTAAAGATAATCTTAAAATCATTTAACCTATCATATTAAATAAATTTAAAATTATTATTATACCACCAACGAATTGTTATATACAAAATATGTGGATACATTCAGAAACAAATAAAAACATAAAGAAAGAAAAATAACTATCTTAAAATCATTAAAACTACTATATCCAAAATAAACTTAAAACTATTATAAACCATCAACAATTTCTATACATAACATACCTTGAAGTGAGAATTGCACAAGGACAGAAGTAGAATCACAATTTCTTCCACACAGACTAAAAAAAATTGGGCAGGCTTTCTAATACATGTTCGATGGATATCCTGCACAAAATCAAAATCATCAAACCAAATAATAGATTAGATACTACAAACTGAAGTACATTAAGATCTGAAACAAAATCAAGAATGCAAATAAAAATGAAAGCCTAATTATGCATCTTCATCTACCATTTTAATACATCTTGTCTTAACCCTAATTAAGTAAAGCAGATGAGAAAAGGAGAATTCAAAAATTAGGGAGTCAAAGCAAACGACCTTTGAAGAAGGGCAAAGGAGTTGATCCCTTTGTTGCATGCCATGCTGCATTCATCTAACAAAATCGATACCTGTACAACCCACATCTTTACAGCGGCATCGGAAATTGAAAACAAAGATTTACCAAGACTGGAGATCCAGGCTCGAACCGAGCTTGAATATCCAACTTCGAGCAGGCTACCACCAACCTGAGAATACAGCTTGGAAACTGATCTACCATTAAATATCTCTGATATTACAGTCCATCCATATAAGATTTAAAATATGACAGTCCATTGACGGGGTGGGCACAGGGTTCACAAAGACTTTCTCACCCGGATTCACTAAATTCCACCTGAAATTCTTTGCAACGTTATGGAGGGAAACAAGAATTTCGCGGCGCACCTCCAAACGGGACAAACGTGTAGGGAGGAGGCCCTTCTCCCTCGAATTCTGATGGAACGAATTTCTCTGGGTTGCTGAAATACTCGGATTTCTGGTGAGTCGAGTTTATAGTCCAATACATCTGCACATGATAAATAGTTATTCGTTAATGTCAGTAAAAATTCGAAACTAGGGTTTCAACTTTCAGGCAGAGATGAGGCAGTGACTCACTTTCCATCCTTTAGGAATTGTGAATCCGCCATATGTGAAGTCTTCGATAGAAAACTTCCTTGAGCAGGAAGGTACAGTCTAAATGCTTCCTGAGCAGATCCTCGCACTCTAGAAGTTTCCCTTCCGCCTTCGAACGTGCTATATCCAATTGCTCTGCAAATATCAAATGAGAATTGCATTCTCTAACCCAGATGATATAACTGAATTTAAAAAATGAAAGAAACTAAATTATGCACCCAGAGAAGCCAAGGCATCTCCAGCTTGCTGGGTAGGGGCATATCGACATTATCAGAAAGGCCCAACTAATTTTTAAACATATCTCAAGAATTCTGTGTCTACTTATTCTGTTTGAGCCTCCGAAGTCTCCATAAGACACAGAAGAAACTCCATATTGGCCAGTCTGTGGGCCTAACGTAAAACCATGAAGGCCTAACGCTTGCAGGGAGTAGTGCTGACCCGAATCCAGAAAATGTGGCGTAGTGCTGACCCGAATCCATGATGGGTGAAGGGAACCGAAGGGCAGGTAAATGACCCAAATGGATTTGCCTGCAGGGAAATATATATCAACATTCATTCCCACCAAAATAAAACCTAACAGACAGAAAAATGCAGGGAAATATATATCATCACTCATTCCCACCAAAATAAAACCCAGCAGACAGAAAAATACTAGAACACCCGAAAATGCCAGAGAGACATGGCACATAAACCAAACCAGAGACAATTATGACAGAAGCGCAGAAGACAATGACTCTGCCAAGGTAATCTGGAGTTGGACGGCTGCTTTTGCATCCCTGCAGCAAGCATTTCACATGATCAAAGACAGGTACATCAAAGATAGGTAAATGAGTAAAGCATTTCACATTCAGAGCCGATGTTGCTACGCCCTCTCCTCCATCACATATGCTCCTCACTCTGTGTATCAAACATGACTTTGGATGCTCCTCCGTCTGTGTATCATACAACGGCTGGGTACTCAAGATTTGAAATGTTTTTTTTATCTCCCGGATTTGAGATGCTTTTTAAAATGTTATCATAGAACGGCCCCTTTTTTAAAATGTTATCATACAACGGCCGCTTACTTTTTTTAAAATGCTTTTTAAAATGTTATCATAGAACGGCCGCTTATTTTAAAATGCTTTTTAAAATGTTCATAGAAAGGCCGCTTTTTTAAAATGCTTTTTGAAATGTTTTTTTTTATATCTCCAGATTTGAAATGCTTTTTATTTTTATTATTTATCTCCCTGTTTTACTACAATATCTCCACAGATTTGAAATGATGACTTTGGATACAATATCTTTCCATATTGGAAATGATGACTTTGGATGAAGAATGTTGTTATCAAACTACGGCTTATTCTAACATGGATAACGGTCCAATTATGAGGTGGATAACGGTCCATCCACATCTTTTGCGACGTGGAGTAATTTTACTAGTAAAGGTTTTGATTCATGGCGCCCACCCTTGTAGATATTTAAAAGTTTCCCTCCACACGAGATATTGATTCATGCAATAACAACAAATAACGTATAGAAATAATTGAGGCTGTGTTATTATTTCTCTAGTATTTATTTGAATTTAGAATTGTAAAATATTTATTATAAAATAGTTATTTATTAAAAGAAATCTTTGTTAACAATTTTATGTAACATTTATTTATTAGTATTAATATGTAAGTTAGTTTAAAATATTTTTAAAAAAATATTAATAATTAAAAGATGTGAGGTTCAAAAGTTAGAGATATAAAAACTTTTGGTGACTATCAAAGTATTAATTTCTCAAGCTTTAAATACATAATTATTAATATGACATTGAGTATAGATATTAATATAATACTACTTAAAGTATTTTTTATGAGAAGCACTTAAGTAATTTAATATATTTTATAAAACATTCATTCATTTTTAAAAATATTTTAATAAAATATTAATATTTAAAAAATTGTTTAGTGCACTTGATAGATTGGCTCACATATATAAGTAACACTACTATGCACATCAATGTACAAAAAAAACTTGAATTATATTGAAAATATATTTTGGTTTAAACTTTTTTTTTATCATTATGGTAAATAACATTAGGATTAATGTCAAATGAAAAATAATATTTAAATATGAACAACACAAATTTTTTTTTCTTTTTTTTTTTACAAAGTAGGACGTCAAAATTTAATCATTTACAAAACTAAGTAAATATATAGTTTCCAACTCTCTCACTTATATGATTTTTCAAATGCTTTTTATCAAACTTTTCTTCAAATGGAAGTACTTAGTAGCTAAATGGTGGCTCGGGTAGCCATCCCACGTGTTTATTTGGAGTTTTTTTTTGGTACCATTAAGGCAAATAACATTAAGGATTAATGTCAAATGAAAAACAATGCTTAAAAATCAACATCACAAATTTATCATTTTTTTATTGTTTTGCAAAGTAAGACGTCAAATTCAATCATTTACAAAACTAAGTAAATATATAGTTTTGCAAACTTTATGATTTTCCAAATGCTTTCTATCAAACTTTTCTTCAAATGGAAGTACTAAGTAGCTAAATGGTGGCTATGGTAGCCATCCCACTTGTTTATTTGGGGTTTTTTTTGGTACCATTATGGCAAATAACATTAAGGATTAATGTCAAATGAAAAACAATGCTTAAATATCAACATCACAAATTTATCATTTTTTTTATTGTTTTGCAAAGTAAGACGTCAAAATTCAATCATTTACAAAACTAGGTAAATATACAGTTTCGTAAACTTATATGATTTTCCAAATGCTTTTAATCAAACTTTTCTTTAAATGGAAGTGCTAAGTAGCTAAATGGTGGTGATCCCACTAGCTTTGTTTTGGTTTTTTTTCTAATGGAAGTACTAAGTAACTTTAGTGACATCCCACTTTTTTAAATGGAGCTTGTAAAATGTGATTTTCATTTCAAAAATTCTTTTAATTCAAATATTTTTCCAAGGTTGGTTTTAATTTCTAAATTTTTAGAATTTCAATTTTGTTAAATTAGGTTTGTGATTTAGATTTTATGTAAATATTTCAAAACTAAAATTATAGTACGTGTAGAAGTTTTATAAAAGAGAAAGTGCTGTAACTCTTAAAAGTAATTTCTCCTTAGCATTGGAATCCCTTTATAAATAAAATTTATGTAGACTAAATTTCATTAATCTAAATAACTCTTAAATTTGATATATATATATATATATATATATCTGTGTGTGAAAAAACTATAATATTTAAAGGTAAATCTCGTTACTTCAAAAAATTATTTCTTAGTATTGGAATCCCTTTATAAATAAAATTTATGTATACTAAACTCCATTAATCTAAATAACTCTTAAGTTTGATATATATATATATATATATATATATATATATATATATATAATATTTAAGGGTACATCTAGTTACTTCAAAAAATTATTATATATATATGTGTGTGTGAGAAAAAACTATAATATTTAAAGGTACATCCGGTTACTTCAAAAAATTATTTCATCATTTGTAAATATGTAAAACTTTTATGATTTTAAATAGTAAATGAATTTTTAGCTAATTTAAAAAAAAAAGTTATATATTATATTTTAAATTAAAAAGTATCATAAAAGAACATTAAACAAAATGTAATTAAAATTTTGAAAAATTTATTTCAAAATTTCAATAACATTTTTGTTAATTTAAATTTAAATATTTGTAATATCTAAAATATTAGAGAAAATTTACCTTTAATATAGGTCACATAAAATGATAGGAAAAATATAACAAACAATGGAGCAAAATAAATTCAAATACATTCAATTTTTTTACGATCATTCTATATTTAATTAACATCACAAATTTATTATTTTTAATTGTTTTTCAAAGTAGGAAGTCAAAATTCAATCATTTACAAAACTAAGTAAATATGTAGTTTTCAACTCTCACATTTATATGATTTTTCAAATTCTTTTTTCCAAAGTATTCTTCAAATGGAAGTACTAAGTAGCTAAATGGAAGTGATCCCACTTGTTTCTTTGTGTTTTTATTCAAATGGAACTACTAAGTAGATTTGGTGACATCCCACTTGTTTGTTTGGGTTCTTGTAAAATATAATTTTGATTTCAAAAAAATCTTTTAATTCAAATAGTTTTCTCATGATTATTTTAGTTTCTAAATTTTTAGAATTTCATTTTTGTTAAAGAATTGAATATTTTTATAATTAAAATTCATGTATACTAAACTGCCTCTATTTAAAATACTTATATATAGGTACATATTGTTACTTACAAAAATTACTTTATGGTTTGTAAAGAAGTAAACTCTTTATGATTTTAAATAGTTGATGAGTTTTTAGCCAATTTAAAAAAATTTTAAGTTAGTCATTACATTTTAAAATTAAATAGAATCACAAAATCACACCAAACTTTAATCTTATACTCCCCGGATGGGGTGACATTTTTTAATGTGTGTGAGACACGTGATAGAGGTGTGTGCGGGCAGGAGGTGACTAGAAACATTTGTTGCACCTTGCCAGACTGTGGAAACTATTAATTGATCTTTTTATTATGATGTGCCCTCCCATGCTTCCGCTCTTGGATAGTCTACTCCTCCACCGAAATTTGTCTCCACCTCCGTTATGCGCATTAATGAATATTTTGAAAGGTGGTAATGGCAAGATGGGTTGGAGAGAAAGTTTTAGTCTCAGTCAGCAGGCTCCTCCCATGTGCAACATTTATGCAGCCAACCACTTGGATTTACGTGAGAGATATATCTCTAGTAGCTCGCATGTACCATATGCTTCATCCTCACGATTCCTCTTCATTCTCGTGGGTACTCTCATCGTGCTATTGTCTCACGAAGTAATATCCTCTTCATCTATTTCTTATCTCGTGTCCTCCAGAAGGACACGAGAATGGATTGCTTGTACTCCAGTATGTGGAGTTGTCGTGATGGTTTGATGGGCATGGTAATTCCTTGGGATTTCAACCCATGACACCTTCGTCTCTAGCCCGTGGTATCACTATTGAAGAAAATAGGCGGTTTTAGTAGAGAGTAGCGAATGGCATAATGAAGGTGCTGACTTCTGATGGGAAAATGACCAACATATGGATTCGAAGAATGGTTTCACGGAGGCACAATGGAATCTCATTTTTGAAGCTCGTCATGCTATCCAAAATTTGGATTTCAATTTCAAGATAGACGCAATTATTTATGCCATGATTGCTCTCGATATGGTTAACACTTTATGCTCCACTTATCCACAAGACAAGGTTATGTTGGGTGTGCCTCTCAAACTTCTCCTTGTTGTGTGGAATGAGGAATTTAAAGGCCATCTCGGTCCTTAGGTTGGGTAGGACTTGGTTTTTGTTTTTTGGTCATGAAAATAGTTTTGTAGATTCTTTGTTATTTTCATTTGAAATTGACATTATGTAATATGTCCTCAATCATGTCGATGACTTATGCAGTTCTTAGAACTTACAGGATTTAGCTATGTTTATGTTTATGGTCCTAGATGTTTGATCTAGTCACCTCCTCACTGTCATGTACTGCTTTTGATTATACAGATATAATATATTGTTCCTTCTTACTTTAAAAAAAACTTTAATCTTATAAATATAACCAAATATTATTTAAAATTATAATTAAGCCTCATGTTAAGGAAAACGAAATGTAATTACAACAAACAACTAAGCAAAATAAAATAAAATAAATTCAAATTTTTTATAATCATTCTATATTTAATTAATCAAATTATTATTATTTAACAATATATTAAAAATTCAATTTTTCAATAATCGTAACAATTCATATAACACTAGTGTTTCCTATTTCATAGATGATAAAAAAACAAAACCATATTTATTTTATTTTAAATTTATAAACTCAAATGCTATACACATATCAACACAACCAACTAAATGTTATAATTTTTAATATGGTATTTATTATTTTGGTATTCAAAAACTAACTCCATGTTTGACTCATTTGTTTTTAATGTTACTTCTCAAGATATATAATTTGAGATGAAAGTTATCAAAGAAAACTTACCACCTTAATATATATATATATATATAATTTGTAATTATTTCAAAATTTGATATAGAGAAATTAAAATTTATAGTTATTTAAATTTATTTTAAGTTTAGATTTATTAAACATAAAAAGGAGTTAAATTTAGTCAAGTATGAATTATTTTATACTTTCATATTTTTGGCATATGGATTGTCGAATACTCCACTTATTACAAACAATAATTTAACTATTTATATTATTTAATATAATAAAATAAATTTATTTAAATAGAATAACAATAATTTAACTATTTACATTTTTTAGTATGATAAAATAAATTTATTTATAATTTGATAAGATATTTTTTATTGAAATAATTTTTTTTCCAATTTAAAATGAATATATCAGAAGTGGTGATTTGTTTATAAAAATAAAGAATTATTTAGAATATTGATCTAATCAATTCTAAAATTTTACAATATATATCTAAAAATAAAATATTTTGTTCTAATTTGTAAAATAACAAAACACCTTTATGCAACAAAACATATTTATTTCATAGGACCAAATTGGTAGACCTCCAACAAACTATGCCTTCACATGCAGAATTATACTTAGTCATTTTCTTAGATTTGGTTCACTATTTGATTACTTGGCCAATCCAACACTTAGCCATTTCCATAAGTAAACGAGCAAGTGCACAAAGAAACCCAAGACAACAATATAAGGGGGCAACCCCAATAGGGCTGTGGTAAATCCAAGCAGTGGGAAGTTAGTCATGAAGCACTATGTCATTTGTTCTCCATAGATAGGTTGTGGAGGTGACAGATCGCAGTAGTGAGTTGATGGCACTCCGTTGTGAGATCATCATTGCGGTTAGTCTTGGGACCGTGGGGTGCAACATGCACTCAACTCAACCATTTTCTTAGTTGCATGGAAGAAATGCGATGGAAGTGTAAGATGTAGGACCTTCTCTGGTCATGCACTCTTCTACTTCACATGGGAATGTCAAATTTTGAGTGGTTGTAGCATACCGTGGAGTTCTAGCATACCGTGTTTATGTCATTGCCTTCAAATATCATTTTCATTGTTTTCAGATTGATGACGGTGGAGTTCCTCATTTCCCAATCGATGCCCAGCAGTGCTGGATAAGGATTGCTATCATCTACAATTTGAATTACTTTGAAGTCTGCATAACTTCGCGCTCCATCAATGTCGACAATGGTATTGGTTAACCTTCGCAGCAGCATAACTATGCCTTGATTAGCCATTCTTAACTGTATAGGTGACCACTGTAATTTTGGTTTTCCCATCGCTTGCCATGTCTGCTTGGTCAAGACATTTACTTCAGATCTGAGATCAAGGATGATCTCGTCCATCTCTCGTAATCTCCTATCTGTATAGTGAACCGCATTTTCCTACCAATTCTTTTGGGACTTCTAATGTTATGTACTACGCCATGTGCTATTCCTTTCTTACTGCATGATTCATACTAATTTATTAGTTTTTCAAATTCCATTAGAGTGTCTTTATTTTTTAACAACTTGATGCAGCTTTGTAGAAACTATGCAACAAAAATAGATGTATCTGGTGCAGTGCACGTTTGATCATATGCCAGTGGCATATCTTCTATTTGCGGTACTTCACTTCGCAACGGGATCCTTGGTGAAGTAGGTGGTGGTTGTTTAAACATGTCCCGCATTTCTTTAAATATTTCCTTATTTTTCTGTAAGTTCAATGGAGGTGCTTTCCCAGGATCTTTTCTAATTCCTATTATTTCTCCAGGGTTCTTCTTAGGATCAATTGTCCCAGAAGTTGAGGCTTCTGCACTGTTGTCTTTTCCTGTATCAATGCCACTCCGTGTTATTGCATTGATGCTCTGACCTATAGGTATGTTCTCTGATGCAATCAATTGGATGTTAGGGTTCAATGTTTCTGTTCTTCTCCACTTTTGCATTTCTACCTCAAGCACGGGGAAATATTCAATCACATGATCAAATGATTTACAGTAATTACATGTGCTGCATGGACTAGTACATTCTCTTGATACATGATCTAGCTGACCACAGTTATAGCATATGACCCGGCCTCATCCTCTTCCTTTATTTTGACCAGTATTTCTTCCTCTCCCACAATATCCACCACTGTGGCCTCTATATCCTCCTTGATCATAATGGTTGTTTTCTTCCTTTGGCCGATTTTCCTCTTGGACGCGGTACATTCCAGCACCTCGCATTGCTTCCATATCTCGCTTTCTTTCAGTCATTAATTCATAAGCGTGACAATTGGACTCATCATGTCCAACTGATTTATAGAAATTACAGTATAGGTTTTTAGACGTTTTGACATATTTATGTATGAGGTAACAATCTTCAGGCTGGTGTCCTCTGGTTCTACAAATTTCACACCATGGTGCCTGGTTCTGATTCATATTTATTGGGTTTGGTGCACCATTGTTAAGATAATCTTTAAATAAGGGGCAATTTTCTCTAGTGTGGCCCTCCCCTTTGCATCCTGCGCACCAAACTTCATGTCTTTGTTCATGTCTCTATTCTTTTCCATTTTTCATACCTTGTAATTCTAATGTCAAGGTAGCTAACTGGTTATGGATCTGTATCATCCCAGAACTACTTTCTCCAATTGGTGAGGCTTCCAATTTCATTGTGATCTCCAAGGTCTCAGCTTGAGATACAGCCTTCTGTTGCATCAGTGGTTTTCTAATATGGGGCAACGACGCAGCAATGAACCATTCTTGATGCTGTTGCGAGGCTATCACAAACTTCACTTGGTCCAACAATGTTTTGAATTTTTGGTCGAATTCCCATACTGATTCAGTGGGTTTCTGCTTGATTTCTTTCAACTCTGTTATGCACTGTGATTCTAATTTGGGATTTTTAAACTCTGTTGCAATTGCGGTCTTGATGTCTGCTAATGTTCTTGGTTGTGCTTGAGAATACTTCATAAACAAGTGCAGTGCTCTGTCTCTGAAAGTAGTTATGAGCTGCACTCTCTTTATAGCATCATCTGTCACTTGCTTAACACTCCACACAGCTTCGCATAGAAACCAGTGTTGATCAGAGTCTTCCTGAACCGTTCCTTTGAATATCAACATTTTTATATCATTATCTGTCATTCTCCTTCTGGATTGTGTACTATTCTCAGATTGATTCCCTTTGAAAAAAGTAGACATAGGCTACTGGATTGTGCTAGGGATAGTATTCTACAGAATACGGAATAGTCTGAGTCGTAGTGCTATGAACACTCGCTCCTGTGGTGTTACTTGTATTACTGATCTGTGGGATGGGCTACATGACACTCGTAGCGGGTGGGTTCTGGACTGATTGACTCTGAGGTATAATGCGTTGGATTGTGGCTGATAACTGAGTGTCCGTATTATCGAGATCACATGGTATTTCCGTATCTATACGGTTTCTAGAGGATGTGGGTTTCTTCTCATTAGTAAGCCTGTATCTCTTTCCACTTCTCAAAGTATGGTTTTCTTTGTCAGAATCACTATATGTATTCTCTACCATGACAGATTTAGAACTATTGTTGCATTCTTAAAACACCTTTCTCAGTTAAAAGCATTTTAATGTATAGACTGAGTTTTTTCAGGAACTTACCTCTAAATCCTTCGAAAAAGTATGCTTTAGCTTGGTTGTATGATTTCAGCGTATCTACAACAAACTCGGTCACAAAACCTTCTAGTATGCTATCAACCCAGAAGTCAACTGCTCGCGATAGTGGGCTGTCGATTGCTTTGAGCTGTTCAGTAAGCTTCGGACTCCACTCTGTAGGTACTCCACCTTGGGAACAATTATTCCTTTCTGCTAGGCGCGATATCCACTCGTGTAGCTCATTTGGAAATGATGCCCAAAAAATTTCGTGGATGTCCCTCCACAAGTATCTATTCAACCACTGTACGTCAGATAGACATGGATGTCTATTTTATTTCTTTGTGAAGTCTCTTTCGATCTTATCGCACAAAGCCCAGATCTCTTTCTTTTTTGGATGCCAACTGTCGGACATTACTTTTTTAAATACACTATCGCATAACTTGTCTTAGCGCGTCAACGGAACCACTTGTTGGTCACAGCACTACTGTTCTAGAGGTTTTCCAATGTAGACCCAGTTTCTTCAATGTACCAGATACCAATAAAAACCCCTATTCACCGGCCCTTTCGGCAACAGACTGCAAGCAGCTTGAGGTCTTACCTGAGGCGAAGTTGAGGGGGTGGTTGCAGATGCAGGTTTCCACAACCTTGTAATGCGAGTGATTCATCTAATTAATGTGCAGCACAGTGATGGACTACACAACTGTGTTTAGTGACTGAGCGATGTCTTCTACTTCATGTCGAGAATCTTTAGGAACAAAGATATTCGCACCCTCAGTGCGTCCACAGGCCGCGCAATGGGGTTTATGGTACTTAATCACTTCTACTCAATCTTATTCAATAATCCTTAAGCATTCATCATTACTTATATTGATAAACATCATGACTTATGCAAATAAGTGAGATATGTAGTGTTGTGTGCTTTGATACTGTGATTCAATCTTAACGATTAAATGTGTGGTTATCTCATTAATCCATTCATTTGAGACTTATAGGTGCTTTCCTGCTAACATTCATCCATACTTGAACTATTAACATCTTATTCCATCCCTTCCGTGGTGAATATAGATAAAAATAAACACGTATAAGATAATAGTAACTTATGCATGCACTGTAAGTAAATTAAATAACAACTAATGACGATCATACGCAGCAATCACATCACACAGTGGTTTAACATGGTTCACCCCCCCAGATGGGAAGCTACGTCCACAAGAACTGTTGTTTATTTATCTTGGAAAGGGTACAACAATTCTTCGTCTGTGCACTCGGCTGCAGATGCTCGTCTTTCTCTCTCTCTCTAAATTAGGTCTCTGTGCACTCAGCTGCAGAGCCTTTACAATGCTTTTATCTAACAGATCTCACAATATTCAATAATATCAACAAAATTGAGAGTTAACCCTTTTCCTTTACAAAATTGCCTTATTTATAGATCAAGACCCATAGGTCATGTCTTTTACATCTTGAAGGAAGAACCCTTAGGTTTACAAAGCTGTCGTGGTTTTCCCTAAAACTAGACTACTGATATCTCGCAGCAGATCTTCTGTTATATGCACGCCAAGAGGTTGTTTCCACCGAACTCATCTTTCTCATCTTTTAGATGACTGGCTCCAGTAGTCATAGTCTTTTGTCTGTTGTGATCAATCACCTACATCCGATCTGCACCTACCCACTGCTTGGTAGTTATCGACGACCTTTGCCAAAAATAGGTCTTATGTGACCTAACCAAAATAACTACCTTCATCCGTCCATGCTCTACTTAGCTGGATCTCCATCGACGTGGCACATCATGACACTATATTCCATGGAGCACCGATCTCGTAGCTCCTTTGTAACTGTGCTATGTGCAGCTTCGCAGCATACCAGAACTTATCCCAAAATTGTTCAAACTTAACTACGCTTAGCTCCGCAGTTTTCAAAATTCTTCCTGTTAAAAAATGCCCCATCTGGGCTAGGCCCAACAACTACAGAGATTCGAACAAGTAGACGATGAAGAATATGTATCCTCTTTTGTTGGTATCTGATTGATTTAACAAGTTGGCCAAAGAAAGAGTGTTCTCAGAGATGGATTTGGGCAAAGGATATTACCATGTGTGGATTGCAGAGGGTTATGAATACAAAATGACGTTCATGACAAGGTACATTAGTTTGAAATTATTAGTGATTCCATTTGGGTTGTGCAACCCTCCTACAATGTTATGAACACTTATGAACGAGGTGTTGAGTCCATTCCTAGACAATTGATTTTTTGCTTACTTGTATCAGATTGTCGTTTTCAATGAGAACATGGAGGAACACAAACAACACTTAGAGGAATTCTTTGAGGCGATGCAAAAGAACCAGTTATACTCAAAGAAGTCTAAGTGTATGTTTGGGAAAATGGAGATCCCATTCTTGGGCGATTGGATATTCCAAGGATGTATTCGAGTGGACAGCAAGAAGGTCGTAGCCATAGAGGATTAGGAAGAGTTTTGAATAGTATAGGTAGTGTGGAGCTTCCTAGGCTTAGCCAATTACTATTGGAGATTTGTGGAGAGTTGTTCTTGGATTTCTGTCCCTCTCATAGAGTTGCTGAAAAAGAACAAGGCATGGGCATGGATGGCAAAGTACCAAGATGCATTCGACGAGTTGAAATGCATACTTGAAACCACACTAGTAGTAGAGTTTTCAAACTTTAAGAAGTCATTTGAGGTGCAAACAGATGCGTTCGACTATGCCATTGGTGGGGTATTAGCGAGGGAAGGTCAACTCGTAGCCTACAAAAGTAGAAATCTATAAGATCAGGAACACAGATACCCAGTGCATGAGAAGGAAATGACAGGGGTCATTCATTGCTTGTGGACTTGGAGACAATATCTACTAGGAAAAATATTTGTGCTGAAAATGGACAATGTAGCTAAAAGCTATCTTGCAACATAGACGAGGTTGTCCCCAAGAAAGAATAATTGAAATATTTCTTGGTATAGTTTGGTATGGTGTTGGAGTATCGACTAGGAAAGATTAATGCAGCTGCAAATGCATTGAGTAGGAAGGATGAACTCACTACCTTCGAAAAGGATCAATTGAAGGGTCCAACAACCCAATTCATCTATTTCTTGCGACAAAATTTTTGAGAGAGCTTGATGGGTGACCCGACCACCAAGAATATCATGGAATAGGTAAAGTAAGGAAAAAAACAAAAGTTTTGGGTAGAGGACAAGTTGCTAGTCTATGGAGGGAGGTTGTATGTGCCAAAAATGGCCAATATCAGGAAGGACTTTCTGGAGGAGTGTCATAAATCCGTTTGGGTGGGACATCCTGGGAAGAACAGGACTTTGGATTTGTTGGAGAGAGGTTACTATTGGGAGAACATGGGACAGAATGTATAGGATTATGTCCGAACCTACCTAATTTTCCATCAGAAAAATCCCAACTTCGAGATGAAGGAAGGGATGCTTCAACCTCTACTACTTCTAGAAAATACTTGGGTAAACATTTCCATGGATTTCATCATGCAGTTACTTCTCTCGCAATGGTACAATGAGTTTTTTGTTGTGGTGGATAGATTTTCCAAGTGCATGACATTCGTGCCTATGAAAGCTCCTTACAAGGCAGAGGATACATCACATATGTTTTTCAAAAACATGGTGAAGTACAAAAGCTTACCACTAAATATTGTGTCTGATTGCAACACCCGATTCCTAGGATGGTTTTGGTAGAATATTTTCAGGTAAGTGGGGATGAAGTTGTTGATAAGTTCAATTTACCATCCATAAACGGATGGGAATACTGAACGAATCAATGCAGTTATGGAATACTACTTTAGACACTTTTTGCATGTTGGCCAGTAGGACTAGTCGAGTATTTTATATGTAAGATAGTTCAGCTATAACATGCAAACTAGTTCTACAACTAACTGCAATCTGTTTGAGTTGGAAACATGATAACAGTTGTTGACTCCACAAGTCATTGCAGCAAGTCCATTTGGGTTGAACCTGTTTGTGATGGGATTCCTAAAGGATTGGAAGGATAGGTTGGATATGCCGCACATTCAAATGGTGAAGGAATCCAAGAAAATGAAGAAATGGGTATATCATGGATCCAATGGTGTAGAGGGTTAGGTTTGGGAGAAAGTGCTTCTCAAGATTATCAAGGAGCATTTCAATCCACCGGAAATCATGGAAGGTGCCTTGTTGCAGATGTATGATGTATCGTTCAAGATTATTCAGAATATTGGCAAGGTTTCCTACAAAATAAGTGTCCAAGAGGACCTACATTTTTTTCATCTAGTCTTCCATGTAATCCAACTGAGGGCATGTCAACTTGATTAAAATGAGCCACATGGTTTTTCCAACCTAGTACCTACATTGATTGTGGACATGCCATATCGCGAGGTGGATGATATTTTTTCTCATCGGTGCATCAAACGTGGACCCACCGCTTGGTTGTAATATTTTGTCAAGCAGAAGGTCTTGTCGAAAGAAGAATTGGATAAGTGTGCACTGCATCACTTATGGGGAAACGAGCACTTTGAATTCTACATATCCTAAGGTCCCTCACTTAGGTTTGGTTAGGTTGGTTTCAATGAGGTGTATTTCAGGTGATACTAGTGGTTGATTGTCATGTTCAACTAACAAGATCATGCTGGTGCCGCGCAGTGACTAGGATTTCAGAACTCAGCAATGTGACCCAATTTTTGGCCTTTTGGTGGACCAGGCGGCACTACCTGGTTCCTTGTAGAGGGTAAGACTATCTGAGTAGGTATCCAGAAAACTATTCCTAACCTCGCGGAACTCCTAACACTTATCTCTATCCAATTCCATACTTAGCCAACTTTCCATTACATGCACATCCTACATTACATACAACACTTAGCCAAATATAGTACAAGAGACAAATTTATATGTGGGAGGAACCCAAAACTGATCAAGCATGCTTAATACACAATGATAAATGTATAATGAGACTTAACATACAATGGAGGATGCCACATCCTAGAAACTCATCCGAGAGTGATCCCAAACCAATAATACTCAAGATACAATCAAGCCACAAATCTAACAACTCAGCATCGCATTTGCATGCTTGATTTCTCATAGCACCCATATCAAGTCGTAGGATACCTATAGTCCATAGTAGCCTCACCAAATATTCAAAATATTTCCTACTTGTAACCTCCATCTTTCCAATATTCGTGCTTGGTATACCCAAGTCTATCTGCTCGCAACCTCCATCTTGCCTCTGCAGCATGCTACCTACTCGTATCCCATAATTTTTCTTACTTCCATCCATCACAGTCCGCAATACCACACGCTATATTACATCACAGCTTCGCAAGTTATTATTCCTCATTCTCACATATTGTATGTATGTTTGTCCAAGAGGCTCTCCCAAGGCAAAGGTTCCTCTCCAAGGTGACGGTCAAGTGTATCCTTCGAACCAGAGCTCATCCTATATACAAGGGAAACATCCGAACTAAGAAGCAAAAAAACTTTACCAAAGAATAGCACGCCCCAACAAACTTCTTACAAATAAAATTCCTCTCCTACATTCCCTCTGAATGAAGGTAGTACCATCTACAACAATGACACCACTTGGAAGCTCCACAATCCAACATGGGAGACTGTTGCACCAGATTCACAATTTTCCTTCCCAATTTCACTTTAGGATCCCTTCTGTCAACATGATTTAGGAGCTCGCTTGCCAACGCGTTAGGATACTATATTCCCAACTCAAGAGTTCATCTGCCACTTCACCAACATGGTTTGGAAGATCGGTTCTCCAAGTCTGCAACACTACATGACTTAGGATCTCACATTCCCAAACAAACTTCGAGAGCCCATCTTCCTACTAGATTTGGAAGGTCCAACAACATGCACCCTCCTGTACCCCAGAATTCCCTCCCGCGGATAGCCTCCCAATGGGAGGTTCCCTCCCACGGGATTCAAACTGAAAATGTGTAGATCATACCAAGTGCCATACTTTCTTCCTCTATCCAAGTGACTTAGCCAAATTTATATGTGTGTCCTCCCACTAAGTGGTCTACAACTATGACTAAGATGACTTTCCCACTTATAGAGCTTCACCATATAGAAACCCCTAGACCACCAAAGTATGTCCAAGTGTGGATTACATCCCCCACTCTATCTGGGTTTCCAACCTGTGTCAGCTTCCAACGAACGATGTCGCATGATCCTTTCCCACTCTGCCAAACACTTCCTTATCGAAAGAGCCCATAGAATTGGGCACACTTAGCCAATTCTTGTCTAGTATCCCACCCATCTACATGACTCAAACCCTCTCGAAGCTAGTCGATGGGTGATACACCCATATACACATCCACAATTGGTTTCCACTCCAGCTGATGGGAATCCAACATGGGTTATGGGGAACCCAAAGTTTTTGGAAAACTCTCAAGGCCATTACATCCTCCCCCACCAAATCTATTTCCATCCCAACTATGTCTCCATGAGCACTACACTGTTCATGAAGCATTTCTAAACTATCAATGTTGTCACCTACAAGTGCAACTAAGTCTTCCACGAAAGTCTCTCAAACTGCTCATTCATCGCACCGTCAACCTACTAATTGCTTCGGTAGTGTGTTTTATTGACACGCAGTTGTCCATTTCTATCCCTCATAAGATAAACCAGTTGGGTGGTGACTCCCATTTGTCATGCTCAACTTCATGAGAATGAACCCTCATGCCCAAGATAGTTGAACCCCTCTGCACAGTATGCTACAACCACTCTAAATTTGACACTCCGATGTGAAGTAGAAGAGTGCATGACCAGAGAAGGTCCTACGTCTTACACTTCCATCGCATTTCTTCCATGCATCTAAGAAAATGGTTGGGTTGAGTGCATGTTGCACCCCACGGTCCCAAGACTAACCGCAATGATGATCTCACACTGAAGTGCCATCAACTCACTATTGTGATCTGTCACCTCCACAACATATCTATGGAGAACAAATGACATAGTCCTTCATAACTAACTTCCCACTGCTTGGATTTACCATTGCTTGGTTGGGGCTGCCCCCTTATATTGTTGTCTTGGGTTTCTTTGTGCACTTACTGTTTTACTTGTGGAAATGGCTAAGTGTTGGATTGGCTAAGTAATCAAATAGTGAACCAAATCTAAGAAAATGACTAAGTATAATTCTACATGTGAAGGCGTAGTTTGTTGGAGGTCTACCAATTTGGTCCTGTGACATAAATATGTTTTGTTGCATAAAGGTGTTTTGTTATTTTACAAATTAGAACAAAATATTTTATTTTTAGATATATATTGTAAAATTTTAGAATTGATTAGATTCATATTCTAAATAATTCTTTATTTTTATAAACAAATCTCCAGTTATGATATATTCATTTTAAATTGTAAAAAAAAATTATGTCAATAAAAAATATCTTAGCAAATTATAAATAAATTTATTTTATCATACTAAAAAATGTAAATAGTTAAATTATTGTTATTCTATTTAAGTAAAATTATTTTATTATATTAAATAATGTAAATAGTTAAATTGTTGTTTATAATAAGTGGAGTATTCTACAATCCATATGCCAAAAATATGAAAGTATAAAATAATTCATACTTGAAGAAATTTAACTCCTTTTTATGTTTAATAAATCTAAACTTAAAATAAATTTCAATAGTTATAAATTTTAATTTCTTTATATCAAACTTTGAAATAATTACAAATTATATATATATATATATATATATATATATATATTATTTTGGTATAGAACTGGGGCCAGGTTTATGCTGTGGTAGAACTATAGGGGGGTGCCAGGTTTTATCTATGGTTGAACTATAGGGGGGAACCCTTCTTTTTATTTTGATTTTATTTGGCCTAGGCTTTCTATGTTTTTGCTGCAGGGGCCCTTTATTGATTGATTTCATCGAGAATTCTATGGTGCGGGTTAGCTGCCACATCTGATAGGTGGTTAGTTGTGAGGGCGACAAATTTATTAGGTTCACTGTGCTGTGTCAGGGGGGTATTACCGGTCCGACGGGTCTTTTGGTGCGATGTCTTCTCTCAATGCACACCCTGGTGACTCATTTTCAGAGACCCCCGGTGGTGCTCGGCCCGTCAGCTCGACTGAATACCCTAGCTCTAGTTTTGCAGCTGTTAGAAACCCTAATTTTCATGGTGTTAGGGCTAAGAGCAGGAGATGGTCAAAAACCCTAAAAGCTGGGGAGAAGCTCGATAGATTTGTCATTCCTACGGGTTCTAATATAGAAAGGGTTGAAATGGTGGTCGGTCGTGCGTTGGTGGGAAGGCTAGAATTTGCATCCGGGTCGAAGGAGGAAATTGTGGAGTGGGTTAATCGATTCTGGTTACCTATTATTGGTAACACCCCGTGGATTAATTTGTTAGTGAATCAGTGGATCCTATTCATATTTCCCAGTCCGGAGGCTTCTGCAAAGATTTTAGCAGGCACCTGGCTGTTTAAGGAGGGGTCTTTGAATCTCAAACGCTGGCATGTTTCATTTGACCTCATTAGAGAACGTTTTGGTCTGTGGAACCTATGGATGATTATCCCTGGCCTCCCCATTGAACTTTGGACGGAAGACATTGTGGTGGGGCTTGCCAACTCGGTGGGGAAATTTGTCAGAGTGGATAAGAAATCCATCTTTGGCATTGACAGACGTTATGCGAAGGTTATGGTGGAAATTGATATGAGTCTGGGGCTCCCTGCTGCTATTGAAATTGAGTGGGGTGAACACATTTGGGTTCAAAAATTGGATTTCTTTAGAACCCCATTTAGATGTTTCCACTGTCGGGATATCGGGCATATCAAAGCAAAATTCCTTGCATTACTGTCAGATTGGGTGTCCTCTGGCCGTGGGAACGATTTCAACCCTCCAAATCTTGGTCTCGTGACTCCAGATATTGGTAAGTCTAAAATCCCTCTGGAATCTGCTTACTCTGATTTATCTAAAGCAGAGTTAGAATTTATTTCTGATAACGAGTTGGATTTAAATAGGCGCATTTTAAGTCGTAAAGTTCATTTGAGACATGGTATAACTATTCCTCAGTGTGTCAAGCCATCTATTATTTATCCTGTGTCGGGACCCTCTTCGGTTGTTAGATGTCTTGATAAAGAACTTGATGTTGTTAATTTAGATAGTTGCCCGCCCATCGTTTGTCCTGAGAAAGATGTTGTATATGCTTCTAGTGTTGGGGTTTCAAATGTTTCTGAGTCTATATTTCCCTCTGCTCCTATTACTGTGGAGAGTTCTCCTCCTTTTATGGTTGAGGGTTCTCGGGATGGGGACATTGCCTTGGTTTTGCCTCGAAAGGAGACTGTTGTTTCTGCCAGTTTGGGTGAGCTTGAGCCTTATGTTTCTACTGGGTTTTCACCCCTCCCTATTTATTCAAAAAATCCATCTTTTGATTCGGCGATTTTGCCTATTCAATTCCCAAAATTTCAAAATGTGACTATTCGTAAGGGGAAAAAAAAGAAAATTGCTCCAGACCTGGGTTCACTGGTGGATGGGGTTTCAGCTGTTGAGGTGGTGGGGGTTGATGATTATGTGTCGAGCCTTAGAGAGAAGATTCCCATGGTTGATATTTCTTAATATCCCTGCTTTCCCTGAATGTGCGTGGGTTAGGTGGGGTTTCTCGGGCAAGGGCCCTCACCAACCTTTTCCATTCTACTTGCCCGGGTATTGTTCTTTTACAGGAGACCATGTGCTTCTGTTCTAATGCTATTTCGAAAATTAGGGGTTTGTTTCCGAATTGGGAGGTATCGACCACAAATTCTTTGGGGCTTTCTGGTGGTCTGGCGGTGGCCTGGAACCCTCAGTTGTTCTCTTTCAAATA
The DNA here is from genome assembly GCA_027924585.1 of Larix kaempferi. Lineage (NCBI taxonomy): Eukaryota > Viridiplantae > Streptophyta > Pinopsida > Pinales > Pinaceae > Larix > Larix kaempferi. The sequence goes on along the minus strand of BSBM01001166.1, from coordinate 41,402 downwards.
TTTTAGAACTGATTGGGGGATCTTATTGGTGGGTTTTTGTATTGGCCTTAATTTTAAATTATATGTGTTTAACTGCTATGCCCCCTATTCAAATAGACAGACTTTTTGGGATTCTCTTGGGACTTAAATTTCACAAAGTCACCTTCAAAATTATGGGGGCATAAAGCTAGATTGGATCCACTGTCTGATTATTTCTCTAAGATCCTGATGGATTATGAGCTGGTTGACGTTTATCCCACTAAAATGCTACCAACCTGGACAAATGGTAGACGAGGGGGGGAAGGCATTCACAAAAGAATGGACAGGTTTTTGGTGAAAGTGTCATTATTGGAATTATTCCAGAGATTCGGATTGTGGGTGCATGAGTCAAAGTTCTCTGATCACTGGCCCATTGTTTTTCAGTTTGATGATTATGGTTTAAAGAAGAATGTCCCTTTTAAGTTTAATTCATCTTGGTTGTTGCAAGAGGATTTTTGCAGATTGGTTAAAGAATTCTGGCAAGGTGTGAATGTTGTGGATGATAATCCCATATACTTGTTTTGTATTAAAATGAGATTACTTAAGAAAGAGGTTGTGAGATGGATCAAGGCTAGAAAAGAGAATGATAAGAAGGAATTGGCTCTCCTAGAGGCTGAAATTCAGAAGTACCATTTTGTCAATATTAATGGTTTTTTGAATGAGGAGGAATTTGAAGTGGTTAAGCAATTTGAGAAGAAAAAAGAGGAGATCCTTATTCAGGAGGAAATGGAATGGCGTTTGAAGAGTAGGGCTTTGTGGCTTAATCTTGGTGATCGAAATACAAAATTTTTCCATTCCTTTGCTTATGCTCGCCGAAACATGAATTCTATTTGGGAATTGGAAAATTTGGATGGTAATATTATCTCTGGGGGTGATGCTTTAAAAGTTGAAGTTGTTTCTCATTTTGGCAATATTTATAAGGAAGAAGGCAATAGAGAACTTATGGATCAGATTAGGGTGGCTGAACTTTACCCTCATTTTTTTAATGATCATGAGGCTGCTAAGTTGGGGAATGAGGTCACTCTTGATGAGGTGGAGAAAATGCTGAAACTCTTTGCCAAGGAGAAAAGTCTTGGTCCGAACGGTTGGCCTGTTGAAATTTACACTCATTTTTTTTATATTATGGGTATGGACATTCTGAGAATGGTGGAACATACCAGGCTATATGGTTTTACTTCTGGGGCTCTGAATTCTTCTTTTATTACTCTGATTCCAAAAAAGGGTAAACCTGCAAATTTTGGTGACTACAGACCGATTGCATTATCCAATTTATCCTACAAGTTGGTTTCCAAAATTATTGCTCAAAGGATTAAATCTGCTCTATCTGAACATATCACTGAGGAACAGTTTGGGTTTTTGCATAATCGACAAATTCATGATGCCATTGGTACTTCTCAGGAGTTGCTACATACTATCAAAGCTTGGAATCATAGTGCTATGCTATTGAAAATGGACCTGGAAAAGGCTTATGATCGAGTCAATTGGACTTTCTTAAGACTCATTTTGATACAGATTGGTATTCCTCCTCTTGTTCTCAATTGGATTATGAGTTGTGTCTGTACGGCCAGCATTGCTATATTGATCAATGGATCACCTTCTAATTTCTTCAAATGTTCCAGGGGGCTCCGTCAGGGATTCCCATTGTCCCCATTCTTGTTCTTATTAATAATTGATGGGCTCAGCAGGATGTTGAACTATGCAAAGAATGAAGGCCTGTTAAAAGGTATTGAGATGGGAATTAGCTTTGTTTTAAGTCATCTTATCTTTGTTGTTGATACTTTATTGGTGGGGTTGGCTACTGTATCTAAATGGAGGGTATTTAGGAATATTATCATGATTTTTTGCAATGTATCTAGAATGAAGGTAAGCAACTCTAAATCTAGTTTCCATTATATGAATGTGGAATTAGATAGAAGACGTGAAATATCATGTTTTTTGCCTTATAGCTGCCTCCCAATTGATGATGGTCTTAAATATTTGGGGTTTTTTTTGAAACCTAATAATTACCAGATTAAAGACTGGTGGTGGCTTATTCGAAAAGTAGAATCTCACATTGATCATTCGGCGTTCAGGTTGCTATCTGTTGGTGGCAAGCTAACACTGATTAAAGCTATCTTGACGGGGATTCCTGTTTATTGGATTTCTTTGCTTGAAGTCCCAGTCTACATTATTAATGTTATCAGACGATTAATCTTCAATTTTCTGTGGTTTGGAGGAAACGATCAGTCCAATTTGGTTATGACGGGGTGGGAGACTCTATCCCGGCCTGAAAAATTTGGGGGTTGGGGGATAAAAGACCTCGGTTCATTTAGCATGGCACTTAGGATAAAAAGTCTTTGGAGGTGTCTATTCAAGAACACTCTTTGTTCCATAATTATTAATGCAAAATATATTAAGATGGATGTGATTGACTAAATCAGGAATTCGATGCCTCTTAGGGGAAGTCTATTTCCTATGTGGCGTGGTCTAAAGAAAGTGTCGAACTGGATTGTTAGTGAGCTGAAATGGGAGGTAGGTAACGGTGAGATCATCAGGATTGGCCGAGACTATATTTTGGGTATTGAGGATTCTTGTGGTCTACTGAATAGAATTTGGGATTATTTGAAGATCTATGGGATGATTTATCTAAAAGATATCAGAAATAGTAATGGTGACTCATATTGGTATAAATCCAATGATTTGGGGTTGGATGGTAATGATGCTATTGTCTGGGATAATTATGTTCATGCCCTTAACACTAATGGCTTTGCTTTGTCTACTCAAATTGATAAATTGGTTTGGTGTGGAAATGGGAAAACTGGTATGGTCACTGCAAAATCAGCCTATGACAGAATTATGCAAGAGAGATACATATTTCCACAAAACTGGTGGTATAAGAAGATTTGGAAGTGGGATGTCCCATTAAAAATCAAATAATTTCTTTGGCATGCCTTGCAGGGTTCATTGAAAACTTGGGATAATCTTCTGAAGAGGGGATGGTGTGGTCCAAATTGGTGTATACTGTGCAAGGAAAATTCTGAAAACAACTGTCACTTTTTTGTTTCCTGCTCTTTTGGAAAGATGGTATGGAACTTCTGTTGTACATAAATGAAAGTCAATAATGGATGGGATGTGGGTAATTTTGGTCAATCTCTTCTTAACTGGTACAGAAATTCAATGGACTCATTATTTCTGCCCATTTTTTTGTTTTGGGCAATTTGATATGCCAGGAATTGTGCTACTTTTCAAGGTCAATATTTGGATATTAAGGCGTGTGGGATGATTGCTATTAAACTTTCCCAACATTTCAAATCGGTGAAGGACCCAGCTGGGGTTAGAAATATTGGTCAGTTTTCCTTGAAATTTGACCAACCTATTCTCCTGTTTGATGGGGCTACAAAGAATGGTTACTGTGCAGCTGGTGGTGTCATATATTTAAACAAGGATCATCACTTCTCACTAAGGCTGAACTGTGGAAATGGAAGCAATATGAAGGCAGAACTGTTAGCTTTGTGGAGTGTCCTAAAATGTGCAAATATTTTTGGGTTGGTTAATTTAAAGGTTTTTGGTGACTCTCGAGTCACTATAAAATGGGAAATTGGAGAGTATGAACTCAATATTTTGGAGCTTAATCAATGGTGCATGCACATAAAGGAGGAAATTGCTAAGGTCGAGTGCATATCTTTCAATCATATTTATAGGGAGCACAATGATATGGCTAATAAGTTATCCAAGCTAGCTCTTTTGGATTTACAAGGTCATTTGTTTTGGGAGGAATGGATGGACTCCATTCTGCTGGACAAGGGTGATGTTGTCTTCTATGACTAGGTGTTGTTTGCGGTTATTCTGATTTTTGAAGTTTGTAAATCTGGAACTTGGATCCGATATGTTAATTTTGTATGTATTTAGGATATGATAGAAGTTTCTAGATTTTGTGTTAAGAAGCCATGAACATGATACAAAAACCTTGATGTATAAGGTTGACTATCTTTGTACTATTTGATTCCAATGAATAGCAATAGTACGTTTTTTTCCAGTTGAATATATATATATATATATATATATATATATATATATATATATATATATATATTAACGTGTTGACTTTTCTTTGATAACTTTCATCTCAAATTATATATGTTGAGAAGTAACATCATGAAACAAATGAGTCAAACATGGAGTTAGCTCTTGAATAACTTACCGAAATAATAAATGCCATATTAAAAATTATAACATTTAGTTAGTTGTGTTGATATGTGTATAACATTTGAGTTTAGAAATTTAAAATAAAATAAATATGGTTTTGTTTTTTTATCATCTATGAAATAGGAAACACTAGTGTTATATGAATTGTTACGATTATTGAAAATTTAAATTTTTAATATATTGTTAAATAATAATAATTTGATTAACTAAATATAGAATGATTATAAAAAAATTGAATTTATTTTACTTTATTTTACTTAATTTGGTTTTATTGTTTGTTTGTTATAATTTTTCTTTCATTTCTATGTTTACGGAAAAGGTAAATTTTCTTTAATATTTTAAGTATTAAAAATATTTAAATTTAAATTCAATAAAGATGAAATTGAAATTTTGAAATATATTTTTCAAAATTCTAATTACATTTTGTTTTCTTTAACATGAGGCTTAATTAGAAATTTTGAGAATATTTGGTTATATTTATAAGATTAAAGTTTTTTTTAAAGTAAAAAGGAACAATATATTATATGTGTATAATCAAAAGCAGTACATAGTAATGGGGAGGTGACTGGATCCAACCTCTGGGACCATAAACATAGCTAAATCTTGTAAGTTCTAAGGACTGTATAGACCATCAGCATGACTGAGGACATATTACATAGCATAATGAAAACCATCCAAATGTCAATTTCAAATGAAAATAACAAACAAAATCTACAAAACTATTATCGTGAACAAAAAACAAAAGCCAAGTCCTACCCAACCTAAGGACCCAGATGGCCTTTAAATTCCTCATTCCACACGACCAGAAGAAGTTGGAGAGGCGCACCCAACATAACCTTGTCTTTTGGATAAGCGAAACATAAAGTTTTAACCATATCCGCAGAAACCATGGCAGAAATAATTGCATCCAAGTGATGATTAAGCTGGTCTATCTTGAAATCCATATTTTTGATAGCATGACGAGCTTCAAAAATGAGATTCCATTGTGCCTCCGTGAAACCATTCTTCGAATCCATATGTTGATCATTTCACCCATCAGAAGTCAGCACCTTCACTATGTCATTCGCTACTCTCTGCTAAAACCACCTATTTTCTTCAATAGTGATACCACGGGACAGAGACGAAGGTGTCGTGGGTTGAAATCCCAAGGAAATACCATGCCCATCAAACCATCACGACAACTCCACATACTGGAGTCCAAGTAATCCATTCTTGTGTTCTCAGAGCCAGCGGACGAGACATAAGAAATAGACAGTGAGAGTACCCACGAGAATGCAAAGGAGTCATGAGGATGAAGCATATGGTTGGAATGGACTTTACATGCGAGCTGCTGCATAAATGTCGAACATGGGAGGAGCCTGCTAACCGAGAATAAAAATTTCTCTCCAACCCATCTCGCCATTACCATCTTTCAAAATATTCATTAATGCGCATAACGAAGGCGGAGACAAATTTCGGTCGAGGAGTAGACTATCCAAGAGTGGAAGCATGAGAGGGAACATCATAATAAAATGATCAATTAACAGTTTCCACAGTCAGGCAAGGTGCAACAAATGTTGCTAGTCGCCTCCTTCCTGCACACACCTTTATCACGTGTCTCACACACATTAAAAAATGTCACACCATTCGGGGAGTATAATATTAAAGTTTTGTGATACTATCTAATTTCAAAATGTAATGACTAACTTAAAATTGTTTTAAATTGGCTAAAAACTCATCAACTATCTAAAATCATATAAAGAGTTTATTTCTTTACAAACTATGAAGTAATTTTTTTAAGTAATAATATGTACTTATATATAAGTATTTTAGATCAATGCACTTTATTATACATGAATTTTAATTATAAAAGGATTCAATTCTAAAGAGAGATTATTTTGAGGTAAAACACTTTCTCTTTTGTATAAAATCTCTACATATATTATAAATTTAATCTTGAATTGTTTGTATAAAATACAAATTTGAAACCTAATTTAACAAAAGTGAAATTCTAAAAATTTAGATATTAAATCAACTATGAGAAAACTATTTGAATTAAAAGATTTTTGAAATCAAAATCATATTTTACAAGAACCTAGACAAACAAGTGGGATGTCACCAAATCTACTTAGTAGTTCCATTTGAATAAAAACACACAGAAACAAGTGGGATCACTTCCATTTAGCTACTTAGTACTTCCATTTGAAGAAAAGTTTGGAAAAAAGAATTTGAAAAATCATAGTACTTAGTTTTGTAAATGATTGAATTTTGACTTCCTACTTTGCAAAACAATTAAAAATAATAAATTTGTGATGTTCATATTTAAGCATTGTATTTCATTTGGCATTAATATTAATGTTATTTGCCATAATGGTAGAAAAATAATAAAAAAATTAAACATTTAAATATATTTCATATATAATTCAAGCTTATCTTGTACATTGATGTGCATAGTAGTGTTACCTATGTGTATGTGAGCCAATATATCAAGTGCAGCAAACATTTTTTAATATTAATATTTTATTAAAAAATATTAAAAAATTATTGTTTTTAAATGAATGAGTGTTTTATAAAATATGTTAAATTACTTTCATGCTTCTCATAGGAATACTTCAGCTGCTATTATATTAACATCTATCCTCAATGCCATATTAATAATTATGTCTAACCTAAAGCTTAAGAAGTCGATAATTTAACAATCACTATAAGGTCTCTATATATCTATAACCTTTGGATCTCACATTTCTTTTAATTATTAATATTTTATTAAAAAATGTTTTAAGCTAACTTACACACAAGTTCTTTTTTTTTCAGCAAAAAAAAACCATACTATTGTTATTCATATTAGTGAATCAAATAGTACAAAAAAGAATAAGCCTGAAGTTAACTTATGTTCAGTAATGTGCTGATATTCAGTTCATCAAAATACTAATATTCCATTCCCCATACATAAAAATAGATCACTGATCAATCATCAACAAAAAAAAGAATACATCATCATTTTGAGATTGAAAATCATGACCGAGCCAAAATCAATCATCTTTGAACCTTGGTTTTCCTCCCATAAGATTACCCCTTCCTCACCATCGTAGGCAGCTTTGGAAAGTGTATCAGCCATACAATTGTGATGTCGATAAATATGTTCAAAATAAATATTGCCGAACAGCTGGATTTTTTCTTTTATTGAACCACACCACTAATAAAGAGAAATAACATTTAAGTTATACTCCTATGTAGACCATTTTATGGTCACCCTTGAGTCTCCAAAGACCGCCAATTGTGGATGTACAAAAATATTTGAAACAATAAGTACACACCAAAGAGCAAGTAATTCAGATTTCATATTAGTGCCCCTTCCACAATTCATCTTCAGTGTAAAAAAATGTTCCTCATTTATATAAATGACTCCACCCACAACACAGAGACCATTACATGTAGCCCCATCAAAGAAAGCAATAGGTTTGTGATGAGATAATTTGAAGATGCTATTGCTTTTGGAACATGACTTAATGGTATCAGAGCAATGATCATAAATAACCATAATGATCCTGTTGGAGGTACTTACCATGTTGGGAGCTCGATTTTCAAAAATAGGTTCATTTATGGTGAGTCATATTTCCCAAGAGATCACCGTAGGAAGGAAGGGGATCCCAACACATTTTTTGTACCATTTGAGAGCACACAGGTCAAACATACTCGTACCCCACTAATAATCTATTTTGGGATGTTTTAAAATCTTGATCCATAGATTTCTAGCAAATCCACACTCTACAAAAATTTGAGCAGTAGATTCAGAACTGTTTGTGCACAGATAACACAAATTTGGGCCCAACTATCCCTTTTTTGTAAGATTATCCCAGGTTTTCAGTTCTCCACAAAGTGCATGCCACATAAAACACTTAATTTTTAACTGGATCTTCCATTTCCACAAGACTTTGTACCACCAGTTTGCTGGGAAGTTACATCTATAATTTATGATTTCCTTATATGCAAGATTTGTAGTCACCATACCCGTAGCTTTGATGTTATTCCAAATTAATTTATCTTTTTCTAAATACAATCGACAACCTATGGAGTTTAGTTTTTTGATATATCTTTCCCATTCTAAAGCAACATTGTTTGAGAAACCCAAATCCATCGTGCTGAGCCAATAGGGCTGATTAGAATGAGGTTTGGTCCTCTTAATTTTGCTGAGTGTTGCGCGGTCAAACCAATGAAGCGTATTTATGATCTCACTAGATAGAGAGTAATCATCTCCATACCCAAAATTAGTTCAATTCCAACCAGTATATCTTTACCATTCCCAACCCTCCAAATTAGAGCTTTCTCCATCGAGTTATAAACTTTAATAAAGCCATCCCAAATAGGGGATACTCCCTTGATTTTCTTTATTAGATTTCTCATCCAATTTAATACTTCACCTTTGACATATATTTCACTGATAGCACCCTTGTCCAGAGTGTAGGGCCGAAAAGACCTCTCCACAAACTTTTTAGTCTAAGAGCACAACTAAACATAGATAAATTCATGATCCCCCATCCTCCTTAATTAATAGGTAAGGCAATGGTATCCCATCTAGTCTTGACCAGTTTGCTAGTATCCGGTCCCCCTGTCCACAAAATTTTAAATAAAATCTTCCTTAAACAATTGATGATATAACAAGGTACCTAGTTGAGAGAAAACCAATACGCAGGTATTCCAGTTAAGAAAAATTTCACCAATGTTAGACGACCACCAATAGAGAGTAACCTGAAGGTCGATTGATTTATTTTGTTCTCTACTTTCTTTATAAGCAACAACCAATTGTTCTTCCTATATCCATTTGGATTTAATAAATATCCAAGGTACTTAAAACCATCCTCCATTTGACAAAAATTATAAGAGAGGAAATTCTTTAAAGAATCAATCCAGTTGTTCTCAGTTCTAGTAAATCTATGTTGCACACTAGGGTTCTTTAATATAATGAATGCACTAACAAGGATTTTTCTATAAAATATGTTAAATTACTTTGGTGCTTCTCATAGGGTTGTACATCTATTCAACTAGATTTATACCAACATTTATCCTCATTGCTACTTTAAGAATCAACATCTAACCTAAAATTAGGAAGTGCATACCTTAATAGTTTGGACAAGGTGTCTACAACCTTTGGACCTAACATTACCTACAAATATTAGTTTTTAATTACAAATTTTAGACCTCACATTGCCTATAAATTTTAGGTTAATTACATTTTTTTTAATATAATGTATATTACATTGGACAACATATATGCTAGGATATTAAATCATGAAATAGTCATCACCATATCACATCATCTTATGAAACACATAGTGAATATCATAATATTTATGTATCTATGAATTAGGTATCTTTATACAACACTTTCACTACCCTAGGCTATGAACATAACTAACTACATACTTTAGGCCTAATGAAAGCTCCCAACAGATTTACTCTTCATCCTCAATGGGATTTCACTATTCCTACTAAAAGATCATGTATCCTTGGGTGGCGGCAACATACTAGACCATTGGATTATCCACGTCAAATTACTCCTCCGAGTTGCAAAATATGAAGATGGACCATTGTCTACATCAGAATATTATAGTAAAACCGAGAGATTAAAAAAACATTTCAAATCCTCAGAAATATTAAAAAAAAAACATTTCAAATCCTCAGAAATATTAAAAAAAAACATTTCAAATCCTCAGAAATATTAAAAAAAAACATTTCAAATCCTCAGAAATATTAAAAAAAAACATTTCAAATCCTCAAAAATATTAAAAAAAAACATTTCAAATATTGAGTAGCTGGGTGTTGTATGATAACAACATTCTTGATCCAAAAATCCATTATCAAAGGGATCATCCAAAGTCATATTTGATACACATATTTGATAATCGTAGGGAGTAGCATCCAAAGTGAGAGGGAGGAGCCATATGTGATGGAGGAGAGAGCGGAGCAACATTCATACACATAAGTGGAGCAACATTCATACACATAAGTGTATAAAGTCATTAGGTAAATTTGATTCCATGTAGTCCTTTCTTCCATGTTTTGATCAAGGTTTCATTGGATTCTTCAATTTTTGAATTGTCTATTCAAGTGGATTCTTTAATTTTTTATTTTTCTATTCATGGGATGAGATGAGATTTTGATGAAACTAGGAAATCACTGATGGGTTTGTGTACCTAATGCGCTTGCAATAAAAAATATCTCATTAAATTATAAATAAATTATTTTGTCATACTAAAAAATGTAAATAATTAACTTATTGTTACTCTATGTAAATACATTTATTTTAGTATTATTATATTAAATATAATAAATAGTTAAATTTGTGTTATCATATTTAAAAGATCTTTGTATGATTATAATAAGTTAGGTATTCTACAATCCAATATTAAAAAAATATGAAAATATAAAATAATTTGTACTTGGATAAATTTATCTCTTTTTTTATTTATTGAATCTAAATTTAAATAAATTTCAATTAAAAAAGATCAATAGAGTTGGTGGTAAGTTTTCTTTGATAACTTTCATCTCAAATTGAATATGTTGAGAAATAACATCACAAAACAAATGAGTCAACATGGAGATCAAGTTAATATGGAGTTCGAGTTAATATTAAAAAATGATTTTAATATGATGTTAAATAATAATAATTTGATTAATTAAATATAGAATGATTGTAAAAAAAATGAATTTATTTGAATTTATTTTGTTTCATTGCTTGTTATAATTTTCCTTTCATTTTATGTGACCTATATTAAAGATAAATTTTCTTTAATAAAATTTAAATTAACAAAAATATAATTGAAATTTTGAAATAAATTTTTCAACATTTTAATTACATTTTGTTTAATGTTCTTTTATGATATTATTTAATTTAAAAAATAATATATATATATATATATATCAAATTTAAGAGCTATTTAGATTAATGGATTTTAGTATACATGAATTTTATTTATAAAAGGATTTCAATGCTAAGGAGAAATTACTTTTAAGAGTTACAACACTGTCTCTTTTATATAGAAGTTCTACACATATTATAATTTTAGTTTTGAAATGTTTACATAAAATCCAAATCACAAACCTAATTTAACAAAATTGAAGGTCATACTCATATTGGTAACCTAATTATATATAATATATTAAACAGAGAAGGTCATACTCATATTGGTAACCCTAATCGTTAAACCCATTCCATATCCGCTTTCGGAAATGAAATGTAATGTGAATTATTAATGTGTAAAACGAAAATAACTTGTTTAGATGCATACAGGGTTTGCGAGTCAAGCTCCTTACGCTGTCAGCGATCTTTTGGGGGAAGGATTGAATTCTCAAGCTTATCATCCACCGGGAATACGCCGAAATGCCTGTAACAATAACAAGTAATAGCTGAGTAAGAAACAAATAAAAGATTTTCATAAACCAAAAAGTTTATTGCAGAATGATATCGTGCGTCCTCCATTGGAGATGGCAAAAACCCTACCTCATGCCACAGAGAAAACGAAGCTCAAAACCAAGTGAATATAGAAACGATTGTTGGAGATCTAATTTTAAATGGACCGCCATTGATCAGATCTAATTTTTCTGGTAGCCTAACGCTGCCATAACTGCATAACCACTTGCCGAACGACATACAATCGGCGAAAGAAACGAAGCTCTTCCTAGGACGCATTAAAATGACGGCGAACGCAGTATAATTAACCATGAGCGACATGCTTCTCCTCCCCAGCAGAGAAGTCATCATCATCAACGGCGCCCACTCCCGTCTTCTCCCCCTTACTCTACACACCGAACGAGGCTCTCGGCTCCCGTTTCTTCGACCTGGCAAGCAGCAACATTGCTAGAATGTACCAATCCCCATTGGCGGACGGAAGAGTTCTCGTTGGCGGCTCCAATCCCCATTTCACATACGTCTTACCCGGCCTACCCGACAGAGCTCCGTCTCGAAAGCTACAGCCCTTACTCCCTTGACCCGGTTAACACCATCTCCTGGACATGATCAAGATAAAAACGGGGTTTAAATGAGTAAAGCATTTCTGTTACACCTTGTACCATTCGTGAGTACTACGCACGGAGGAGCATCCAAATTGCACATAGAATTGTTAACAAAGATTTCTTTTAATGAATAACTTTTTTATAATAAATATTATACAATTCTAAATTCAAATAAATACTAGAGAATCCGATACATTAAGTAAAATTACTCCACATTGCAAAAGATGTGGATGGACCTTGATCTAACGTCATCATTTCAAATCTGGAGAGATATTGTAGTAAAACGGGGAGATAAAAAATAAAAAATAAAAAGCATTTCAAATCTGGAGAGATAAAAAAAAGCATTTCGAATAAAAAGCATTTCAAATGGGGCATCCAAAGTAAGCGGCCGTTGTATGATAACTTGTAAAAAAACATTTCAAATCCGGGAGAACAAAAAAACATTTCAAATCGTGAGTACCCAGCGATTGTATGATACGCAGAGGGAGGAGCATCCAAAGTAAGAGGAAGGAGCCATATGTGATGGAGGAGAGGGCGTAGCAACATCGACTCATGTGAAATGCTTTACTCATTTAAACCCCGTTTTTATTTTTGATGTACCATGTTTTACTTATCTTTGATGATGTGAAATGCTTGCAGGTGGATCTGGAGCGGGCTTGCTGCAGGGATGCAAAAGCAGCCGTCCAAATTACCTTGGCAGAGTCATTGTCTTCTGCGCTTCTGTCATAATTGTCTCTGGTTTGGTTTATGTGCCATGTCTCTCTGTCATTTTCGGGTGTTCTTGTATTTTTCTGTCTGCTGGGTTTTATTTTGGTGAGAATGAATGTCGATATATATTTCCATGCATTTTTCTGTCTGCTGGGTTTTATTTTGGTGGGAATGAATGTTGATATATATTTCCCTGCAGGCAAATCCATTTGGGTCCTTCACTTGTCCCTCGGTTCCCTTCACCCATCATGGCGTCTCCCATGCCACATATTCTGGATTCGGATCAGCACTACGCCCTGCAAGCGTTAGGCCTTCATGGTTTTACGTTAGGCCCACAGACTGGCCAATATGGAGTTTCTTCCATGTCTTATGGAGACTTCGGATGCTCAAACAGAATAAGTAGATGTAGGCTTCAGATGTTTAAAAATTAGTTGGACCTTTCTGATAACGTCGATATGCCCCTACCCAGGAAGCTGGAGATGCCTTGGCTTCTATGGGTGCATAATTTAGTTTCTTTCATTTTTCAAATTCAGTTATATCATCTGGGTTAGAGAACGCAATTCTCATTTGATATTTGCAGAGCAATTGGTTATAGCACGTTCGAAGGAGGAAGGGAAACTTCTAGAGTGCGAGGATCTCCAAAGGATGAAGTACCCTCCTGCTCAAGGTAGTTTGCTATCGAAGACTTCACATATGGCGGATTCACAATTCCTAAAGGATGGAAAGTGAGTCAGTGCCTCATCTCTGCGTGAAAGTTGAAACCCTTGTTTCGAATTTTTACTGAGATTAACAAATTGTTCTCCGGCTGCGTGCTGGTTCCCTCCCCGGAACGAATTCGTAAGTGAAATCACCGGTGCCCCCAACGACGATGATACGATTGTCGGGGAGGATCTGGTTAGAAGCGTACCATCGGCTGTCGGTGAGCTGGGAATCTTGCGATTCGTTCTAGTCACAGGAGCCATCCCTAAACGATGGAAAGTGAGTCAGTGCCTCATCTCTGGCTGAAAGTTGAAACCCTTGTTTCGAATTTTTATTGAGATTAACAAATAACTATTTATCATGTGCAGATGTATTGGACTATAAACTCGAATCACCAGAAATCCGAGTATTTCAGCAATCCAGAGAAATTCGATCCATCGCAATTCGACGGAGAAGGGCTTCCTCCCTGCACGTTTGTCCCGTTTGGAGGTGGGCCGCGAATTTCAGGTGGAATTTAGTGAATCCGGATGAGAAAGTCTTTGTGAACCCTATGCCCACCCCGTCAATGGACTGTCATATTTGATAGCTTATATTTAAGATCCATTTTGCATGTCAAATATGGATGGACTGTAATATCACAGATATTTAATGGTGCAGCCTCAGCCTCAGCCTATATCAGAACTTGAAGCGACTGGTAGATCGGTTTCCAAGATGTATTCTCAGGTTGGTGGTTGCCTGGTCGAAGTTGGACATTCAAGCTCGGGTCGAGCCTGGATCTCAAGTCTTGGTAAATCTTTGTTTTCAATTTCCGATACATGTACAGGTATCGATTTTGTTAGATGAATGCAGGTGGGCTGTACATGTATCGATTTTGTTAGATGAATGCAGCATGGCATGCAACAAAGGGATCAACTCCTTTGGCCTTCCTCAAAGGTCGTTTGCTTTGACTCCCTAATTTTTGAATTCTCCTTTTCTGATCCGCTTTACATAATTAGGGTTACGACAAGGTGTATTAAAATGGTAGATGAAGATGTATTAGGCTTTCATTTTTATTTGCATTCTTGATTTTGTTTCAGGTCTTAATGTACTTCAGTTTGTAGTATCTAATCTATTATTTGGTTTGTTGATTTTTTTATTTTGTGCAGTAATTAATGGATATCCATCGAATATGTATTAGAAAGCCTGCCCTAGTCTGTGTGGAAGAAATTGTGAGTCTACTTTTGTCCTTGGTGCAATTCTCACTTCAAGGTATGTTATATATAGAAACTGTTTGGTGATTTATAATAGTATTAAGTTTATTTTGGATATGGTAGTTTCAAAGATTTTAAGATAATTTTTTTTTTTTTTGTTTTTATTTGTTTCTTACTGCATGTACATATTTTGTATATAACATTTATTTGATGGTATAATAATAATTTTAAATTTATTTAGTATGATAGTTTAAATGATTTTAAGATTATTTTTTTCTTCAAAATTTCTTGTAATTTATTTCCCTTTATCATTTCATTCTAGGGTTTTGTCTTTTTCCTCATACTATCATACATACTATCATAGTATATCAAATAAGATTTGATAAATTAGGATTTCTTTCTTTCTTAATATTAACACAATAGATCAAATTAAATTTAAAAAATTATTTTAGATGTAATTGCCTTTGTAGGTTTTGTCTTTAAATGAAAGGAAGGAAGTTACAAGGAATATCAAACCGAACTGGTTCTATTATGTTGCAGTTGTCTTTCATTTTGAATTTTGGACTTTTTTTTCATGTCTTTCATTTTGAATTTTGAAGTAGAGAGATGTTAATCACAAGGGAGCTGAATCTTCTTCAGTGGACATCTTTCAGAATTAGGTTTAACCTACCAAATATTATAATCTTTGTTCGGATCCACATTCCCTTAATCGATGGCCTGTTACCATGTTGCATTAGCCATCATCGTGACCTGGAAACAGAACCAAGTTCCAATGTGGGTCAGCAAATGCATAAGATATAATAGATAGAACCATATATTCTGTTCGGAATTTGGCCATACACAATACTGCTAAACCTAGTTTGCGACGTGAACCAGACTATACATGACTGTATTCAGATTGCTCTGAAAAACAGTGCCTTCGGCATAGTAAGTGTGGTTGTTGCACCAAGTTTGAGTGGCTGAATTGTAAATCTCTGCGTGAAGTGTAATGATAGGGTAATATATTCTGGGTTCTTAGATCAATACACAGTATAGCATAGAGATCGGATCTCTGTCATTGAATACAAAAAAATTATTTCAATTTATTAAAATAGATTCAACAACACAGATTTACTCTCTGCTAATACATACGAAGTAAGGATAAATTTTATGAAATTAAATTAAGATAGAGACCGTCTCTCTATCTTGGTGTATCGAATTGTTGTAATTAGTATAGGTGTTGATACTCTATACAGCTACTATGAACTAAGAAATCGAATTTAGTAGTGGGGAATGGCTCTGTAATGATGTATACCGAGCTATCATACTTTCGGTATCGAGGTTGATTCCTGTTGTTTTATTTGTTTTAACAGAGTTACTATTTTGTGAGAACCAATTAGTAATATAGATCTCTGTATTTATTTTATATAGTTATTTAAATAAATGGAAATCGAGTCCTAGTGGTAACGTATGGTTAAAGTTGTGTTAACAAATACGATGTGTCGCTGTTGTCCTTCGTATTTTATGGTTCTGTTGTCCTAATCGACATCTCTGTTTTCCATCACCTCAAGTGTTTGTATTTTCCTTGTTTGTACATGTACCGATTTTACCCAGCCGATGGTTAGCATTACTTACATACGCCAATACTGTACAAATTGTTTTCCATGTCAATGTTTCCACACTTGGCAGCTCTATGGTTTACTCTACACCTCATATTATCCACTCACATGTAGATTATTGTAGTGTCAGGGGCGGGGTTTGTGTGTTTATTCCCGCAAAACCCTATGTTTTCTACTCTCTGTCCTCGTGCCAAATCGCAGACATGTCCCTCGAATTCCTTTGAAACCCATTCCTATACACATTCATCACATCGCTATACCTGTCGATCTGCCTCCTCGTTGTGTGCTTGCAATTCACATTTGCTCCCAACAGCAACCACACTACCATTCAAAATTCAAAAGGCTTGAGAATTGGATTACAACTACATTTACTCCCATGATCAAGTAAAATTCCCTGCTTTGCCCATTTATTGTAGTTTTAGAAAATTTCGTTTTATACCGCGTTAGTACAACCATGTTCATAACTGTGAAATCACTCAAAAGTTCTAAAGACGTGGGTTGACCTTTGGTAAACACGTTCTCATAAGTATGACTTAAAAATGTAGAATTGATGTTCTCGTTGTAAAATGTAGAATTGATGAAGTTGGTTTGTGACTGGGATGAAGTTAGTTTGTCAGCTCTGAAAGCTTCCAAATCCAATGCCATAAAACAGCGTATCATTTCAGTACACCTGGAACACATCTAAAAATCTCCTCGAAACTCTTCAGAATGTCTTTGACGCTTAAATCTGAAACAGAAACGTCAGTGATGAGGGATATGAAACGTGCATTTGAAGTTAGTCAAAGACTTCTAGCTCAGTTAGTGGTACCTCTGGGCCCACGTTTAGTGTTTAGTCGGCAGGAAATAAATTTCCACAGGAAAATAAAAAAAAATTGTAACCGTCATCGAATTTTCGGTAGAAAGGCACAGTGAGTTTGAAATTTAACTGCAGCTACCAGAGATAAGAGACAGAAATTTCCAGTATAACTGCTACCAGAGACAGGAAATTTCCATTGTGTATATAGGTATATCTCTTTATTACATTATTTAAAGGGCCTTCTCCTGTGATGTTCAGAAAAAGTCAGCTTTAATATATCTTTTCTGACAAAGTCAGCTTTTGAGGTCCACTGGCATTTTAGTTAACCAACACAGTGGAAGACTTTAAATAAGTTACAGTCCCCACACCTACATTGATTCATCACACGGATGTTAATTGTTTTTTTTTTATATATATTTTTCTTTATTGATTCATCACACGGATGTTAATTGTTTTTTTTTATATATATTTTTTCTTTAAGAGAGGGCAAAAATAGAGACCCAAGTTAGGGTGCTTTTATTCCTCTTTTGGAGTTCTTTTATTCCCCTTTAGGAGTTCAGTGAGGGTTGATTAACTTAATATCAATGGCTTTATAAAGTTTAGGGTTGATTAACTTAATATCAATTACATTTTTTTATTTTTATTTGTAGACTTATGGTCTCGTCTCGGATGTGCTTATGCACATACAGAATGTAATTTTGTATCGCTTCGGCTTGAAATAAAATTACGCTTTTTTTTCTTGGAAAAAAAAAATAAAAAAATGTAATTTTATGAGACCTAAGATGTAAATTTTCTCTTAATAATTTATTTTTTTCACTTGAAAAAGTTTAGAGTTCCGATTAATAATTAGGAGTTTGTTGAAATGGATTAGAATTCCACTTGGTAATTAAGAGTTTCTTAAAATAGGTTAGAGTTCTAGTTAAGTTTTTTCCTTGTGGTGATGAAATAGCTTAGAGTTGTTAGATTATAAATTGTTGTTGAAATAGTTTTGAGTTTTGTTAGATTGCAAATTGCTAGCTTGTTTACTTTTGGTAAACTGTTTTTTCAATGTTTTTTTTCATGGTTATATATATAAATTTAATTGGAATATTTAAATGAGGATAAGATTGTAGAAAATCATTGTTTTTTATGAATATTAAATTGTATATAATTTTTTATATTATTTGCATTAGTATGTTGACCATAGGGGTTCTATTGAAAGTCTTGCGTAGAGTGTTTTCAAAGGACCATTTTGGGAAATTGCCTGGAAACAATTTCCTAACTCGGTATCTTGACACATGTGCCTTTGTTGTAGCTGGAAACTGGGACGCCGTTGCGCTAGTAATAGGTGGAGGGAGGTAACTCCCAGAGAAGCCCTCCTAGTACGCCCCAAGTTGGGTGGTCAACCATGTATACACAAGGTTTTTAAAGTGGTCTAACGAGGGACCCCCGTTTGTTGACACTCTATTCATGCAACCTAGGAGTTAGGATCTATTCCCTTGATAATTATAACTTTAACCCCTATAAGCCTATAAGCCTTGACCATTAACACATAACAAATATAAAGATGAACCTATATAAACCTTATGCCCGTAATCCTCAATTCATATAATCCCTAGGATCTAATCATTCATTAATTTAACCCTTAATCCCTCGTCTCTAATCTCTCTCTCTCTCTCTTTCTCTAAACCCCTAACCTCCAATCTCTCTCTCTCTCTCTCTCTCTCTAAATACCTAACCCCAAATCTCTCTCTCACTAAACCCCTAAACCACCAACCACCAATCTCTCTCTTTGTCTAAACCCTTAATCCCCAATCTCTCTATCTCTCTCCAAACACCTAACCCCCAATCTCTCTCTTTATATCCCTATATCTCTAAACCCCTAACCCTTAACCCCCCTACCTCTCTCTCTGCTTCTTTCCCTAACCCCTCCTTCCTCTTTATAACTCCACTCCTTCCCTCTATCTCTCTCTAACCCCCTAATCCCTAATATCTCCCTCTCTCTCTCCAAAACCCTAACCCCTAACCTATTTCTCTCTCTCCTCGAAACCCCCACTCTTCACCCTCCTACCCCTACACCCCATCTTTATCTCTCTCCCCCCACCACTATCCACCTCCCCATCCCTTTGTCTCTCTCTATAAATATGCCTCTCCCTCGCACTCCCCCCACTAACCACAACTTCTTGATCTCTCTCTTTCTCTCTCTCTCTCTCTCTCTCTCAACCACTAAACCCCAATGTAAACCCCTAAATTCAAATCTCTCTCTCTCTCAATCCTTAAACCATTAATATATTTCTCTCTCTCTCTCTCTCTCTCTCTCTCTCTAAATTCCTAACCTCAATCTCTCTCTCCCTCTCTCTCTCTCTAAATCCCTAACCCTCAATCTCTCTCTCTCTCGAAACCCCTAACCCCCAACCACCAATATCTTGCTTACTATCTCTCTCTTTCTCTAAACCCCTAACCTGCAATCTGTCTATCTCTCTCCAAACACATAACCTCCAATGTCTCTCTTTCTATCCCTATATCTCTAAACCTCTAACCTCCAATATCTCTCTCTCTCTCTCTCTCTCTAGCATGACCTTTCCCTAACCCACCTACCTCTCTCTCTCCTTCTTTCCTAAACCCCTCCTACCTCTTTATAACTCCACTCCTTCCCTCTCTCTCTCTAACCACCTAATACCCATGTATACACAAGGTGTTCAAAGTGGTCTAACAAGGGACTCCCCTTTGTTGACACTCTATTCATGCAACCTAAGAGTTCGGATCTATTTCCTTGATAATTATAACTTTAACCCTTCTAAGCCTATAAGCCTTAACCATTAACACATAACACATATAAAGATGAACCTATATAACCCTTATGCACATAATCCTTAATTCATTTAATCCCTACTATCTAATCATTCATTAATTAAACACATAATCCCTTCTCTCTCTCTCTCTCTCTCTAGACCCCTAACCTCCAATATATATATATATATATATATATATATCTATTTCTCTCTTTCTCTCTCTAAACACCTAACCACCAATCTCTCTCTCCCTCTCTCTCTCTCTAAATCCCTAAATTCCAATATCTCTCTCTAGACCCTTAAACCCTCTCTCTCTCTCTCTCTCTCTCTCTTTATAAACCCCTAACCACCAATATCTCTCTCTCTCTCTAAACACCTAAACCCCCAACCACCAATCTCTCTCTTTCTATCTCTACCTTTGTCTAAACCCCTAACCCCCAATCTCTCTCTTTCTATCTCTACCTTTGTCTAAACCCCTAACCCCCAATCTCTCTATCGCTATCCAAACACATAACCCCCAATATCTCTCTTTCTATCCCTCTATCTCTAAACCACTAACCCCTAACCCCATACCTCACTCTCTAACTCTCCTTATTTCCCTAACCCCTCCTCCCTCTTTATAACTCCACTCCTTCCCTTTCTCTCTCTCTAACCCCCTAATCCCTAATATCTCCCTCTCTCTATAAACCCCTAATCTCTCTCTCTCTCTCTCCCCAAAACCCTCACTCTTCACCCTCCTACCGCCACTCTTCACCCTCCTAACCCTTCCCCCCATCTCTCTCTCTCCCCCCACCACTATCCACCTCCCCATCCCTTTGTCTTTCTCTATAAATATACCTCTCCCCCGCACACCCTCCAGTAACCACCACTCCTTGATCATGCTCTCTTTATCTCTCTCCAAACCATTAACCCCCAATGTAAACCCTTAAATTCAAATCTCTCTCTCTCTTAAATACTTAAACCCTTAATATAATTCTCTCTTTCTCTCTAAACCCCTAACCCTTGATCTTGAACTCTTTCTCTCCCTCTCTCTCTAAATTCCTAACCCCAATATCTCTCTCTCTCTAAATCCCTAAGCCCCAATCTCTCCATCTCTCTCTAAACCCCTAAATCCCCAACCACCAATCTCTCTCTTTCTCTAAACCCCTAACCTCCAATCTCTCTATCTCTCTCCAAACACCTAACCCCCAATCTCTCTCTTTCTATCGCTATATCTCTAAACACTTAACCTCCAATCTCTCTTCTCTCTCTCTCTCTAGCACCACCTTTCCCTAACCCCCTACCTCTCTCTCTCTCTCTCTCTCTCTCTCTCTCTCTCTCTCTCTCTCTCTCCCCCCCCCCCCAAACCCCCACTCTTCACACTCCTACCCCTTCCCCCACCTCTCTCTCTCCCCCACCACTATCCACCTCCCCATCCCTTTGTCTGTCTCTATAAATATACCTCTCCCTCATACTCCCCCCACTAACCACCACTCCTTGATCATTCTCTCTCTCTCTCTCTCTCTAAACCACTAACCCCCAATCTAAACCCCTAAATTCAAATCTCTCTCTCTCTCTCTCTCTCTCTCTCTCTCTCTCTCTCTAAACCATTAAACACTTAATATATTTCTCTCTCTCTCTAAACCCCTAACCCTTGATCTTCAACTCTTTCTCTCTCTCTCTCTCTCACTAAATTTCTAACCCCAATCTCTCCCTCTCTCAAAATCCATAGCCACCAATCTCTCTCTCTCTCCCTCTAAGCTCCTAACCCCCAATATCTCTCTCTAAAATTGTAATGACCAATCTTTGTCTCTCTCTCTCTCTCTCTCTCTCTCTCTCTAATCCCCTAACCTTTAATCTATTTATCTCTTTCTAAACCCCTAACTCCCATTATTTGTCCTTTTATCTCTCTCTACCTAAATCCCTAACCCCCAATATCTCTCTCTATATATCTCTAACCCCCAATCTCTCTCTCTCTCTCTCTCTCTCTCTCTCTCTCTAAATCCCTAACCCCCACTCCCTCTCTCTCAACACCTAATCATCCATATCTATCTCTCTATATCTCTCTCTTTAAACACCTAACCCCCAATATCACTATCTATCTCTAAACCCCTAGCCACCAATATCTCTCTCTCCCTCCCTCTCTCTCTCTAAACCCCTAATGCCCAATATCACTATCTCTCTCTAAACCACTAAACCCCAATCTCTCTCTTTCTATCTCTCTCTCTCTCTAAGCCCGTAATCTCTAACCTCTCTCTCTCTAAACCCCTAACCTTCTATCCCTCTCTCTAGCCCCACATTTCCTTAACTTCCCCTCCCTCTCTCTAACCTAACCTCCCCCTCTTTCTCCTTCTTTCCCTAAACCATCCTCCCTCTTTATAACCCTAATACCTCCCTCTCTCTCTATCTATAAACCCCCAATACCTAATCTCTACCTCTCCCTATAAGATCCTAACCCTAATCTCTCTCTCTCTCTCTCTCTCTCCCAAGTCCCTACCCTTCAGCCTCCTACCCCTATCCCCCCGCTCAATCTCTCTCTCTCCACCACCACTATCCACCTATCCATCCTTCTCTCCTTATATATATATACCTATATCTACTACTCCCCCTATCCTTAACCACTCACTCCAACTCTTACTAGTAACCGCCACATCTCTCTCTCTCTCTCTCTCTCTCTCTCTATGTATCTAAACCCATAAACCCCAATATAAATCCATAAATGCCAATCCCTCTTTGTATCTAAACCCTTAAACCCTTAATATAATTCTCTCTCTCTCTCTCTCTCTAAATCCATAATCATCAATCCCTATTTCAATATCTCTCTCTCTCATTAAACCCCTAACCCCCAACCTCTCTCTCTCCCTAAACCCATAACCTCCAATATCTCTCTCTCCAAACCCCAAACCTCCAATCTCTCTCTCTCTCTCCAGATCGAGCTTTCCCTAAACCCCCTCCCTCTCTCTCTCCTCCTTTCCCTACCCCACCTCTCTCTCTCTCTCTCTCCAGTGCAAACTTTACCTAGTGCCCCCTCCCACTCTCTAACCCAACCTCCCCATTCATTCCCATCCTTTCCCTAACCCATCCCTCTTTATAATCCCACCCCACTCTCTCTATCTCTTTTAACCCCCCATATTCCCCTATACCATAAATCATAACTGCCCCATCTCTCTATGTACCGTCTTTAATATCCTAAACCCTAATTCCATGTTCCATATATTTCTATATGCATCCCTCTTTATCCCTCCCTCTCTCCTCTTCCATTCTCTCCCTCCTTATCCCCCCAATATCTAACCCTAGTCCCCCTAACCATATAGCCACACTAACCATCAAATCCCCCCCTATGATCTCTCTCTCTCTCTCTCTCTCTAAACCCCTAAAACCTAATATATCCCTCTCCACCCCCAAACCCCCACTCCTCACACTCCTAACCTTACCCCCCACTCTATCTCTATATCTCTCCTACCGCTAACCTCATCCCCATCCCTCTATCTTTCTCTCTGTCCCTCTCCACTTTAATCCCCACAATCTCTCTCTCTCTCTCTCTCTCTCTCTCTCTCTCTCTCTAAACCACTAACCCATAATATCCCTTGCTCTCTCTATCTGCTCCCCTAAACCCCATTGTTCACTCTCCTACACCTAACCCTCTACTTTATCTCTCTCTCCCCACCACCACTAACCACCTCCCCATCCCCTCAATTCCAATCTCTCTCCTTGCAGACCCTTAAACCCACAATATATATCTTTATCTATCTCTAAAACCATAACCCCCAATCTTTCTCTTTCTATCTCACTTTCTCTAAACTCCTAACCAAATCCCTCCCTCTCTAAAACCCTAACCTCCAATCTATCTCTCTCCCTAAACCCCTAACTCCCAATATCTCTCTCTCTCAAAACCCCTAACCCCAATCTCACTCTCTCCAAACCCCTAGACACAATTTCTTTGTTTAAAGCACTAAACTCCAATCTCTCTCTTGTTCTAAACCTATAACCACCATTCCTTCTCTTTCTATCTCTCTATATATAAACCCCTAACCCCCAATCTCTCTATTTCTCTCCAAACACCTAACCCAATCTATCTCTTTCTATCTATCTCTCTCTTTCTAAATCCCTAACCTCCAATATCTCTCTCGCTCTAAATCCCTGACCTCCAATATCTCTCTCTCTAAACCCCTAACACACATTCTCTCTTTCTGTCTCTAAACCCCTAACCCACAATTTCTCTCTCTTTCTCTCTCTCTCTCTCTCTCTCAAACCCCTTCTCCTCACCCTCCTACCCCCCTCCAAATATATCTATCTCTACCCCATGCCACTAACCAGCCATACTCGCTTGTCATCTATCGCTCTATCTCTAAACCCCTATTAACCCCCAATCCCTCTCTCTCTCTCTCTCTAAGCCCCTAACCCCCATTCTCTCTATAAACCCCTAACCTCCAATCTCTCTCTCTCTCTCTCTCTAAATCCCTAACCCACAATCTCTCTCATCTCTATCAAAATCCCTAACCCACAGTCTCTCTCTTTCTCTAAATCCCTAATCCGCAAGCTCTCTCTCTCCCTCTAAACTACTAAACACCATTCTCTCACTTTCTATCTCTCTCTATAAACCATAACCCCCAATCTCTCTATCTCTCTTCAAACACCTAACCCCAATCTCTCTCTTTCTATTACTATCTCTCTAAATCCCTAACCTCCAATCTCTCTCTCTCTCTCTAGAACAACCTTTCCCTAACCCCCCCTTCCTCTCTCTCTCTCATCCTTTACCTAACCCCCTCTCTCTTTCACTCTCCGGACCCACCTTTCTGTAATGCCCCCTCCCTCCCTCTAACCCAATATCCCCTCTCTCTCCTCATTTCCCTAACCCCTCCTTTGTCTTTATATCCCCACTCCTTCCCTCCGTCTCTCTCTCTATAAAACCCTAGTCACTAATATATCCCTCTCTTTCTCTCTAAGCCCCTAACCCCTCTTATCTCTCTCTCTCTCTATCCCTTCAATGCAACCCCCACTCTTCACCCTCCTACCCCTAACCCCCGAGTTTATCTATTTCTCTCTCTCTCTCTCTCTCTCCCTCCCTACCCACTATCCACATTCCCATCCCTCACGATCTCTAGAAATATACATCCTTGATATACTCACTCCTACCCTTAACCACCCAATCAAAATCCTACCACTAACCACCACCTCTCAATCATGCTCTCTCTCTATCTCTCTCTCTCTCAACCATTAACCCCCAATCTAAACCCCTAAATTCCAATCTCTCTCTCTCTACATATTTAAACCCCCAATACATTTCTCTCTCTATTTAAACCCCTATCCCTCTCTCTCTCTAAACACCTACCCTCAATCTCTCCCTCTCTCTCTAAATGCCTAAACGCCTAAACCCCAATCTCTCTCTGTCTCTCTAAAGCCCTAACCCACAATATCTCTAAACACCTAACCTCCAATCTCTCTCTCTCTCTAAACACCTAACCCCCAATCTCCCTCTCTCTCTTAACCCTTAACCACCAATCTCTCTCTCTCTAAACCCCTAACCCCTAATCTATCTCTCTCTCTCTAGCACCACCTTTCCCTAACCCCCCTTTCCTCTCCCTCTCCTCCTTTCTCTAACCTCCTTTCCTATGTCTCTTTTCCTTTACTTAACCCCTCCCTATCTCTCTCTCCAATCCCACCTTTCCCTAACACCCCCACCTTCTCTCTAACCCAACCTCCTCTCTCTTTCTCAACCTTTCCCTAAACCCTCCTATTTCCTCTATGATTATAAAATTAACCCCTGTAAGCATATAAGCCTTAACTATTGACCGATAACATGTATAAAGATGAACATATATAACCCTTATGCCCATAATCCTTAATTCATATAATCCCTAGGATCTAACCATTCATCCATTTAACCCCAAATCCCTAGGCTCTAATATCACCCCCTCTCTCTCTATGCACACACACACATACACACACACACATATATATATAACCCCCAATCTCTCTCTCTGTAAACCCCTAACCCCCAATCCCTCTCTCTCACTCTCTAAACCCACAACCACCAATCTCTTTCTTTGTATCTCTCCCTCTCTAAACCCATAAACCCTAACCACAATACCTTTATCTCTGTCCAAATACCTAACCTCCAATATCTCTCTTTCTATCCCTATATCTATAAACCTCTAACCTCCAATATCTCTCTCTCTAGTACTAACTTTCCATAACCCCCCTTCCTCTCTCTCTCTCTCTCTCTCATGCTTTCCCTAACCCATCCTCCCTCTTTATAACCCCACTCCTTTCCTCTCTCTCTATAAGACCCTAATCCTTAATCTCTCCCTCTCTCTCTCTAAACACCTAACACCTACTCTCTCTCTCTCTCTCTCAAACCCCCGCTCTTCACCCTCCTACCCCTACCCTCCCTCTCTCTCTCTATATCTCTCCCCAACCATTACCCACCTCCTCATCCCTTTCGCTCTTTCTCTCTATAAATATACCTCTCCACCTTACCCCCTACCCTTAACCACCCTCTCCAACTCCTACTACTAACCACCAACCCTCGATCGTGCTCTCTCTCTCTCTTTCTAAACCACTAACCACCATTCTAAACCCCTTAATTCAAATATCTCTCTCTCTAAACTCCTAACCCCCAATATTTCTATCTCTCTCTCTCTAAAATACTAACCCTAATCCCTCTCTCTCTATCTCTCTCTCTCTAAATCCCTAACCACCAATCTCTCTCTATAAACCCCTAAACCCCTAATCACTAATCTTTGTCTTTTAATCTATATATCTTTCTCTAAACCCCCAACCCTCAATCTCTCTATCTCTCTTTAAACCCCTAACCCCAAATATCTATCTTTTTATTTCTCTCTCCCTAAGCCCCTAACCTCCAATCTCTTTCTCTCTCTCTAAACCCATAATGACCTATATATATATCAACTCCTCACCACCAATCTCTCTCTTTCTATCTCTATCTCTCTTTACACCCCTAACCCCCAATCTCACTATCGCTCTCTAAACCCCTAGACCCCAATATCTCTCTCTTTCTCTTTCTCTCTCTCTAAACCCCTAACCTCCAATATATCTCTCTCTAAACTCCTAACCCCTTCTCTCTCTCTCTCTCTCTCTCTCTCTCACACACCATGTTTCCCTAACCTCCCCCTCTCTCTCTCCTCATTTCCCTAAATCCCCTATCAATCTCTCCACCCCCACCTTTCCCTAATTCCCCCTCCCTCACTCTAACCCAGCCTACCATCTCCGTCTCCTACTTTCCCTAAACCATTCCCCCCCTTTATAACTCCACTCCCTCCTTCTTTCTTTATCTATAAAATCCTAATGCCTACTCTCTCGATCTTTCTCTATAAGCTCCTAACCACTAATCTCTCTCTCTCTCTCTCTCTCAAATCCCCACCCTTCGACCTCCAACCCCTACCCTTCGCACTCTATCTCTCTCTCCCCCCACCAATATCCACCTCCCCATCCCTTTGTCACTCTCTCTCTCTCTCTATATACCTCTTTCCCCTACTCCCCATACCCTTAACCACCCACTCCAACCCCTACTTGTAACGAACACCTCTTGATCATGTTATCTCTCTCTCTCTCTCTCTCTCTCTCTCTCTATTTAAACCCCCAACCCCCAATCTAAACCCACAAATTCCATTCTCTCTCTCTCTTTAAAACCTTAAACCCTCAATATATTTCTTTGTATTTCTCTCTCTAGACCCCTAACCACTAATCTCTCTTTCAACATCTCTCTCCCTCTAAACCCCGAACGCCAATATCTTTCTCCCTAAACCCTTAACATCAAATACCTCTCTCTCTCTAAAACCCTAACCCTCAATCTCTTCTAAAACCCTAACCCTCAATCTCTCTCTCTCTCTCTCTCTCTTGAGGATGTGATATCCCTCCTTTATGACCTAGTATGTTTAAATGAAATTGTATGTTTTCATTTTTATCCTATTGATTGATCATGGTGCAGTATGCTCTATGTATTAATTATCGGAAGGTAAATAGTATAATTAACGAGGTATGTTTAGCTTTCTGTTTGCATACACTATCTCACCCTAAAGGAATAAGTATATATATATTTATATATATATATAGATATATATATATGAAGGAATACATATGTATATACTGTGAATATTTCGGGTGGATCTCCTAGAGAGATCTAGGGGAATTGTTTTCTTGTTAAGTACCCCCAAACCTTGTCAACCGCCATTTGGTCGCACTAGAAGAGTTGTCAAGCCTGCAGTCACCACGAGTCACTATGAAGATTTGGTCAAACTCCTTAAACGGAGCGAAGCTCGAGTGGAATGACACTCTTTTAAGAGTTCGATCCCCAGATTTATCGGGGAAGATTTTCTTTTACTTCGGTTAAAGATTTCATGAATACCATGTGTCGTAGCCGATTGGAGAAAGGAAGATTTTCTTTTACTTCCGTTAAAGATTTCGTGAATACCAGGTGTCGTAGCCGATTGGAGAAAGGAAGATATGCCGTGTGAATTTTATGGTAGAGTTGTTGTATATAGAGACGCTTCTTGATGGAATTTTGGGGGAAACAAAGAACTTTCCTTCTGCGGTTAAGTTAACGTTGGTTCTGTGTTGGATGATAGTTTTAGTGGATACAAAGATTTATTTCCTGCGTTGGCATGATAGTTGGAGTTGATACCAAGATTTATTCCTGCGTTGGCTTGATAATTTCAGTTATACAGATATCCTTTCTGCGTTGGCATAATAGTTTAGGTTTATACGGAGATTTCCTTTTGCGTTGGCATGATAGTTTTAAGCTATAAAGATATTCCTTTCTGCATGTAGGCTAACACTGGCTCTACATTTCCATCATGGGATGGGACGACTAGAGAAGCCGATCCCAAGGTCAAAATCTCTCAGTGGAAGTGAATCTCCAGTTCTGCACTTTCTCTTACTCTGTTTATTTTGGCTTGCATGTATTCCTGCGAATAATATATAGATATATGCCATATTTCTATATGTTTATTATGCGCTACATCTACTCTGAGAGGGTATGGGGAAAGGACGGTTCCCAAATGGAGCTCGATCCCAATATGTAATTGAATAAGATTTTCTTTCCTGGATAAACCCTCTTTTATGAAAACAGGGATTTTTAGTTTTCCCTTCTTATACGTTGCGTACTGGTTAATCGATTTCCTATATGATAGGGATAAATGCCCGTCCCTATTTCGATATTGGATCGAAACGTATACTTTGATGCTGGTTAAAGATGTTTTTCTTTCTCTGTTTAGATATTAGGATCTAATATTCGATCTCAGCTTATACAGATACATTTATATTACAAACTGGATGGAAAACACAGGATCCATGGGATTCCTTCCTGTTAGTATTTTAGAATTGAAAACGCCTTCTCTATTTTAGAGGGCGAAACGAAATGCATGGTCTATTCAAGCTATAGGATTTATTTGTTGCATGTTAAAATTCACGCTGTCATGAAATCAGGGCTCTATTGGATAATCGATGCATGAACTGGTAGCGTAGTGGACACCGAGTGTGATCCCGGATACATGGCCCTGTCATTATATGTCAGTGAGAAATCCAGAAGCTGGATAATCGCCGAGCGACCCTAGATCAATCAGTTATGTCCGGTATTAGTATTATTTTTAACGCGATTCCCGCTACTATTGATGATGAAGGCGTTGTTACTTCTTAGGTTTTCATGCTGTCCAAAAATCGTGGTTTTATTGATTGCACTTCAGTTTATCGAAAGAGTAAATCTATACGGAGCGCATAGGTCTAGATGCTGACGAAAATCGTGGTTTTATTTATTACACTTTAGTTTATTGAAAGAATAGATCTATACCAAGTACATAGGTCTATAGGCGAAGAAAAAATCATTTTTTTTTTGGTTTCGGGTGCCGGTAAAATCTCCGTAAGGTGTAGAATTCGTAAAGTTTGGTTCAGGGAAGGGACGACCGCTGAAGGCCTGATCCCAACGAGTTTAAAAGCCTGTGTTGTATGTTTATGGTAGGGATTTGCGATTTATGTAAAAGAATCACTAGAAATATCTTGATGTTTCTTTCGCATATCCTTGTCACCTACGCAGAGGGTATGGTCCCTAGTTGACCTTATCGTTTGCGCAGAGTTCTTTATGCTTGTAATATTTTCCTTTTATCTTGACTGCGCAGATGAGGAAGGAAGGGCTTAATCCCTGTCCTATCTGGTATGATTCATTCTCCTCTATGGTGAAGAAATTCTAAGCATCGAGTTTCTGCAGAGTGTAGAGGAAGGGATAGCCGAGTGGTTAATCCCGATTTATTTCCATTATAAAAATGGTTTCCGTCAAGGTAATGCCTAGCCTCTACGGATCTCTGTGGAAACAAAGGTCAGTATTTGTTTTATTTTTATTTTCTGCACCTAACATATCTGGGATCGAAATGTCCCACTCAAATGTCTATTTTAATTGCTGGAAATTCGTAATGACTCCCGGCAATCTCCTTATCATGTCGGTTGCATGTTTGTATATAATAGCATCAATTTAATTCGATATGTATGCCATAGATCTAACGCAGAGGTTGCGTTTTCAGTTAATATCATTTGAATATATTTGTTATGTATGTGTAGATCTAACACAGAGGCTGTGTTTTCAGATGAATAACGTTTGAATATATTTTATATGTATGTGTAGATCTAACACAGAGGCTGCGTTTTAGGCTAAAGATGCTTGGATAAATCATAATATATACTGTAGTATAAAATACATAGGGCGTTTGCAGTTTTGAATGTTTGGGTATATATATATGTGGCGTTGAATGCCTGCGTAGTATATATGGTTATATATATACTGTCTAGAGTTCAATGGGTAAGCTCTATTGAGATCCCTGTATATTGATTCATCTATATATTGGCAGTTGTAACATACTAATCGGTGAAAGTGCAGATTGTATAATGGAAACCTCGGTAAGGTTTACATTTTATTTAAATGCATAATTATAGCATCTGCCATCATATTGATGTAGTATGCCTGAAGGAACCTTGTGAGTTTAATAATTACCAAAGGATAGATCTTTGGTTAGTGTTGAAAGTCCTTGAGATGCTCGTGATAAGAGTTGATTGGGAGATTGCAAAATGAGATGGAAACATGTGTATTGCAGATGTAAATCTCTTTTGATAAATAAAATATATGCGACCTTCCTGGTGGACGTAGCCCAAAGATTTGGGTGAACCACGTGTATATCTATTTCTCTCTCTCTTTCATGCATCTTTTATGTGTTATTGATGGTTTATGGCTTATATCAATGTGTAAGGGTACTTGTCAAATGTTTCCTTGCTAAGAGTTTTATCGTTATTAGTTTATTACGAGATGATGTATTTCTTGTCATACGACAAAAGTTCACAAAGATGTTAAATGTTCAAATATGAATTACTATGTTAAACGAAAGTGTGGACTTAATTAATTGTTGGATATGGCAAGTTAATTATAGTGTACAGATGTATTGTTTTCCCTTACATAAAATTGTTCCAAGTATGACCTAAGCTAATGGATAGATGTTACACATAATGATAGAAAGATATTTTGAGGGGTATAGACGACGTAAAAAGATGACTATGCATGTCGTTTTAGAATAATCGGTATCAATTGTTCTGAAAGTATTGTTGGACTAATTAATGAGATTTCCTTGTGCAAATCGTTATCTTTCACCATTGACACAATTTCAGTATTTTCTAATTGTTCTATCTTGGGGATGTTACAAGTGGTATCAGAGCACAGGTTGCAAACACTCGGGCTAGTTGGGCTCAGTTGAGGAAATAATATAAGCTGGTCAAGGGAACTCCATCGATAAGACGCAAACAAAGGATTTATGTTCCAAAGAATCAGCAAGAGGTAATCGACAAGATGTCTTTTAAATCGCAAGTAAGTATGCTCCACTTGTCGAAGCATTCTAAAAGGAAAAGCATTGTCGATATGTGAGCATTTATATGTTTCCTTACGAAGTTTGATCTTCTATTAATAAGTACTAGAGGATGAATATCTCCTCACACCCTACAATTAGTTCCATTAAATGATAGGAAAGTATTCTTTGAAAATGATTAAAATAGTTGGACTATGTTCCTATCTTTATCTGGGTGATCTTGTTAAATATTTTTCTTATACATTGATCATAATGATAATATTGAGAATCATAGGAGCATTTGCATGTTCAAAAGTTATAAGGGTTGTATAAACATAATTAGGATTTTGTATCTAATGAAAGATGTACACTCCTATTTGGTCGATTGATGCCATTGGTAGGGCTTTAGTACATATATGAGTCAAGTCATAGACATTCATCATAGGTACTTGATTGATTCAATTATTTTTTTATGAGGATTAGGAAAGTTCTAGGCTTGGAAAGGTGACTATACAAATGTAGACAGGATAGCAAACATATTGATTCATAAGGATATGTTTATATAGGTTGAAGTTGAAACACTCCGAAAGGTTTATATAGTATGCGAATTATGAAGGGGTGTAAGGTACATTTAGTTCATTATGAGAAGGATTGGAAGATTGTCGTGAATTACCTAGTTATTGATTTCATGCACTTATGTTGGGATGATTGTATTAAGTATGTACATGAGATTGTAGGATGGAGGTGATCCTTATCATGTTAGAAAATACATAAAATTGTGCTAAGGGAGTAAGTCCTGAATTTCTCTATGTAGGCTATCTGTTGTATAGAAAGAAAATGTTCATTTTTGTTAACGATCTCGGAGTTGGAATAATAGACGTCTTACAGTGGAGGACTGATCGAAAGACTAATAGAAGAACTGACAAAATGTTATTGAGGGAGTTATATTGATCTTAGCCCTTGATAAGTGGAAGGTATGGAAGATGTTTGTACACTATATTGGATGTTATAGGCAGTGACTCCAATATAGAATGTTAGTTATGTGTTCTTACTTCTATGTTTTATTTTGCGTACGAAATAGATGATATAGTAGATAAGATGGTTAATATTGAATACGCAATAGATCTTCAAAGTTATTGATGATCCCACATCTAAGAGGAATACTATACAAACAATAGATGGTTAGAAGAGTTGTATGAATGATTAGTAAAGGGTCCTCCTCAGGGTAAAAGGTTGAAAGGTAGAGGAATTAATTTTATTTGGTTAAATAGACATTCTACTGTATGAAATTTTCTATGACTAGGAAATTGTTGTACTTATTATCCCTTTTGGGGCATGGGATTGTATAGAATAAGGAAGTATAAATCTGTGACATGGGAAAACGCTTGTACCCTTGCTTGTAATTTTAGAAGGGATGATGGTTATAATAGAAGTATACATGTGTAGGCTAAATAGTCAATAGGATGCATATGATGAAACTGTAGGATTCTATTTTTATATATATTCTATCTCGGCGATCCTTACTAAGAATGTTGGGATAGTGGGAGTGGTTGACAGAAGGATTATACTTTTATGTGATTAAGATTTATGTTATATGCATGGATACCTTGATAATATGTATCATTTTGATGTATATGTTCTTATGATGTTGAGGGATTACTACTGTGTGTTAATACAAGTACAACCTACACCTTGGCATATGAGTCCATACAATAAAGTGATATGCAGTCTCCTTCATAAAGGTATGTGACTATCTTATGAAACTATACAAGTATATATTAAGACGATTTATTGTTACTTACATGATGTTGGCATGTGCAAGAAAAATCGTATAATTAAGTGGGTGCTTGACACAGTTAAAGTTAAGGATTGAGGTGAACTGAATGTAATGTCCATAGGAAGAATGCATTTCAAGACATTATGTAATTAATCCAGTGGTGTTCACTTTAGATGATGATTTTCTTATTTTTATGCATAGAGGAAAGATCTTCTTACAAAGATTTTATCTTGTTACTAACAGGTGAATTTGGCTGATGGTCAAAATTTTGTGCAGCTGGTGGAAAGATAAGAGCATGAATATTATCCAAGGTAAAATAAGGGGGTGAGGACTTAGAACCCACATCACAACCGTTATTTATTCTTTTAAATGTTGATAATTATTGTTGAACAAAGCACTCGACCCAAATTGGTCAGAGTAATCGTATGGGTACAGAATGTAATGTGACGAAATAAATTATTTAAATTGAAAGAGATTTTTCTAGACTCAAGCAAGGCGGCTTGGGGATAATAAATTCCGGGACTCAAGCGAGAAGGCTTGAGGGGAATTGTGTAAAGAGTGTTGTAATGGTATTGAAATACTCCCTAAAAATCAGGGATTGAACAGCCACTAGGATTCTCGGAGAATCGGCTGACTGTAAGACCTAGGCAAGCTATAAGAAAAATGTATATGTGGGAGGCAGGACGCTGCTTAGTATGCATGAAAGAAATGTTTGCTGTGTGAGCACTAAGGTGTTAGGCAAGACATTAATGAAATGTTTGCTGCGGGAGCACTAAGGTGTTAGGAAAAACAT
Source organism: Larix kaempferi (assembly GCA_027924585.1). Taxonomy (NCBI): domain Eukaryota; kingdom Viridiplantae; phylum Streptophyta; class Pinopsida; order Pinales; family Pinaceae; genus Larix; species Larix kaempferi. Next base: position 7,059 of record BSBM01001166.1, on the reverse strand, counting down.
GAGAGAAATGTTTGCTGTGTGAGCACTAAGGTGTTAGGCAAAACATGAGAGAAAGGATTGCTGCGGGAGCACTAAGGTGTTAGGCAAGAATTTCCTGGATCAAGTAAATGCTGTTTGTTGATTTTGTCAACAGTATACAATCATGGAGCGCTAGATTTATTCCATATATTGCAAGTGATATGTGCAATAAAGAACTCATGATTTATGTTTCTGAGTTTGGTTACGAAGTTGATGACAAGTTGTTACTAAACATTGTATCTTTTGAATTCCAGTCTATTCGTGAAAGTCCAAATAAAAATGGCGAAACAAGAAAATGGTTGCTCCAAGAGAAGAGTGAACACCGAGGACGGTGTTATCTTTAAAGGGGATGAGGATGTGATATCCCTCCTTTATGACCTAGTATGTTTAAATGAAATTGTATGTTTTCATTTTTATCCTGTTGATTGATCATGGTGCAGTATGCTCTATGTATTAATTATCGGAAGGTAAATAGTATAATTAACGAGGTATGTTTAGCTTTTTGTTTGCATACACTATCTCACCCTAAAGGAATAAGTATATATATATTTATATATATATACAGATATATATATATATGAAGGAATACATATGTATATACTGTGAATATTTTGGGTGGATCTCCTAGAGAGATCTAGGGGAATTGTTTTCTTGTTAAGTACCCCCCAAACCTTGTCAACCGCCATTTGGTCGCACTAGAAGAGTTGTCAAGCCTGCAGTCGCCACGAGTCACTATGAAGATTTGGTCAAACTCCTTAAACGGAGCGAAGCTCGAGTGGAATGACACTCTTTTAAGAGTTCGATCCCCAGATTTATCGGGGAAGATTTTCTTTTACTTCGGTTAAAGATTTCATGAATACCATGTGTCGTAGCCGATTGGAGAAAGGAAGATTTTCTTTTACTTCCGTTAAAGATTTCGTGAATACCAGGTGTCGTAGCCGATTGGAGAAAGGAAGATATGCCGTGCGAATTTTATGGTAGAGTTGTTGTATATAGAGACGCTTCTTGATGGAATTTTGGGGGAAGCAGAGAACTTTCCTTCTGCGGTTAAGTTAACGTTGGTTCTGTGTTGGATGATAGTTTTAGTGGATACAAAGATTTATTTCCTGCGTTGGCATGATAGTTGGAGTTGATACCAAGATTTATTCCTGCGTTGGCTTGATAATTTCAGTTATACAGATATCCTTTCTGCGTTGGCATAATAGTTTAGGTTTATACGGAGATTTCCTTTTGCGTTGGCATGATAGTTTTAAGCTATACAGATATTCCTTTCTGCATGTAGGCTAACACTGGCTCTACATTTCCATCATGGGATGGGACGACTAGAGAAGCCGATCCCAAGGTCAAAATCTCTCAGTGGAAGTGAATCTCCAGTTCTGCACTTTCTCTTACTCTGTTTATTTTGGCTTGCATGTATTCCTGCGAATAATATATAGATATATGCCATATTTCTATATGTTTATTATGCGCTACATCTACTCTGAGAGGGTATGGGGAAAGGACGGTTCCCAAATGGAGCTCGATCCCAATATGTAATTGAATAAGATTTTCTTTCCTGGATAAACCCTCTTTTATGAAAACAGGGATTTTTAGTTTTCCCTTCTTATACGTTGCGTACTGGTTAATCGATTTCCTATATGATAGGGATAAATGCCCGTCCCTATTTCGATATTGGATCGAAACGTATACTTTGATGCTGGTTAAAGATGTTTTTCTTTCTCTGTTTAGATATTAGGATCTAATATTCGATCTCAGCTTATACAGATACATTTATATTACAAACTGGATGGAAAACACAGGATCCATGGGATTCCTTCCTGTTAGTATTTTAGAATTGAAAACGCCTTCTCTATTTTAGAGGGCGAAACGAAATGCATGGTCTATTCAAGCTATAGGATTTATTTGTTGCATGTTAAAATTCACGCTGTCATGAAATCAGGGCTCTATTCGATAATCGATGCATGAACTGGTAGCGCAGTGGACACCGAGTGTGATCCCGGATACATGGCCCTGTCATTATATGTCAGTGAGAAATCCAGAAGCTGGATAATCGCCGAGCGACCCTAGATCAATCAGTTATGTCCGGTATTAGTATTATTTTTAACGCGATTCCCGCTACTATTGATGATGAAGGCGTTGTTACTTCTTAGGTTTTAATGCTGTCCAGAAATCGTGGTTTTATTGATTGCACTTCAGTTTATCGAAAGAGTAAATCTATACGGAGCGCATAGGTCTAGATGCTGACGAAAATCGTGGTTTTATTTATTACACTTCAGTTTATTGAAAGATTAGATCTATACCGAGTACATAGGTCTATAGGCAGAGAAAAAATCCTTTTTTTTTGGTTTCGGGTGCCGGTAAAATCTCCGTAAGGTGTAGAATTCGTAAAGTTTGGTTCAGGGAAGGGACGACCGCCGAAGGCCTGATCCCAACGAGTTTAAAAGCCTGTGTTGTATGTTTATGGTAGGGATTTGTGATTTATGTAAAAGAATCACTAGAAATATCTTGATGTTTCTTTCGCATATCCTTGTCACCTACGCAGAGGGTATGGTCCCTAGTTGACCTTATCGTTTGCGCAGAGTTCTTTATGCTTGTAATATTTTCCTTTTATCTTGACTGCGGAGATGAGGAAGGAAGGGCTTAATCACTGTCCTATCTGGTATGATTCATTCTCCTCTATGGTGAAGAAATTCTAAGCATCGAGTTTCTATAGAGTGTGGAGGAAGGGATAGCCAGGTGGTTAATCCCGATTTATTTCCATTATAAAAATGGTTTCCGTCAAGGTAATGCCTAGCCTCTACGGATCTCTGTGGAAACAAAGGTCAATATTTGTTTTATTTTTATTTTCTGCACCTAACATATCTGGGATCGAAATGTCCCACTCAAATGTCTATTTTAATTGCTGGAAATTCGTAATGACTCCCGGCAATCTCCTTATCATGTCGGTTGCATGTTTGTATATAATAGCATCAATTTAATTCGATATGTATGCCATAGATCTAACGCAGAGGTTGCGTTTTCAGTTAATATCATTTGAATATATTTGTTATGTATGTGTAGATCTAACACAGAGGCTGCGTTTTCAGATGAATAACGTTTGAATATATTTTATATGTATGTGTAGATCTAACATAGAGGCTGCGTTTTAGGCTAAAGATGCTTGGATAAATCATAATATATACTGTAGTATAAAATACATAGGGCGTTTGCAGTTTTGAATGTTTGGGTATATATATATGTGGCGTTGAATGCCTGCGTAGTATATATGGTTATATATATACTGTCTAGAGTTCAATGGGTAAGCTCTATTGAGATCCCTGTATATTGATTCATCTATATATTGGCAGTTGTAACATACTAATCGGTGAAAGTGCAGATTGTATAATGGAAACCTCGGTAAGGTTTACATTTTATTTAAATGCATAATTATAGCATTTGCCATCATCTTGATGTAGTATGCCTGAAGGAACCTTGTGAGTTTAATAATTACCAAAGGATAGATCTTTGGTTAGTGTTGAAAGTCCTTGAGATGCTCGTGATAAGAGTTGATTGGGAGATTGCAAAATGAGATGGAAACATGTGTATTGCAGATGTAAATCTCTTTTGATAAATAAAATATATGCGACCTTCCTGGTGGACGTAGCCCAAAGATTTGGGTGAACCACGTGTATATCTATTTCTCTCTCTCTTTCATGCATCTTTTATGTGTTATTGATGGTTTATGGCTTATATCAATGTGTAAGGGTACTTGTCAAATGTTTCCTTGCTAAGAGTTTTATGGTTATTAGTTTATTACGAGACGATGTATTTCTTGTCATACGACAAAAGTTCACAAAGATGTTAAATGTTCAAATATGAATTACTATGTTAAACGAAAGTGTGGACTTAATTAATTGTTGGATATGGCAAGTTAATTATAGTGTACAGATGTATTGTTTTCCCTTACATAGAATTGTTCCAAGTATGACCTAAGCTAATGGATAGATGCTACACATAATGATAGAAAGATATTTTGAGGGGTATAGACGACGTAAGAAGATGACTATGCATGTCATTTTAGAATAATCGGTATCAATTGTTCTGAAAGTATTGTTGGACTAATCAATGAGATTTCCTTGTGCAAATCGTTATCTTTCACCATTGACACAATTTCAGTATTTTCTAATTGTTCTATCTTGGGGATGTTACAATCTCTCTCTCGAGCCCCACATTTTGTTAACGCCCCCTCCTTCTCTCTAACCTAAAATCCCCCCTCTTTCCTCCTTTCCCTAAACCTTTCATCCCTCTTTATAACCCAAATCCCTCCCTCCCTCTCTATCTATGAACCCCTAATATCTAATCTCTCTCTCTCTCTATAAGATATTAACCCTAATCTATCTATATCTCCCCCAAATTCCCGCCCTTCATCCTCCTACGCCTACCTGCCCACTCAATCTCTCTCTCTCTCTCCACCACCACTATCCACTTCACCATCCCTCTCTCTTTATATATATATATACCTCTTCCCCCTACTCCTCTATCATTAACCACTCATCCAACTCTTACTAGTAACCACCACCTCTCTCTCTCCCTCTCTCTCCCTCTCTCTATTAATGTATATGAACCCCTAAACCCCAATCTAAATCTATAAATTCCAATCCCTCTGTGTCTCTAAACCCTTAAAACCTTAATATATTTCTCTCTCTCTCTCTCTCTCTCTCTCTCTCTCCCTAAATGTATAACCACCAATCCCAATCTCTATCTCTCTCTCTTTAAACCCCTAACCCCCAATCTCTCTCTTTCCATCTCTCTCTCTCCCTAAACCCCTAACCTCAAGTCTCTCTCTCTCTCTCTCTCCAAACCCTAAACCTCTAATCTCTCTCTCTCTCTCTCTCTCTCTCTCTCTCTCTCTCTCTCTCTCCAGCCCTAGATTTCCATAACCCCCCTCCCTCTCTGTAACTTAACCCCCATTCTTTCTCTCTTCCTTTACCTAAAACCCCCTTCCTCTTTATAACCCCACCCACTCTCTATTTCAACCCTCCATCATCCCCTATACCATAAATCCAAACCCCCCATCTCTCTATGAACAATTTTTTTTTCCTAATCCCTATCCCCTTTCTCTATATTTATCTAATCGTCCGTCTCTCTCCCTTCCTCTCTCCTCTTCCCCCCGCTCTCTCTACATCCCTGACCATATTTTCCCTAACCAAATACTCACATCATGAACCATCAATTCTCTCTCTCTCTCTCTCTCTCACACACACACACACACACACACACTCCCTCCCTCTCTCTATTTTTACCTATATTCATGTCTACCCAATGCCCCCCCTCTCTCTCTAGCACCACCATTCCCTAACCCCCCTCCCTCTCACTCTCCCTCTCATCCTTTCCCTACCCCACCTCTATCTCTCTCTCTCCAATTCCACCTTTCCCTAATTCCCCCTCCCACTCTTTAACCCAACCTCCCCACTCTCTCCCCTCCTTTCCTTAACCCCTCCCTCTTTATAATCCCACCATACTCTCTCTCTATCTCAACCCCCCATATTCCCCAATACCATAAAGACTAACCCCCCCCCATCTCTCTATGTACCCTCTTTATTGCACTAAACCCTAACCCCATACACCCTGTATTTCTCTATGCATCCCTCTCTATCCCTCCCTCTCTCCTCTTCCCTTCTCTCCATCTTTATCCCCCTAATCTCTAACCCTACTTGCCCTAACCATATACCCACACCATTAACCATCAAAGCTCCCCCTGTGATCTCTCTCTCTCTCTCTTTCTCTCTCTCTAAAACCCTAACCCTAATATATCCCTCTGTCTTCCCCCCAAACCCCCACTCCTCACCCTCCAAACCTTACACCTCACTTTATCTCTATATCTCTCCTACCACTAACCTCATATCCATCCCTCTCTCTCTCTCTCTCTCTCGTTAAACCACTAACTCCTAATAACCCTCACTCTCTCTATCTTCTCCCCTAAAACCAACTTTTCACTCTCCTATTCCTAACCCTCTACTTTATCTCTCTCTCTCGGCCACCACTAACTACCTCCCCATTCCCTCAATTCCAATCTCTCTCCCTGCAGACCCTTAAACCCACAATATATTTCTCTATCTATCTCTAAAACCATAACCCCTTATCTTTCACTTTCTATCTCACTCTCTTTAAACTCCTAACTCAAATCACCCCCCTCTCTAAAACCCTAACCTCCAATCTCTCTATGTATCTAAACCCCTAACCCCCAATCTCTCTCTCTCTCAAAACCCCTAAACAATCTCATTGTCTCTTTAATCCCCTAACCCTAATTTCTTTATTTAAACCTCTAACCTCCAATCTCTCTCTTGTTCTAAACCTATAACCACAACTCCTTCTCTTTCAATCTCTCTATCTCTAAACCCCTAACCCCCAATCTCTTTATTTCTCTCTAAACACCTAACCCAAAATCCATCTCTTTCTATCTATCTCTCTCTTTCTAAATCCCTAACCTCCACTGTCTCTCTCTCTCCCCCTATAAATCCCTCACCTCTTCTATATTTCTTTTTCTAATCCCTAATACACATTCTCTCTCTCTAAACACCTAACCCAAAATTTCTCTCTCTCTCTCTCTCCCCCCCCCCTCTCCAAAATCCCCATTATTTGGTCTCCTACATCTAGGACCCCCCTCTCTATCTCTCTCTCTCTACCCCATTACTATCCACCTCCCCAACCCTCTCTCTATCTCTCTCTCTATATATATATTTACACCCTGTACTCCCCCCTACCCTTAAAAACCCACCCCAACTCCTACCACCAACCACCACCCCTCAATCATGATTTCTTTCTCGCTATCTATTTATCTATCTATCTAAACCCCTAAACTCCCAATCTAAAACCATAAATTCCAATATCTCTCTCTAAACCCTTAAACCCTTAATATATTTCTCTCTCTCTAAACCCCTAACCACCAATCTCTCCTTTGGTCTCTCGCTCTCTCTCTTTGTCTAAATTGCTAACACCCAATCTCTCTATCTCTCTCTAAACCCCTAACCTATAATCTCTCCCTTTCAATCTCTCTCTCTC